>JBBYHO010000010.1:7105187-7115246 GCA_038382025.1 Adansonia gregorii | reverse complement strand
CCGCTATAAAGTATTGTTCGTTTTGAAACAATTATGAACTATTTTTACGGATTTATCCTTTGAGAAAAAGCACTTCTATAGAAGAAGAGTGGCCCTTGCTTTATAAGCCACAATCCATATCTTTAATTAGTCGATGTGAAATTGTTGTCGTGTCTTAACAACTTTGAAACCCTAAACAAAAATATTTCTTTCATTCTCGAATTGCTTTATATGTGCAACATGACATGACACGAGAATGGTTAGTTAATTAGTGTTAGCAAATAGGAAAGGTTTTGAAAGGAGCAAATTACAAAAGTCTCCATCAAAATCACTTGATCATAATTATAAATTACCAATATATACCTTAGATTTTGGAGGAATATGCTATTCTTGGTAAAAAGCATGTAAGTCTAAAGTTTCAAATTATAATATGTCTAGTAGAAGTTTCTTTTTTATTCAATTGCAATTTCTTTCAATTTTTTTTTCAAAAAAATGTGTATTTTTTATTGACTTGAAATTTTAATTTTCATTGATCAAATATTTCACAAAAAATAAGCATCGAAATATGTGAATCATTTGGGAAAACAAATGGTCAGTAAATGTAGGTAATTTTTAATTGAAAAACAGAAGAGTTAGAGCTCGAATTCCGTATGTCATCTCAAACTGATGTTGGTGAAGTTAGGATTGAACTTGGAACAAGTATCGTTGATTTGAATTGGGATCCCTCAATGTTTAATAAAATGAAGATATAACCACTGTTCAGTTTGAATCATAGCAAATCGTTTCCCTTGGTAAACAAACATGAAAATTGTCTGAAATTTCCACGGAATAAAAAAACCAAGTCAGGAGCACTTCCAACAGAAGTAAGTTAGAAAAGAGTCTAAAATATATAAACATGAAAAAAATAAAGCAAACACGATATATATATATATATATATATCTATGTGAATGTATTTTAAATTCTATTACGAACATAATATAAATATATAAATAATCATATTTATCACATACATCGATGGTTGAAAGTCTTAATAACCATCATTACATTCTCTATGCATGTACCTTTTGTCCTAGTATTTATTGACAACCGGTCAATTTTGAATCTCTGCCTCCACTTTAACTGGAACATTTCCTTTTTTTTTTTTTTTTCCTTCTATATTGGCCTTCAAACTATAAAAATACAGTATCTGATTTGCCATTGATACATATGAAGTGAGGACCATTTCTATGCAAAGCTATACACAGATGGCGCCCAATCCATTGATGGTGTGTCCTTTTTGGCACCACATTCATGCCGAAGCACCACCTTAAGGAGAGTCACGATGGAGGAGATTGTGAACCACCTATCTCCTCCCTTGCACTTCAAAATTGTTCTATAAGTAAATTTCGTATTTTCACTCTCAAGCCGGAGGCTTCTTCGGTTTTGAACCATTGCTTGCCGAACTGAAAAATCGAAACAGGTTAACCAAGAAAAGCATCATGTGAAACCTTTTGAAGCAGCAAACTTTTCCAAAAGGTCAAAAAAAAGGAACACAAGACAAAAGTTACCATTGCTAAGTCTTTCTTTTTCAGTCCTTCGGGGGCATCTTCGATGAAGCGCTCAATGAAGAAAAGAAGAAAGAGACCACAATCATAATCATTCTTTTGCTGAGGAACCTGGCAAAAATAAGTTCAAACCAAAAAAAAAAAACCTAAAGTTACCGTTTTGGAGAAAAATCAGAATAGAATAATGATATTTATGGAAAGATTAAATGAAAGATTTGATATAATCTATGTTACTTGAACTCAGGTGTAAGTATTAGATACGGCTATGTATCCAACACAGTTATGTTCAATTTTTTTTTAGGTTCTTTCAAGTATTTGCAGGGCCCTTAGAGGGTCAAAGCCCTATATACCCATGTCCAAAAATATATCGGATTCAGGTAACTTCAAGAAAAATAAAGGGTCTGAGCAACTTTGGTTAAAATTTTCTAACTCTATTTACATCTCATAATCCTCCAAAGTTAACAATGCCACATATGTACTCCCTGCAAGATTGCTTTAAACATAGATCTTGGAACAATAATAAATTAATTTGCTCCAAGGCACAAAATTTCTTAGCAACATGTATCTACTTAAGCAAGATTGATAAATTAGAGTCCAAGCAATTTTAAAATGCAAAAGCATAGTTTAGTAGGAAAATAATCCGGTTTCAAATGAATCAGACTCCATAATGAACGTTTTGTTTTATGTTCAGAATATCTAATCCTGAAATAAATACTAGCTTAAAGGGGAGAAAATGTAAAACAATATCACTATTTTTGTTTGAGATCAGCAGACCAAATAAAGTTACTCCATATTCTTGTAGCATTTAAAACATAATGGCTTGTTAAGATATTTAATGGTTGGCAAGCAACGCATGCACCCATAAAAATAACTTCAATTTAACTTTTACAATGCAGCTTTGCAAAGAAAAGAAAACTTCCATCAGACTAAACTTCCACAAAAAGTATAACCAATGAAGGAATGTTATTTTTGAGGTAATTGAAGATCAAACGGTAACTTTCATCACACCTGGAAATCTTTGACAAAGGCACGACCAATGAAGGAATGTTATTTTTTGAGGTATTGAAAATCCAACTTTTAACTTATTTGGAATCACTATCCATCAGGCTTTGTTTACCAACTTGAGGATTCTGTGCCGTTACAAAGTCCATAAAAAGAAATGAGACAGTATTTAAGAGATTGCAAATGAAAACTTACAGCTATTGTTTTCCCATCAATCCTGTGAGGGAGATTTTCCCATATTCTGTCCGCAATGGGAAGATCTCAAGGAGCAACCTCTTGATTCAAATAGTTCCATTTTTCCCTCGTATAGCTGAAAACATGATTCACATTGTCTGTTGGGTTTAAGAGCCACACTAAGAAGGCAAACCAGTCAAGATCGGCTAGACATGCATTTTATAACGTTATCATTAAAATAAACAACTCAAAATTTTTTTCAAAATAATGACATAAGCGATGTTATAACTGAAAATCCACACAGAAGTTTCAATTCAGGTGTATGCTACTATATAACAATAATTAGCTGATACAACAGTGGAAAGATTTTGAAGTTCCCATATAACTGAATCCTTCTATTTGCATCACTTACGAGGGAATGGATGAAGAGATGTGCACGTTTAAAAAGCATGCTCTTATGCACGTAAACAGAAAAGGCACTATCCTTAAGAAATTTTCTTTCTCACTATTAAAAGCTTCTTTGAATATAGAGACAAAGCCAAACTACAGTAGCACATGATGACTTTTAATCCTTAGGCTTCTTTGGTCTCACCTCTTAATGTCCTTACAAACTGATCTGCTAGAGTGAGATCCCAATGAATCCAAATGAAGGATAATCGGCCCTAAGTCATCTTGTTTGTCAGGTATACAAATGATGACCAAACTCCAATGGAGACTGGATACAAGGGAGAAAAGGACTGAATCAAAAGATAACGAATTTAACCTAAACTAGGTAGAAAGTAGTGAGGGAAAGTGGGAAGGCTGCAGAAAGCTACTTATCAACTTATTCAGAAGAGATGGCTAATAAATCCATAGATCCAAATCATTTCACCATTTTGAAACAGTCTGTCTAGTTTATGTCTTTGAAAAAGAATATTGGATGGAAATTTTGTTTTATTTATTCTGAACTCACTCTTCGTTAATCAGAATAAGTACATACGTTTTCTGGAAAATATTGGCACCTTTCCACCACCTTCTGAACTTGATGAACAGAGCATATTTATCACTCCCCTATATAGTATGATGGACAACAAGCAACTGGCAACCATGAGTTGGAGGTAACAATCATAATACTCATACTTCTACAGTTAAGCAAACAATACACGGACCCTAAGTTACATAACCATGATCCGCTGAAAGCGCATGTTTGAAATATACATACAGTTTCTACAACCCCCCTCCCATTGCAAAAAAGGATAATAAAAACTTAAAATAGCACATATATGATATATCTGACATGGTTATCTTTCTGAAATTGAATATTGATTGGTTCTCAAGGTTTATTATCAAGTTGCTCTATTCAGGAGCAAAGTTAAATGACTTAGTGAAATTATGAATCATAACAACATTATCTTATAAAAAAATCATAACAGTATTACAGTATAAACTCGAGCACCTAGTTCTACCAGTTCAGGTTTGATGAACCTGACAGACAAATGATTCCAGAAATCCCAAATCAGCATGAATTATTCATCTTACAGCATATGAAAGGCAAATATTTATAAGAGAACAAGAAACATAAAACCTTGTATGATACAGCTTCTTTCAGCTTCTGTTAAAAAAATGTGTTGAAAAATGATAGTCACATATTGCCCTATTTGTTGGGATACCTGCTGTTGTAAATATCTGGCCAAAAGGACAAAAAACTGGTTAAAACTAGAAGCCCACTTCATGTAGCATAATCTATAAACAATCAGCTATCTCAACAAAAGTTTGTCTAACTAAATCAAGCATTTAAACTTAAAAAATAATAATAATAATAATAATTGATATTTCAACAGAAAAAAAAAAAGGTATATCATTGCCATCATAAGAAAGACAAGTCAGACACAAAAATATTGGAGATTTAGGTTCAAATTTTCTACACATTTCAATACTCAAGTGGTAAATCTTCTGACACTCATTTTGCATAGAATTCAAAAGCACAATGTTAATAGTAGCGGAAATCATTAGTGTACTTGCAATAACATTGTTCCAATAAGCTACAACCATGAGTTTCTCAAAAACAATCAACTAAAATGCTGTTTTGACATTTAACCCTTTTTCTACTTGATAGAAGTACCCTTTTTTTAAGTTATTCATCAAAGTCGATAGAGGTGGAAAAAGCTAACTTTACCTAAACGACCCACCAACTTCCCTACCCATTTGAAACCCAATCCAGTTTTACTGAATAGCCAGAGAGTTGAACAAGATCTAACCTAAATTTTAGTCTTCTATCTATCAGGAAGGTTAAATGCAGAAAAACTTTACCTAATTCCTAAGACCACCAAGAATTTCAACCTCACCCGTGACAAATAAGTCAATTACTCAAATTGAATGAAATTTAAAATCAGAATAACCTCAAAATCAAAAACAAAAATGACTAAAATTCAAAATGACCGAACAGGAAATCAACCTGACACACACAATTGGCATTTTTTACAAGATGAGAAACTTGTGATTTGTGAAGAGTTAACGTATTCATAATCATAATCACTGAATCAGATCTAGAAGCATCTGAAACATTTACCGAATGTAAAAGTTCATAATTTGTGACGTCAGGAAGGTTTAGGAGCAAGGCTGTCAATATCCCATAAACAAATTCCAATAGACTCTGGATCATTCCTGAATCAATAGAAAAGGCAAATAAGATATAAAGGCAAACTATATCCTGCTGAAATTGTCTGCAGAAGTCCTCCACCACAAAAGAAAAAAAAATCCTGTAACTTTGATGGGTAATAGATCCTAGCATCCTTCTTGCTGAAAAAATTCGATAAAGAAAAGTTATTTGCTGGCAGCAACCACATAATGACAAGCTTATATAGTGGGAAGAAACACAAGTATTATAAGTTCTACTAACCAATTTGGAAGTTTAACTTCAATCTCTGTTGTCTTTACTAGTTGTGGTTCTTCCTCATCTACAAGAACAACGGTCTGCCCCTGTTTCAGTTATATATCATCGCACCAATCAATGAAAATAAATGAAGACAAACACCTAAAATATGGTGAAAGCATGAAATTTCATCAGCATACAGCCAAAAAGTTAAACAAACTACTGATTTCAAAACCTAAATTTGCATGGCAAAACAAATTCCGTAATTCTTTTCATTTGCTTTTCTGGTCAGGTTTTGAAATGATATGACAATCCTAAAAAGCTTCCTATTCCCCAAACCCAAAACCTCTAAAATTACAACCAACTCATGTGAGTTTTACAGCTAACTGTCATTACGAAGAATTTTTCAGAATTTAAGAGTCCCGGTTAAAGCGTATTAAATAAGTGAATAATAGGGGGTAAATTTTAATCTAAAGACCAGAATAAAAAAAATTAAAAAGAAGAAGAAGAAGAAGAAGAAGAAGAAGAAGAAGAAGATAGATGACAACTATGGTACAAAATATCAATCTCCAGGCCCATCATTAGGAAGCTTTTAAAATATACTGATTTCCACCTGGAAGCCTTTTTATTCTTTTAATAGACAATTAAATTGCATTCAGATCACAACATGTCAATACCACCGGAGAAGGGAGACACATTCCCTTCTTCCATTAGCTCCACGCTTAGACAACAATACAAAAGCCAAGCCTCTTGGATGCTAAATCAAGACGAGACTAACTTTTCTTAGAAGAATTGAAACAAGACAGCACCTGAAAAATAATTAAAATTAGGTTCACATATAGAGGACACAACTGAAAACAAACCAAGAATCTATTGTAGCCCCTAATGTAATTCTAACAACAAAGGATCCAACAAAATAACCCAAATATCCTAAGGATACCCAAGCTACACTATATTATCCGTACTCCAAAAACGACACGTGAATACATTTACCTCATTCTGCAACCTAATTATTCCTGCATCATCATGGTAACATTCAAAAAATTGAGCAGGTGGTCAAAATTAGACAATCATGATCATAAAAGAGGTGAGAAAAAGTATGCATACCTACGCCTTGAATCATTTGATCGTCATACTTGAAAAGCTTTCTTCCTACCCCCCCAAAAAAAAAAGAATAGGAAAAATTCAGATTACAACCTAGCCAGTTATTGAAGTAGTACGTTCGCTGAAAAAAGTTGGAACAATTACCAAAAATAAAAGATCAGTAATATGACCCAAAAAAAACCTGCAACATATCAGAAAAGTTGCCCACCGTTTCTTTCCAATTAGATGCAATATGGGGGTTGGAACACAAATAGAAGTCCACAGAGCTCAGTGGTTCAAGGGTTATGTATTGGTATTTTCAGCCTTGGAATACAAAAGCGAGATATCCAATTTTTATTTAATCCAACAAAATAACTTAAACTACCCACAAACTACAGCATATATAATTTTCTTTAATGGCTTTATGAGGTAAAAGATTTGAAATCTCTTTTTCTCAAAAGCAGGTTTATTTCAAT
Source organism: Adansonia gregorii (assembly GCA_038382025.1). Classification (NCBI taxonomy): domain Eukaryota; kingdom Viridiplantae; phylum Streptophyta; class Magnoliopsida; order Malvales; family Malvaceae; genus Adansonia; species Adansonia gregorii. The sequence goes on along the minus strand of JBBYHO010000010.1, from coordinate 7,108,136 downwards.
TTCTTTAGGATAGAGAAACCATTTTGATTTCCTGAAATTCTGTTTTTTGTTGGAACTTCTATACTTTCAATTTTGACACAACTCTTTTTCCTCGATAGTTTTTTCATGATTTCAAATTTAAGAGAAACCCCAGTTTAAAACCCTACCAATATTAAATCAATCTTAGCAAGCACTTTGAGCTGGCGAATACATGCCTTTACTTCCCTTATCAACCTGCTGAACCTTTAGATGTAGAATTGGGGAAAAAGCAAATACGGCTCTGGGCCTGCTAACATTCAGCTGAGAAAGGATGCACCTAATTGTGACCATATAACTTATTAGCCGTCAAAGTAAACAATAAGTTTAGTTAATGCCTACACCCAATTTACCAGAGACAGTCACCAGAAGCCCTGTGAATTTAGCATAAAATCAAATTCATTTAAGCAGTAAGACATCAACCAATTCAGAAATAACAGTACATCAGAGAAAAAAGGGGCCGAGGAGAAGAAAGAAAACCACTTAAGGAAGATATAATTGCTTACTTTGCAATGCTTGGTAAGTTTTCATCTGTATCACGATCACAAAGAGGATACACTAAAGCTGCCTAACCTTTTGATCACCAAGAGCATGCCTCCTATGTTGGGAATTCATCTGTCTAGGTGAAATCCGAACTTTCTGCCTTTCCCTCTGTGAAAACTCTGCATTGCATCTGGTCTTTCAGTGTCCACAGCGATTCAAAATTATAGATCTTTGTCAAATGTGTTGACTATCCTACAATCTGTCTATAAAATAAAAGACAAAAGCAATCACATTCCACAATGAAGTTCATACTGAAGTACGAAGTTTTATCCTACAATCTATCAGTTAATTTAAAGACATTATGAAGAAACTGTATTTAGTACTGAACAATGGTAATAAAATAGTTATAGTGAAACACAGTAGTAGCACTTAATGTTTTCTTCCATCTTCTTACAAAAATTAGCACCAAATGCAGACTGTGAGAAAGCTAGATGTGATTTACTACATTAGAAGAACCTGCAGGAAACATTTAACTTTCTTAAATAGACTTCAGAAAAGCTGAATTTTAAAGTTCTAAAAGTAGTTGCTCTGTATGCAGTGTCGTTAAGGCATGTGCCTAGGTGCGCCTAGGCATTCCGCCTTAGCGCCAGGCAACAAAAGTGCTTCAGACCCTTTCAGGCAAGGCACATTTAATCAAGTGCATGCCGAATGCACCCAAGCGTGCTTTTTTATAAGGCGATAGGTGGACAAAAAATGCCCACCTCATTGAAGTTCTTTCTAATTTCTTTTATTTAATTTTTTTTTATTTTTACCTACACTAGTAAGAAAGAGTATTGAGAAACAAACTTGGAACCATAATTTTGACCAACAAAAGAAAAAAAAATTAACTTGTTTTATAGCATAAACTGAACCGCTCATTAGAGTTTGCTATCATAAATATATATCTTAAGGTTATTTTATATATACATGCATGCGCACACACCAAAACGTTCACATATCTATATCGTGCCTTACTTCACTTAGGCAGGTGCTTTTGCACCTTGCACCTCAGGCAATATAAGGGGACTAGCACCTGGAGTATGCCTTGCGCCCTTGATAAAAATGCTTAACACATAAGTTATAACTAAACTAATCCTTCAAATTTCACATATCTTGAGCTCAAAGCAGTTAATAGTAGGGTGATATCACTATCATGGTAACCATACCTAGAAAAGGGGGAAACTAACCGGCCAAAATTGTTAGATTTCAATCTGATTCAACTATCAGGAAAGGAAAATATGCAGAAAAATCCATCTGTGACAGTTCAAATTCAATCTACTCTGATCAATATCAATGTACATTTTGCCCCCACCAACTAGGGCAGGTAAGCGCGGGCATTTATGCCCCTTAATCTCAGACTCGACCATTTTTGGTTCATATGCCAATTAGCTCTTCTTCAATGCAGTGGGGCACAAATACCAAAGTTTATCCCCATCTACATCAGGTTCATCAGTTATTTTCATTTAGTTAAATGACAAAAATGAACCATTTCAATTTGAAAGTCATAACATGTCAATATGCTGGTGTTAAGGAAAAAAAAACACCACAAAGTTGGAATCTCAGAACCAACAAAACTTGCTGGCTACATGGAAACAAAAGTTCACTAAAGACTCCAAATATCTTGAATTAAGCGGAAACTGACCAACAATATCTAAGTTTGGCGATTAAGCGGGTTCTCACATTCATCAGCATCCTGTCTGACAAAAAAAAGATGCAAAGTCAATCAATGTTTTACTGAAACAAAAAGTCGATTCATAGATACTGTCATTCATTCTAAAATGTGAAACAACACCTATATTTTGATTACCATATAAAAAGGAATTTTTTTTCTTCTTTTGATAATTAATACTTGACAGAAAACAATTGCAAACATTTATGCAGCAAGTATACAAGTCAAGCAACTATAGAAAAATAGAAAAAAAAAAAGGAAAATTTTACTATAAAACTCAATCAATGCCTATTTATCCCTTAAGAAAAGAAAAAATAATCTAGACTTACTAGGTAGTTAAATTAGTACCAAAGGAAAGGAAACTAGTTTGTTTTCCAAATAATTTCCTTCATGCAACTTCCTAATTTTCTCCTCCTCCAGTTTTTCTCAGTAACCAAATTAGTCAAATAACAAACCGTTTTCGCTCGCGAAAGTGTTCTCTGTTTCATCTCCTGCACAAGGCGAGTTGATTGGTAATCTTCTTCCCTTCTTCCGGCAATTTAGAGCCAAGGCTTTCCAGAAGCTGCTGCTGCCGTTAGAACAGATCTTCCAGCTTGTGATCAGGCAAGTTCTCGTAATATTCCTCTTTGGTTTGGTCATCGCCGGCGCCCATTGCGTCGGATTTCTCCCGTGTTGTTTGTGGCTCAGTCTTGATAACCACTAACTGCGGCGGCGGCTCTTCAACCCCCGCTTGCCTTCACAGT
>JBBYHO010000010.1:7033615-7044432 GCA_038382025.1 Adansonia gregorii | reverse complement strand
TGTTTTTGTACTCATTACTTACCTATTTTTTAATATCATTTTAATTAACCAAACAATATAATACCATTTCTTATCTACTCTAGTTAATCAACCAAATTATGTAGCATCTATTCTTACTCTATTACACTCTCACGAATGACTATTTTATTTTTTCTCTATTTCATTCGAACAAACTAAATGTATATTTATTATCTTTTAATTTAAAAAATAATTATCATTAAAAAAATACGAGCTTTTTTTAACTTAATATTATTTTTAAAATATAATATTATTCGTCTAAAAACTTTCTTTTTAACAAAGTAAATGTGATAAATTTTAATAATTATTAAATCTAGTATAATTGATCAATCTAATGACCAAATTCTTAACTAAAATCGATTACTTAGTGGGATTGTTTAAATGATTGATTATATAAGATTCAAATTAATTTGTTGGGTTTATAAAAATTCGCGACTCTCTGAATTTTTTATTGATCTATTATAACTTCTTAAAACAATTTTGAAATCATACTTAATTAATTTTTCATATTAATTATTATTTATTTCATTTTTATTAAAATATTAATTTAAAAAAATTAAAAATAAATGTTAATACAAGGATTGTCAGACTGCGCTCGTTATGAAATATTTTTCGTTTTGGAACAATGCAAAAATTATTCTCATAATTTTGTCCTTTGAGAAAATGTGCCTCAACAAGAGAAGATAACCCTTGCTTTATAAGTCATAATCCATATCCTTGGCTAATCGATGTAGGATAGTTATCTCACCACAATAAAAGTAAAATAAATTTTAAAAACTAAAAAATAATTTTTTTTAAACTTATCATTTGTTGTTTTAAATGGTAAATTAATGAATACTTTTAATACTTATCATTATTTATATATATATAAGTAAAAAAATATTTATTTAACATATAGTTTTATTTATAATATTTTAAAATATTTTTATAAATCTAATGTTCACCGGAATATTCCCACAATTGAATCATTTTACTTGTAAGTAGGTTATCTTAAATATGTTGCCTTATATAGTTAAACAAGTTATTGCTTTTATGACAGAAAATCAGGTTAATACATATTAGACCCATTAAGAGTTTGTCTATTCGTCTATAACTTGAAGGCTGATCTAATATTTGAGATGGTTTAAACAAAAACATTAGGTCCAAAAATGAGTTTAAGCAAAAAATATATCTGTTTACAAAATAATGTGGGTCTTGACTTAAACATTCAAAGCTGAAACCTAATTCCTTTTTGAATTATATAATATATCATTTTATTTATATTATATATTATGTAATTTATATCTTATAAAAATTAAATATATAATATTACAATGTAAAAATTAAAAATACAATAAATTGCAAATATCTAAGAACTTGATAAGAGAAAAAAAATGATATTATTAAATTAAATTAACATGTTTAAAAAAAATTAAAAAATATGAACTAACTTAAATGAATTTAAGTCACTAATTTACAAATATGAAATGGGTTTGGACAAAATTCAATATTATTATTTTGAGCTGAACCAAGGATGAACAAATAAATATATTTGATATTAATATCATATATAAATTTAACATTATCTGATCGATAAACACCTTGTCCTTGCATAAGAGTTCACTTTTGTTTTTGTTTCTTAAACTAGCATGTCCCCCTCCCCCTTATAAATTAGGACTTAAACTTTTTACATAATTTTAACTAAATATATCAAATTATTTCTTTCCCACGAATAAAAAAATTTATTACTAAATAATTTTAAATAATAAAACATAAAATTATAAAATTTAACTTTTCAAAAAATCATGTGACAAGTTCATAAAAAAAATTTAAGTCAATTTTTTATGAGTAGAATTTCACTTTCTTCGATAATTCAAGCTCAAACCGATCAATTACTAAAGTCGATGTAGAAAATAATTACAAAATTTTTATATAGATTTTCTTGTTTCCTAATTAATAATTATTTATTGTAATGACAATAAATAATAAATATTTTTAATTTGTGGATATATTTTATAATTTTTTCTAAATTTTTTAATCAATGTATAACACATTTCCACGAAAAAATTATTCTTTTCTTTACTAATAAGCATTTCTTATGATAGTGATAAACAATAATTTGTTTTGGTTTATCAGTTAATTTTATAACTCTAAAAATTTATTGCCACAAAAGCAAAGTAATTACTATATCATTTTTATTACGATACTAGGATGTATTAATGTCGATATGTTTTAATGTATCATTTTTAATTTATTAAAGTTTTTAAAATATTTTCATATATAGCCTATTTTGACTTCTTTAATATATATATATATATATATTATATAAACATGCAAGCATCTTTCATTTTATATATTACTGTAGAAATATAAATTTTAAAATTATAAATATTTAATATCCAAAATTTTTAAATATCAAATAACTAAATAAATATAAAAATTTTTAAAATATAATTAATTATTATTAATTAAGTTTAATAGTCTAATTTAATTAACATATTTTATTTTTAAATGTAATTATGAAAAAAATGATAAAGATAGTAAATTAGAAATTGGTTTAAAAAATAAAATAAGTGAAAATTTAAAAATTAAAATCAATAAATCAAAATCTTATGCCAATCAATATAGATTAGTACATATCAGTATTGATTTTATTAGCTGGTATAGGATAATAAGATCGATATAAACCAATGTAAAAGTGAAAATAATATGATGTTAACATCGTTTTATTTTATCTTAAAATTAATATATATCGATCAATATGATTGATATTAGATTGGTACTATACGTACTATATTGGGTACAAGTAATACATTCCTTATTAATAACTATTTATTATAATGATAAGAAATTATAAATATTTTTAATTAGTTTTATTTCCTAATTTTTCTTAAACTTTGAAAAAAAAAAAACCAGCTGTGGCACCCCCTATGTCAGATACTTCCAATATATGGCTATAGATTTATAGATTTTATAGATTTTGCAATCTTTTACTAAATTAGCATATTGCTTTCAACTTGCATTGCATATAAGACAAATCATTTTTTTGTTACTTTATACACATAGGTGTCAACTGGTTTCCCTCTATTATTAAAACAAAGAAGTTTTCTTTTTTTTTTTCATTTAATTGTAAACATATTCTTCCTTTTTCACATCAAACTAAATATACGTGAATCTAAAGTTTAATTTAATTAATTAATTAAATTATATTTAAGTGATAAAATTTAATAATTTTAAATTTTAAATTTTAATATTTATAATATTTTTTTGTACTATGAAACTATAGCCTGTTTCATTAAAAGAAAGGTGTGTCCAATGCTATACCATTTTGAAGTTGCTATAACTGCATATACATAACAATTCTACCAGATAAAACAAATTACTTAAATTGGCATGGTAAGTATATATTTGTGTCATAAGAAAAATGGCCGAAGCCAAAATCTGATTTGTATTTGTAGATGGGTGAGGACAAATTCGGGTAATTGAAATAAAAATATATAAAATAATTAAATACTACACAATTTTAAATCAGGTTAGGCCCCGATGAATTTATAATGTATTAATATTTTGTTCAAATTTGATTCAAATTCGATCCGTAAGTAAATCTAATTTTATCAATATTGATATTTTTTAAATATTTTTATATAATCTATTTTTTAACATATATAATCAAATTTTAAGTTAATAAAATATATTATATAAACGTGCTATACCATTGTCAAGTTGTTATAAATGCACATACACAATGATGTTGCCAAATAAAACAAATTACTTAATTTGGCAGGGTAAGTATGTATCCATGTCAAAAGAAAATTGAACAAAGCCAGAATTCCAGTAATTGAAATAAAAATATATTTATATAAAATAATTAAATACTAAAAAAGCTGACAAGGTTGAATTGAACTCTACAATCCGATGGTCCACAAGGGCACATCCCACATGCAAAAATAATCTATTGCCAAAATTTGTAAGGCAAAAAATAAAAAATAAAAATAAAAGAAAATCGAAATCAGTCGGGAGGGATTTGGGCATTAGTGTAAAATAAAAATCCATAGATAAGAGCTTTACTTTATGGAACCGATTCCCGTACCAAAAAGGCCAAAAGCCTAGATATTCTGCAACTTTTGTCACTGACATAAAGCAAAGAATAATAATATAATAAAAAAGAATTATTTAATTAATTAATTCAGAACCAAAAAATATTCCCAACGAAAAACATGATTTCGACCCAATCCCCAAGTACCCGAACCCTGATTGAGAACCTTATCATTCTTATTATTATTATTATAAAGAAGGATTTAATTGATGCATTATTATTATTATTATTTAGAAAAAATAGTTGGATTTAATTTATAATTTTTATTATATGTTTTTAATATTAACTAATATTACTAGCTATCGATTAACAATTTTGTTATAAAAAATAATAGTTCTACTCCAATCATATCATTATTAATTTCGTACAAATCTTTTCTACTACCACTATTCATCCATTCTTTTCACATTAAAAATTTTTAAGATCACATGATGAACAATAATTACATTATAATTAATAAATCATAATTAAAATTATTAGATACTTGCACATAAAAGCAAGATCAATTTAAAAATTTTATTTTATTATTTAAAATAATATTAAAAATTAAAAATATTATATATTAATATTAAAATTAATTAATTTAAGTAAAATAATTTTTATTATTTAAATAATAATTTGATTGTGTTAGTCAGAATTATAAAAACTCCGAGGATGCTCGCCAATGAGTGGGTGAAAAAAATATATATATATATATAATTTTGAAAGAGAATTTTATACATGAGTAAAATTTTTTAAATGGATAATTATTAAAAGAAATGGTAAAATATGTAGCTTTTAAGGGAGTATATATATATTTTAAAAATATAACATTATATAAAAATATTTAAAAAAATGTAAATATTTTTATATTAATATTTGATTTATAATTATTAATTTTTTTATATTTTTTAATTAAATTGTTGTCTCTTAATTTGTGATGTCAAATTTAATATAGCATTTTATTAATATGTCTCAATATAAATTTTATATCTATAGGTGATGTTCTCTATTAATTTTATTTGTCTAAATTGAATGGAAGAATTGTAATAAAGAGAACAGTAGAAAAATATTCTCAAAATTATTAGTGTTAATTAAGATTACTAATTAAGAAAAGAAAAGTAGAAAAAAACGAAGACTCAAAGGCAACCCACAAAAAAGGACGCGTCGTTTGCAAGCAGATTCTTCGTAATTATATGACGATATAAATTGCAATTTTGATTTTATTTTTCCCATATATACGGACGCTATTATTTTATTTTTTTTCTTTTTATTATATGTGTGTGTGTACATATATATATATATATATATATATATTATTTTCTCAAAGCGGCCCAGCCCCAACAACGAGCATCTTGCGTTTAGTATATAGAGCAATCAAAGACCGATGACCAAGGTAGTGTGGCGGCCTCCTTATCTCTAGCCAACCCAAGATTTTTGCGACACTTTTCTCAGTTTCTCTCTTTCTTTTCAGGTTTTTTGGTTTTTTTTTTTTAATTTCTAAACCAGGAAAAATATAGGTGTCTCAATGGCAGAAGAGGGCGGTGCGCCAGTGAGTTGTGCGGATTTGCCCGTTAAGAGGCCGAGAGAAGGTGAGGAAAACGGGGTTCCTTCTTCTCCTTCTGCTGCTGCTGTTGCTATGGAAACGGAAGGTGATACCAATAACACTTCCAATAATGTTAAGGAAGCTGATGGAATTTCATCTGTTATTCCTGGATGGTTCTCTGAGATAAGCCCAATGTGGCCTGGTTCGTTTTTAAAATCTTCAAATCCCCTATTCTTTTCTCCGTCTGTTTTTCTTTACGTTTTTTTTCCCGAGAAACGAATGTAAAACATTTTTTTTCTCCGCTTACCAAACAGGGGTTTTTTTTTCTTGACTCTGTATTGTTTCATTTTGTTCTTGTATATTTTCCTTTTACGAATTCGGTTCATGTTTTTATGTATGTATAGATTTATGGTAATGATCTATTGTAGATTATGGGTGAGTAAATTTCTTTAATTTCTATCTGGCTTCAACTGATTTGAATGGAAAATCTCTTTTCTTGTGCTTCTTTGTTTGTATAGAAACATTCGTTCCTTTCAAAAGGTAATACTGATTTTGAATTCAAGGGTTGGTTTGTTTTGAGCTGTTTGAATATCACGAGGTTCTACGTTATTTGTGTTATTTATTTGCAAATCTGTTTTCCCCTTCCTATTTTTGTTTCTGACGTTCATTCTTAGCTGATTTTTTTTTTTTTTGCCTTTTGAAAATTTTCAAATGTTTCCATATTCTGGATGGGATTTGATTTATCAATTTTGAACTTGTGCCACTCGTTGGCACATCTCATGAATCTTGGTTGTCATTTCTGCTTGTTTAGTGGGTCTGTATTGTCGTTCTCTCTAATGATGTCTATGCCATTGAAAAAAAAAAACCTTCATTTCTATGATAATTACTAATTTCTAGTTAACCACCCATGACAAATATCTTTTCTTTTAAAGAGCACTTAAACGTTTTTGGTGGTAACTAACTGCAGTTGCTTATGTTCTATTACTTGTGTGACACTTGTTTTTCTACAACTCCCCTAATGTGGTTGTCTTATGTATGTATTTAGCTGACAGCTTCATTGAATGTTAGGAGTTTATGCTTCTTTGTATACAATTGCTTCTTTATGTCATCGTCATATCTAAGTTCATAGTGCTTGAAATTTCACCAATTTTGGGATTAATTAGGCCTTAATAGAGACATATCTGCCATTTTCTTCGCATGCCTGAACTCCATCCTGGTTGCATGTTGTCACTTATATGTATTTTCTTAATTGCAAATGTTTATTATTAGTTTAATGCTGAGGTTGGATCTATATTCATTCATAAATCAATATGTTAATCCATTGCTACCATCTTGAATTTATGGATTCTTTTTCTAGTAGTTATTGTGGAAGTGGTGGAGTATGAGGCTAATCTTAAATTTGCTAGTTAGGATCTTTTTAGTGAGCATGGGAATTTCTGAGTTTTTTCATGGGGTTTGATCCTGTTCCGTACCTTAGGCTTTGTAAGTTTCCTTAAGATAAACTTAAGGGAGGAAGTAGCATAGTATTTGACTGAAATGATGACTCCTTTTTATTTATAATTTGAGAAAACACATCAATATCTTTCATGCTCAGTTTTATATTTAAATATGCAGGAGAGGCACATTCCTTAAAGGTTGAAAAGATCTTATTTCAAGGGAAGTCTGATTACCAGAATGTTATGGTCTTTCAGGTATTTCATGGTCTGAGGAGAATGTCACTTTTTATTGCTTCTTTTTCCTTTCTTTTCTCTCTTTTTTACAAAAAAACTTTCATGTTTTAATCATGGTATCTTTTGCAGTCATCAACATATGGGAAGGTCCTTGTTTTGGATGGCGTTATTCAGCTCACAGAGAGAGATGAATGCGCATATCAAGAAATGATCACTCACCTTCCACTTTGCTCCATTCCAAATCCAAAGAAGGTATTTCAGCTTCTATATTAATGTAATGTTGTGCGCAAATAACAATTGTAGGTATCAAAGTCGGTCATTTATCTGATTTGAATTTTAAGGTAGTGCTGACTTTTGATAATTAACTGTTGAGGATGCATGTGGAAGATGCAAGAGAATGAATGAAGAAAATGTTCGATTTTCCATAATATTTAACTGTAGCTTTTGGGTGGAAGTTGAATATGCTTTACATATTTGCATAATCTGCGTTTTCATTTAAGGCGGCTTCTCTTGGGAGATTGCTTTTAATGGTTTTGTACCTAAGATCAAATTATTTGACAGGTGCTGTTTATCATACCTGTTCTCTTCTTCAATTCCCACTGATCTGTTTTTCTTTTTCTTTTTCCCTTTTTTTTTTTTACCAGGTTTTGGTTATTGGTGGTGGAGATGGTGGAGTTCTCCGGGAAGTTTCTCGTCATTCTTCAGTTGAGCAGATTGACATCTGTGAAATTGATGAGATGGTTGTTGATGTTAGTAATCTCTTTCTTTTCTTTTACACAGTCTATATGATTCACAATTAGTTGTAATTGATTGATGGGAAGCAGGTAAAGTTATTTTGAGATTTGGTGTCTTAACACATGGGAATTTTTTTCTGCAAAATCAAGTTTATGTTTTCAGTAATTTCTACACGGGCTTATTCAATGATTTAGGCCAATTGGCTAGGTACTTCCAACCATCCTTTGATGAAACCTTGTTCTTGTAACAATATGCATTTTCGTTTGTGCCAGGTTTCTAAACAATTTTTCCCTGACGTTGCTGTTGGTTATGAGGATTCCCGTGTGAACCTTCATATTGGCGATGGTATGGTAAACTTTTTTTTGGGGGGAGGGGTTGTTTTAAGACTCTATTGCATGATATCAATAGTTAATGTCCTTTTGTTTTTCAGGAGTTGCATTTTTGAAGGCTGTTCCAGAAGGCACTTATGATTCAGTTATAGTGGATTCTTCTGACCCAATAGGTACTGGTATTTTGTGCAATTTTTGAACTTTGTATTATTTTCTTTGTTCTGAATGGTTTATCATCTTTAGAATTTGAGAATTGAGTCATTGTTTGCCAATTGCATCTCAGGTCCTGCAAAAGAGCTCTTTGAGAAGCCCTTTTTTGAGTCTGTGGCAAAGGCTCTTCGTCCAGGTGGAGTAGTCTGTACTCAGGCAGAAAGCATCTGGCTACATATGCACATAATTGAGGATATTGTAGCAAACTGCCGCCAAATTTTCAAAGGCTCTGTTAACTATGCGTGGACTACAGTTCCTACATATCCAAGGCTTATACTAATGACCTTTCCTTTATCCTGTGACAAACTGCTTTTTCTCTTTTTTATTTGTTCCATCCCCCTAGATTTTCTCTCTGTGTTGATTAATGTTGCTGATAGCCTAAAAGCTATGGGAATTTCTCTTATGCTACTGCATCATCATCATGTGGTGCCATTCCTTTCTGTTTGCATAACTAGTTTACTGTTATACATGTTGCCAACAGCTGCTTATCATTGAGCTTTTTGTTTTGTTACAGTGGCGTGATTGGTTTCATGCTTTGCTCAACCGAGGGACCTCCTGTTGACTTCAAGCATCCTGTGAACCCTATAGACAGGAATGATAGCTGCTGCAAATCGAAACGACCCCTGAGGTTTTACAACTCTGAGGTAAAACTTTGCTCTACTTCTAAATTCTTTGTAATTTCTTTGAAAATGACTTGTGGTTCACATTTCTAACCCCTTTCCCAAAATCTTAGAGTCTTATTTGAAACCCATATGCTTTCGCTTGTTTCTGATTGCAGATTCATTCGGCTGCTTTTTGTTTGCCATCCTTTGCAAAGAAGGTGATTGATTCAAAACCTTAGGGATGGAAATTTTGAAGATCTTTTTAAAAAATTCTAGTTATTTTGGATCATTAGTTTTTGTCCTCGCTTGACGACTCAATGTAGTGATGAACCTTAATTTGGAAGTTTTAGTTAATGCTCTCACTTTTGTGTTCCATAAGGGATTTATGGTCTTATTCAGTTCAGAATACAAATGGCTCTTTCTGGGAATCATTTAGCGATTCACATCTTTGCGTTCCTCTTCCTAGTATCTTTTCGATATATTCCATGGATGTTTGAGATCATCCCGTTGTTTAATTCTCTCTCTCTCTCTCTCTCTCTCTTCCTCTCTTTGTTTAAAGCTTATAAATTCGGAGCAAGTTAGCTTTGGAGGTTATATTTTCATTTCATATGCTGATACATATATATATATATATGTTTATTTTACTAATAAGGCTGCAGTTTAAGAGAAAATGTGGTTGCAAATGTTAGATTTCATTTTTTAAGAGTAGTTGCATAAATCAATTCGGTTAGATCTCGAGTTCATAAGTTTGTTGTTTTTCATTTTGGTGCCATGGTGGGGATAGATCGAAGTAACCACCCACTTTATTAAGCTAACCTGTAAAATTGTAATCCAGCCTTTCTCATTGCATTCGCTGTAGAAACATTCTAACCTTGAACCGGCACCCCGCACGAAGAGAATAAACGTCAACAAGAACCCAAACCCTTGTCTAACGCTGCTGGGAGTCTTAGAGCATCAGAGCCCAATGCATCTCCTCAAACATTGAAATCACGTAAACTAAATTGTTCCACCTAGTTGTCCATCCTCCGCATCTCAGAAGCAGAGCTATGCGTAAAAAGTGCGGCAATGAACACGTTATAGAAAAAAGTTCCCCACAATAATATATTAGTATGTTGTTTGCAAGAGGGTAATCGAATTGAAATGAGCGGAGTTTAAGTAGCAAAAAAATTTAAGTTCTGAATTTGAATTTTTTTGAATTGCATTGAAATGACTTATGAACACTGATGTCTAACTTAAGCCCTGATTCTAGTAGAAAACAAATTGATGAAAAGTAACCACATGCAGCTATGATAGGGAGATTTTTGCTTTGATATATAAAGATGGTTGTAGTCTGATGATAGGAGAAACATTAGGATTTTCATCTAAGACTCACAGGACTAGAAGTGGCAAAATGAACCTGAACTCGAAAACTCGTTCGAAAAAATTCAAACCCAAGTCCGAAGAGAATTCAATTTGATCTAAAAGTCAATGGCTCGAACCTCAAAAAAATCCGAACTCGAATGGCCCGAACCCGAAATAGTTCAAACCCAAAACGACCCGAGCCCAAAAAAACCTGAACCCGAGCCCAACCTAAACGCGAACTCGAATTTAATACTAAAAATAAATATGAAAAAATTATAATTAAATAATTTTTTATAAATAAAAAATTTTAAT
>JBBYHO010000010.1:6989145-7000874 GCA_038382025.1 Adansonia gregorii | reverse complement strand
ATGGTCAAGCGAATGTTTCTTAAGTTTAATTTCAAATTATTTTTATTCTCATTGTAATTATCGCCAAAAAAAAAACTTTTTTTACAAATATTTTACCTCCTTTTTTCTTATTCCAATAAAAAAACACAAACAATATTAAAACCATAAATTGTAGCAAAACAAAATATTTCCTTTTATGTATATACAGACTAAAATTTATCACATTCATTTTTTAAGTGAAAAAAATGAAAAATATATTGCATTTTTTAAGATTATAAATAAAAAATGAGTAATTTTATAACGAATGTTTTTTTTTTCTAAAAAAAAATTTAAAAGGTAGTAAGAAAGGATAAGTAATTTTTATGGAGGATAGTTATTTTTTAACTTAAAATCTAAGTATTTATAAGCTTGATTTTAATTTGGCTTTTATGTAAGTTTCTTAGTCAAATTAGTGTTTCTTGATTGATAATTTCATCTCAATCAGACATTTTATATATAAAGCACATGTATATATATATTATATTAAAAATATCGATTCAATTCATATTATAAGTTAATGGTACCAACACTGCCAATGAAATTACTTAATATATATATTAACATAAACTTATCGATAGTTATATCTGTTTTATCTAAAAAATTTAGATTAATTAGATTTTTAATATAAATTTTATTTATTTATTTTCATCCTCCACCCACAATCTAGTTTTGATAATTTAATTATCATTTTTATTCATAGTTTGGATGATATTCGATAATATAATAACCTTATAATTAACATAATTTACATTTTAAACAACAAATCAGTATTTTTCTTCAAAAAAAAAGAAATAATATCTTTTTTTTTTTTTACAAACAATGTGATATCTGAAGACAGGAGAAAAGAATTAAAAATATTAATATTTATTAAATTTCATATCTTGACAATAAGAGCATTGATCAACAGAATTCAATGAAATATTGTTTAAGATCTCGACATCTCAAACAAATTTATCAATATTTATATTATTTCTTTTTTGGTGCATTCAACATTTATGCTAATTTTCTGTAAAATTTATATAGAAATTCCTAAAAATAAAATATGTATAGGAACTAATTGTTGCTTAATGGGCAATGAAATTTTGGGTTACACAAATTATATTAGAAGAAAAGGATAGAAGTAGCGAAATGAAGAGAAGGGTATTTATGTAAAAACAAAAGCTTAATCCAAAAAGATAAAAACCGTGGTTAAAAAAGTAACTCAGGTAAAGACGGCAACTTCGATATTATCCTATTCGCAAAGAGCAATATAATAAATAAATAATAAATTATAAAATATTTACAATATAAACATCCTGCGTATATTTTCTGCATATATTTTTTTTATTCACACTTTCATTCATTTCCAACGCATCTTCCATTTTCTTCTTCCTTCGTCTTTCCTTGCGCGTTCCTTCTCTCTCTCTACTTTATCTTCGTCTTCAACTTTAAACGTACTTTCCCCATTTCCGTTAAAACAAAAAGCCGCCGCCTCTTCATCGGCCGTGGGTTTTTTTTTCAGCCGCTTTAACGTACAGGTAAGCAGCAGCTCCTTCCAAAAATTTTTGACCGTTTGCACCGTCGTTTTTGTTAACGACCTTTTTTTGTTCTTGATCTGCTGTTGAGTTGACTCAACGATTACTTTCTTCGACTTTTGTTTATCCCCTATTTGGCCGCTTAGAAAATGCGGGGAAAATAAACCAAATCGATGTTTTTCTTCCTTCTTCTCTTCATTTTTTTTTAAATTTTGTTTATTTTGTTTGCGTTAAACCGAGGAATCGATGTTGTTGATTATTTTAATCTTCGTAATTGTAATTAATAATACGATAAAAAGAAATTCGATCAGTTATTAGAATATTTATGTTCTGCTGAGATTCCTAGCGCGTAACTTTTACATGAACTGTATTATCACTTTTTGTTTTTTTGGATAATTGTATTTGTTTTACTATATGAATATTTTGTTGTCCGTGTTGTGACTCTAGATTTCGATTTTTTTTGTTTGATTTCGTTTACTTGATTATGAAATTAGCACTATCTCGTTTTCTTTTTTAAACAGTCATATATTTTTGTAGCAAAATTACTTGTGATCAAAGTAAGGTTTCGGTTCTTCTTTTCGCTAAGAATAAGAAAGATTAGAATTTAGATTTTCTTAAAGCGTCTTTTGTACGAATTAATTGTTTCATTATTTTTATTATTATTTTTTGTTTTAGTCATTATACTAACTGAGCATTTCTAGATGAAAATGCAGAAGAATGACTAAATAAGAGAATGTTCGAAAAATCTTATGAAAATTCAAGACTATAGGGAAAAAAAGCGTCTGGAATGAAAGATCTGTAAGAATGATCCCGTCTTGGTATCTATAGAGTGTAAAAAATAATTACTCTGGTTGAGGTCCAAACTGTAGCAAGAAACCATGGTGTATAATCCTCTTTGTTGCCTTCTTGATTGATTTGGTTTGATTAATGTGAATGAGCTTAATTCTTTTATATATTTTTCCTCTGCAGATCTAGAAACATTTTAATCGGGTTTTATTTGCATGCTTTCGGAAAATAGAAGCTTTCATGGCATCAAGATCATGTGCAAATTTTTTACAGTTAGTCTCTGGGGACCTCCTTGATATCCCTCAAACTCCAAGAGCTCTTCCTCGGGTAATGACTGTTCCTGGGATCATCTCTGACATGGATTCCTGTAGCAGTAATGATGGGGATTCAGATGTTACTTCATCTGGTTGTAGAGAACGCAAAATTATAGTGGCAAATTTGTTACCTTTGCTTGCTAAAAGAGATGGAGAAACTTCTAAGTGGCGCTTCAGCTTGGATGAGGATTCACTTTTACTACATCTAAAGGATGGTTTTTCTCCTGAAACGGAGGTAATATACGTAGGATCTCTCAAGGTCGATATAGATGCCAATGAACAGGAAGAAGTTGCTCAAAAACTGTTAGAAGATTTTAATTGTGTTCCTACATTTCTACCTCATGATATGCAGAAGAAGTTTTATCTTGGGTTCTGTAAACAGCAGTTGTGGCCTCTTTTTCACTACATGCTGCCTGTGTGTCCTGACCATGGTGATCGGTTTGACCGTACACTATGGCAGGCATATGTTTCTGCTAATAAAATATTTGCTGACAAGGTTATGGAAGTAATCAATCCAGATGATGATTATGTTTGGATTCATGATTATCACCTGATGGTTCTTCCCACATTTTTGAGGAAGCACTTTCATAGAATCAAGCTTGGGTTCTTCCTCCACAGCCCATTTCCATCATCTGAAATATATCGAACATTGCCTGTTCGGGATGAAATTTTGAGGGGACTGCTGAATTGTGATCTGATTGGTTTTCATACATTTGATTATGCACGACATTTCTTGTCTTGTTGCAGTAGAATGCTGGGCCTTGATTATGAATCTAAAAGAGGGCACATTGGTCTTGATTACTTTGGCCGCACAGTGTTTATTAAAATTCTGCCCGTAGGAGTTCATATGGGTAGACTTGAATCAGTGTTGAATCTTTCCTCTACTGCTACCAAGGTCAAAGAGATTCAGAAACAGTTTGAAGGGAAAAAATTGATTCTTGGCATAGATGACATGGATATTTTCAAAGGCATCAGTCTTAAACTACTGGCTGTGGAACAGCTCTTACAGCAGCATCCAGGCTTGCAGGGTAAAGTAGTCCTGGTTCAGATTGTGAACCCTGCAAGGGGCTTTGGAAAGGATGTCCAGGAAGCAAAGAAGGAGACTTATCTGACTGCTAAAAAGATCAATGAGGTTTATGGTTCACCCAATTATCAGCCAGTGATTTTGATCGATCGTCCTGTTCCCCGCTATGAGAAATCTGCTTATTATGCACTAGCTGAATGTTGCATAGTAAATGCTGTAAGGGATGGAATGAACTTGGTTCCATACAAGTATATTGTTTGCAGGCAGGGAACTCCTGGCATGGATGAAGCATTGGGTGTAAAGTCAGATTCTCCAAGAACAAGCATGCTTGTTGTGTCTGAGTTCATTGGTTGCTCACCTTCTTTAAGTGGAGCAATTAGGGTAAATCCATGGGATATTGATGCTGTGGCTGAGGCCTTAAATACAGCTATTACCATGCCCGAGTCAGAGAAGCAATTGCGACATGAGAAGCACTATCGGTATGTCAGTACTCATGATGTGGCATATTGGGCTCGCAGCTTTGCAATGGACTTGGATCGAGCATGCCAAGATCATTACAGTAAACGCTGCTGGGGCATTGGTTTGGGTCTTAGTTTCAGGGTTGTGTCTCTTTCTCCGAGTTTTAGGAGGCTGTCTATTGATTACATAGTTTCAGCATACAAACGAACAAATAGAAGAGCAATATTTCTGGACTACGATGGCACTGTTGTTCCTGAAGCTTCCATCATAAAAACTCCTAGCCCTGAAGTTCTCTCTGTCCTTAAGGCCCTCTGTGATGATCCTAAGAACACCGTGTTTATTGTTAGTGGGAGAGGGAGAACTTCTCTTAGTGATTGGCTTGCTCCATGTGAGAAGCTGGGAATAGCTGCTGAACATGGGTACTTCATGAGGTACGCTTATTAAAGTGATTTCAATATATAGCCAGTATTGAGTCTGAATGCCCTAAAATAAACTGAAGTCATTTTTCTTTCTCCTCCTGCAGATGGAGTAAGGACTCTGAATGGGAAACCAGCCCTGTGGGTGCTGACCTTGAATGGATGAAGATGGTGGAACCTGTTATGAGCCTGTATAGAGAGGCGACGGATGGCTCCAGCATAGAGATTAAAGAGAGTGCTTTGGTGTGGCACCATCAAGATGCGGACCCTGTCTTCGGATCATGCCAAGCCAAGGAATTGTTGGATCATCTGGAAAATGTTCTTGCAAACGAACCAGCAGTTGTTAAGAGAGGGCAGCATATTGTTGAAGTTAAGCCACAGGTACAAAAGTGATTCCCTCCTAAATGCTGGCACTTTTTTTTTTTGTTCAAATTTTTGTAATCAGGTTTTCTCATCAATCTTTTTTATCATTCAGGGAGTAAGCAAAGGGCTGGTTGCAGAAAAGGTTCTAATGAGAATGGTCAATGGGGGCAAGTCACCTGATTTTGTGATGTGTGTTGGAGATGATAAATCCGATGAAGATATGTTTCAGAGCATATTAAATTCAGTTTCTAATCCACCCTTGCCTGTGGCTCCAGAAATCTTTGCATGCACTGTCGGGCGAAAGCCTAGCAAAGCCAAGTATTACCTCGATGATACTGCTGACGTTTTGAAATTGCTTAAAGGCCTTGCAACTGCTACAATTTCAAAGCCTAGGTGCCTATCAGAGATCCAGGTTTCTTTTGAGAGTACTGCTTGACATTAAAAGGGTGGCTGGCACAGTTTTACCAGTTCTACACATTGGAATGTCTGATTTGCTTCAAGTGATTCCATGGACGATAACTTATCTGAAGCATTGTTGGTACTCTCTATTTTTTTTTATAGTTGAAGTTGTCAGGATTTGATCTTTGTATCCTGCACTTAATTAACAGATCACATGACTGTTTGCAAAATTTATGCTCAGTGTGAAGGTACTTTCCATGTCTGATATGGTTCGAATGGGATACCAGCACTTGAGATGGTTCTCACGGGCGGGAGCTGAAAGGCAGATTAATCGCAACAGACCTGAGAATGCTTTTATGGTTGTGTATGATGATGGTGAAAAGTATGCATATATTTCTGGTGCCAGCAAAAATTGAATGGAATCGGTTCTTAGTTCTCAGTTGTTTATAATGGTTTTACTGACTAGAGGCACTGATTACTTGTATAGGTACTTTGCTTTCCAATACAAATTTGCCAATTTGATTCGGTGCCCTTTGCGCGTCATGGTACAATGCTCTATGGTTCAGCAATTTCTTTTTTTTTTAATTGTTAGAAATGAAAATCAGAAGAAAATTCTCTAAATCGAAATTCACAAAAAAAAAAAAAAAATAAGAAAAAAGGGAAATGTGAAAATGGAAAAGAAAAAAAAAATCAGAAGTTCATTTAAAGGGAACGGAGTCCTATGATTATTACATCTGAGTTAAATTTAAAATAAATCGCAAATCATATTTTAGAAGCTAGAGGGGCAATAGTTGCGTTAGTCTATCGCAAAATGTACGTCAAATTTTAGGATTCGAAGGAGAGAGATTCGAACTTGACTTACTAAATAATGAAAATATGCGTTAATCATCGCGGTACAAAGTCGGTTGCGTATGTTATTTAGTTGGTAAAAGCAAAACAGGTAAATTTCATTCGGTCAAATAGGGATCTGATGTCGTAAGGGGACGTTTTTGTACTTTGAAGTTTGGATTAAAAAATTTGTGAAGGGAAGCGAATGGGCGGTTTTGATACCTTTAATCCGCCTTTTGGGCTGCGGCTGAAGGATATATTTAATGAGCTTAGGCCCTTGAGAAGAAAGCGATTTGAGCCCTTTTTTTTTTAAATGGAAAAAACTACTACCATAAGGCCGAAACACCAGAACTATCCGGAGAGTTTTACCGAAGTTGGTAAGGTTCTATTCCATTGTTTTCTGGATTGATGCAAATAAATGATATGAAGGATCTTTTTTGTGTGGAGGAGTAAAACGATGATCAACCCTTTTGGGAATCATTGGAAAGATTTGGGGAATCTAAGGGATTCGCATAAAAGAGAAAGGGAAAAAAAAAAAGGGGAAAAGGAGAGGCCTGATGATTTTCTGTAGGATTTAGTTCATCTCTTTTTGTAAGTTGAGAACCAAATAGTTTTAGAAATCGATACGCTTACCATATCTATAAGTACAAGTCTAGATTCTAGAAGCCTTTATTCCGAGTATTGGCCTTGTTAAGGCAGGAAGCCTAGCAAAGTTAAGACAATCCCACACTGTGAATTGCTCAAATTTGATTTGTAACTCTTACAAAGTTTGTATAGTGTTTTTCTTTTTTTAAGAATGTTTATGTGATATTCTGTTAAAAGCGTAATAGTAAAAACCGCATCATTTTATTAATGTTTAAGAGCAACAGAATCCTCTAACATGATATTAACCAAATCTATCAAAATTCTGTTTTTATTCTGCTGATCCCTTTTGAGGCAATTTTATCAACAGCTCGTAATATTGTCCCTTTTAAGATGGAGATTCAAGTAATTAAGTTTTGCTAAATTCCTGAAGATTATTACGTTCGCCAAGTATTAGGAGTTTTTCGGCCTGGGCTTGGGTTTAGTTTTATTTTGGACTTTCTAAAGAATGTTCATACGCAAAAATTTAGTTTAACATGACAAATTTTTTTATTTAAATCAATATTTAGGAATTTAAGGAGGATTTGGAAATCCAGTTAAAAAGCATTGTTATCTTATTTTATCCATTTTGTTGTTTATCTGTAAATTAAATTTATTCAAGGGTTAAGCTGTCTGTCCAAACCCAAAGGTTTGCTCGATATTTTGGAGGGTTTAGATAAAAATATCATGCCTAAAAAATGAGTTTAGACAAAAAAATTAAGCCCGACTAAAAAATGGATCGGGCTTTGAGCTCAACTTTCAAAGCCCAAGCTCAGCCCAACTCAACCCATTTTGCTATTACATTATATAGATTTATTTTATATTTTATATATTATATAATTTTTGTCATATAAACAATACATATATATAATATTATAGTGTAAACTTTAAAAACTAAATTAAATTATTTATATTTATAAATTTAATAAAAGAATATTATTAAATTAATAAAAATTAAATTTAAAAAATATATTTTTTTAAAAAATAAATTATAAAAAATATAGGCGGGGCTAAATGGGCTTGGATTGTTTGTTTACAATTATGGGTGGGCTTGAGCAAAGTTCGAGATCCATATTTTGGGTTGAGCCGGGCTTGGGCAAATATATTTAATATTAATACTATGCTTAAGTCGAGCCCAACCAGCCTATGAGCAGGTTTAGTGTCAATATTTGAGATTTTTTTTAAGTGAAAAACTAAGAGGAAAGAGGGAAAAAAGGAACTAGAAGCCATGTCGTGGACGAGATAGGCAATTATGGTGGTTAATGAAAGGTATGACGACGAAGTGATGGGGATATCTAGTCAAATGATGAAAAAAAAGAGAAAAATATAACGAAGGGAGAGAGGAAAGGAAAAGTTGGAGAAGAGGAGCAATGAGTGGGGTCGATTTACTCCCTTCACGCTATTGGTGACCAGTATCGATCATGCAACTTTGTCTATTAGGAAACAAGAAAGTTGAAGAAAAGAAGGAAAAAAAAGGGAAAATGTTAGAATAAATAGAAATATGTATTTGGTGAATTATTTTAGTCAAAATACTAAAGGGTCCCAAATTAAGTAAATTTTTATACTTTTATTATAAATAGAAGCTATGATGGATTTGATTTGGAAATGAGTTATGACTAGACCTATCTAAATATTGGGTTACTTATTTAAATTCAAAGATCTGCCCTATATTTGGAAAAGTTCAACAAAAATATTAAGCCTGTGAGCTTTAGCAAAAAAAAAAAAAAAGAAAAAGCCTACTTAAAAACGACCCAGGCCTTGGGCAAAAAATTTTAAGCTCGGACCTTGCTCAAATAATTTTTTATTGTAATATTTATATTTTATAATAATAGTTAAAATTTTATTTTACTAGTTGATTTGTTGAAGCACTTTAAATAATGGAAGTCATATCATGAACTTTTTAAAAAATGCCAAAAAACTTAATAAAAAAATATTAAATTAAAAATACAATATGGCAGGCTTAAACGAGTTTGGATTACCCACTTATAAATATGGTCGGGTTTGGATAAAAACCTACATTTTGGATTAGGCAAACCTATAAGATGTTAATACCCTTCTTGAGCCTTGCCTAGCTTGACTTATGAACAAATCTAATTATGATGGTGTCTTACTCCAATTAACTGGAAACATGGTGGGAAATTTTGAAATAATGAAATACATCAAAGTGTCTTTCATCCATAGAGCATTCCTACGATTTGGATATGGAGTGAGCTTGAAAAGAAGTCCTAAAATGAGTAATGTGCTAAAGTGATTTGAGACACATTAATATCTATTATCATACCATTACTCTAGCCTATCATTACAGGCTTAATAAAGTCCTAATGATCTTTGATACTATGATATTCTATATTACTGGTGAGTGATAAGAAAAATAGGCCTATGGAATTTTAAAAATTCATCTAGAAATAAATTATGGTTGCTTGTTTGCATAAACTGATCTAAGTGTGAGTAGTAAGGTGTGAAATTGCTCTATATACACACATTAAAAAAAAATCAAGGGTAACAAGAAGAAATTGGCATTTGAGTTGAAATTCTATACATTTATGATGTTTGAAGCCTTTTTAGCTATAAGCTATGTAATATCTTTGAGACATATTGAATAAATCAAATCTAATCATTGCTCATTCATCTTTACATTTGTTCTTTTCTTTCCTTTGCTCGAGGACTAGCAAAGTGTTAAGTTTGGAGATATTTGATCATTGGGTTTTATACTCACAAATTATATATTATTTACTTGATATGTAGTTAATTTTCTAAAAATTGTAGCACATATTTATCGAGAAATAACTTTGGGTTACGCATTGAGTTTGGGTTGTTTTTCTATATGAAATTTAAGACTTTATATCACATGACATCTTAGCATTTTTATTAGCATTGAAATGATTTTTTAACATTGTTAACTATTTTTTCTTATTTGCTACAATTTCAAAAGTATAGGGACTAAAATACTAAATTTAATAATACAAAACTAAAATGCTTCATTCACTATAGTACATGGACTTAGGGATGGCAATGAATGGTGCGAATTTATATATCTTCAATAATTCGATCCATTTTTTGTTCGAATATTGTAGATTATAATTACGACCCGCTGTTGATTCAGTGCAAATGCCGATATAAACCCTTGAATATCTATTATTCGAATATGTATTTCTTATTGCATTACACATATGGACAAAGAATACGTATATCCGGATCCTCTATTCAAATTCGCTTTTATAAAATGCAAAAAATCATGCTCAATATAAGACTCAAACCTTGGTTTGCTAAGCTAATTATTAAATAGTTTACCAAATAAGCTAATCTTGAATTTTGAAATAATACGCAACTAAAATTAATTTATATATATAATAATAATTTAAGAAAATATTTTTGAAAATAAATATAATGATAAATTAGTTACAAAACTAAATTAATTAATTATGTTAAATACCTTTAAATTTTAAAGATACATTATACTTTTCTTAAACAATATTTGATGACTTAGTAAGATTATTTAATTAAATTACTTTAATGACATAAAAATCTTTATCATATAACATAATATGATATATTTTATTGTATACATGATATTATAATATAATTACAGACTTATTGTATATGATAAAATATATGTATTAATTATATACTATACATTACCGTAATAATATAGATTATATATATGATTACTAAATATTTATATATAATAATATATTTTTTTGTTCCATCTAATATAATAATTTATTATACGCTACAATATCAATAGTTATATAATTATATATAATTAGAATTCATAATGCTTGCAAAAATATTTCATTATAATATTATAAATAAATGACATATTTAAATATTATATATTACCAGAATTTGGGAAACTTATAAAATGGTTGTTTAAAAAAACAAAAAAAAAAAAGGTTTTTTTTTAGAAATGGTATGTGTGTATTTAATGAGAGAATATAATAAAACAAAAACCTTTAAAAGAAGAAGGAGGAGTTAGTAGTTGTAAAAGTGTGAAAAGAGAAAATGAGTGGATTTTTAATAAGGTGAGTAATTTTAGGGTGAGTGAGTTTTGTTTTATTTCATAAAAATTATTAAAAAGTAATTTAATAATTTTTTTATTGTATTTTATTTTATATTTTTATTATTTTAATGAATGAGTTAATGTCTGATTTATATAATTATAATTAGAATATATAATATTTATATGAATATTTTATTATAATATTATGTATAAATAATATATTTAAATATTATATATTACTAGAATTTAGGATACTTACAAAATCATTGATTAAAAAACAATATATTTTTTTAGAAATACTTTTTATGTATTCAATGAGAGAAACTAATAAAGCAAAAACTTTTCAAAGAAGACGAAAAAGGAAGTAGCTGTGAAAGTTCCTAAAAAGAGAGTGTTTTTCAATTATTTAAGTAAATTTGGGGCAACTGACTTTTGTTTTATTTTTAAAAAATTATTAAAAAGTTATTAAATTACTTTTCTAATGTATTTTAATTTGTGTTTTTATTATTTTAATGATTGAATTGGTGCTGGGTTAACCCGTGACGGAAACTCTAAGTGTTTTTTCATCTATTAGAGATAATAGATACATAACATTATTTGATATAATATATATCATAATATAAAAGGAGATCTACTCACATTAGTATGAAACTAAATAGTTTTACACACTTGTATAGCTTGTTACAAGATTAAAATTTTAATGAACCGATCATTAAATTTAACAATATAATTATACGCGTTGTGCATGCAAAGTTTCAAATTAATACGATATATCTATCTTCTCAATCGAGAATATTGTCTTTTCAATATATACTAACGTTTAAAAGTTTTTTACATTGAACAAATAGTTAGATACTTTTAATTTGCTTAAAACTAGACATATATGATCTATGTAAAATAGAATATGAAATATAATGATTGGATTAAATAAATATAAATCATATCAATTGTTTTGAAAGTTTGTAAAACTAATTTAGTTTTTATACT
>JBBYHO010000010.1:6967392-6985389 GCA_038382025.1 Adansonia gregorii | reverse complement strand
TCTTTTTTCTTTTGAATATTGGTAATATGAAATTATTTGCCAAATAGCATTGTTGCTAGAAGGTTACCTTTTCTAGAGAGCAACCGAAACTTTGACTGGTTAGGTACTGAAAACCTTAGTTTCTCAATGTGTTGCGTTTTATGCCATATACTTTGGAATATTAATATTACATTAAACCTT
The DNA here is from genome assembly GCA_038382025.1 of Adansonia gregorii. Taxonomy (NCBI): domain Eukaryota; kingdom Viridiplantae; phylum Streptophyta; class Magnoliopsida; order Malvales; family Malvaceae; genus Adansonia; species Adansonia gregorii. The sequence goes on along the minus strand of JBBYHO010000010.1, from coordinate 6,985,209 downwards.
TAAACATTAGTGCCTAGTGCCAAACAGTTTGAGAGAGTGGTAATTTAAATACAACATGGAGTCCAAGGCAGTTTATGTGTATAGGTGTCCTGTCTGATATGCTTACCAAAAGTACAATCTAAATGAATTGGTTACATGATTTTTCTCTTAATTTGGGTGGTTATATGTTCAAATTGATATTTAGAACTTATCACACTTTTTACCAAAACTTGTAAAATTGAATTTCTTTTTATATTTCTCAGGGGAGACTGCTAGGTGATAGTGGAAGGTGCCTTTAGCTGTTGCAATGGAACCTAATAGTTGTATTGGTCTCTATATAGATTTAGCACGATTTAAAAATTTGAGATAGCGAAAAAATCTGGTTGGGCCAAGCTGGTCGTGAATGATAACCTCCATACCTGTCATGGGAATTTTAAGTGGTTGTTTGCAGTAGATTACTGGAATTCACCCATAGTTAATGATCAATCTCCTTGGTTTTAGTCTTAGATAACTTTGCGTCGTGAGGTTCTTCCCATATGGAGTGATCAGTGGTGAGTGTTGCTTTTAAGGAACAAAGTTGTAAGCAGGAATAAATTGGTTCTTCCCTCTTTCAAATATGTGAATATTTCTGTGTTCATTAAATTGTTGACAAGAACTGTTCATTTACATAGGAGAAAGGGACCTCTAAGCTATATGTAATTATTAGGGAAAAAACAAAAAGGGACCTTGGATGCCCACATCCTATAGAATGAAAGGTTTCATCTCAGTCAGGACCTACAGCTGGTTACTAAGAATATTTTGTCCTCTCTTAATTGATGTTCAATCAGTGGGCATGAGTTTATTATTATTTTTTTTTTTGCTTAAACCTGCTTCAATCAAAATTAATAGTAACACATCTTATGGCATTTTTTGTACCAAGTAATATTGACGAATCTAGATGATTGACTTGACTGTAGTTTATTTGCATATTAATTGAAAATGGTTAAACTTACTGCTCCTATGCAGGGACATGATACGGGCTATACGTGCATGCAAAACTGCAGCAGAAGAACGTGCTGTTGTAAGGAAAGAGTGTGCTGCTATTCGTGCTGCAATTAATGAAAATGATCAAGATTATAGGCACCGTAACCTAGCAAAACTCATGTTCATTCACATGCTTGGATATCCCACACATTTTGGCCAAATGGAGTGCCTGAAGTTGATTGCATCTGCTGGATTTCCAGAGAAGAGGATTGGGTATCTTGGTCTTATGTTGCTTCTTGATGAAAGACAAGAAGTTCTGATGTTGGTCACAAACTCATTAAAGCAGTATCCTTTGTGGAGACTCTTCTCAAGCTTAATTTGTTCCCATTTCCTTTACCCTTTTATTGTTTCTGTTCTGAATAATTAACCTTTTGCCTAATAAGGTGGTATTACAAGGATAAAAATAAGAAAATGAAGAGATTTACTTTACTTGCAGGAACCTTAACTTATACGCAGAGATCTGAACCATTCAAACCAGTATATTGTAGGACTTGCTCTTTGTGCTCTGGGAAATATTTGTTCAGCAGAAATGGCCCGTGATCTTGCACCGGAAGTAGAAAAATTGCTGCAGTTTCGAGATCCAAATATCCGGAAGAAAGTAAGTGTATCCTTCTCTTTACTCAAGGCCCTGTTGGCCACAGATTTTGATATTGGTGAGATGTAAAGTAAAGAAGGCAAAGGGAGGCCGCTGGACTCCAGAATTCGTGAGTTTCATATACTTAATTGCTGAGTATCCTTCTTAGAAGATACCAACTTCTCAATCCTCCTTTTCTACAGGAGTTGGAAAGTTTTGGGTTGTTGAGTTGAGCAGTTAAATATTGTGTTTTGTGTTCTTTATTTCTTTCCAACAATGCCTTTGTAATTTTGTTAATACAAAGGTTAAAACATCCATGTAAATCAATGATCAAGTACCGGATGCCACGTAACTGGGACATCAACTGTATAGTGTGATATTTGTTCAATGATATTCTGCAACCTTAAAATGGTAGCTGCTTTTGTGAAATCTGGATATTTCTTTGCCTATTTGTCTTATCCAGAAGAATCTGCAACTATAATCATTCAATGGAAAAATGAGAACATATAGTAATCCTTGGGTCTGCTGTATTAGTGACCCCAAGAAAGTAAACTTCAGTTTGCTTGTTTCATGTTTTGAGGGAAAGACATCTTTTGAACATTGTCAGGCATTTTTCAATGTACCAAATTGGTTCATCTAAAATATCACTTTTCTATTGAAGATTTGATTCGATTAAAAGAGGCTTCTTGCTTTCCTTCCACCCCCCCCCAAGGCCTGGAGTGGCATTTGGTTACAAATTCTCATCATGCATGTTGTCTGATAATTTTAGGCTATCTCTCATTTTCTTCAGTGATTTGACTATAATCTTTAACACCTCTCGACTCTATCTGTTGTTTGTAGGCAGCATTGTGCTCCATACGGATCATAAGGAAAGTTCCTGACCTGGCTGAAAACTTTATAAATCCTGCTGCTTCCCTTCTTAAAGAAAAGCATCATGGGGTCCTAATAACAGGAGTTCAACTTTGTACAGATCTATGTAAAGTCAGTTCAGAAGCCCTTGAATACTTTAGACAGGTAAATTGTTTTTGGCCTTATAAGCACATAGCTGTAGTATCAGAAAGACAAACACTCTATGGTGCGTATGAATTATTTGCTCTACTTGTGTGCCTCTGTATAAAATTTATAAATATTTAGTTCCTGCTTTGTTTTTTTGGGACATTCAATGCAGGCAGAGCAGTCTACTTTACCAGTAGTCCTTTTGTTCTTTTCTGGCGGTAGAGTAGCTACCTTCAAAAGGATTGAAATGATCAAGTTTACTGGTGTTTTGTCCTAAATTGTTGGTTATTATTTGCATTGATGTATACAAAGATGATTCTGGCTGAGTTGGCAATTTGGTTTCTTTAGGACTTTTGAATTTGTTAAACCTTTAGGGTTGAGCAAAAACAGGGCCCCTTTCCCTATCATTTAAATATTGGTTGAATCATATTTGTAAGTTTAGTGGGAAGAAACTTGTCGAAAATGGATAATGCTGTCAGTTTTGTAATTTTGATGGTAGCTTCTTTTATCATCACTGCAGAAGTGCACTGAAGGTTTGGTCAGAACTCTGAGGGATATACTAAACAGTCCCTATGCACCTGAGTATGACATTTCTGGCATCACGGATCCCTTCCTTCATATAAGATTGCTTAAGCTTTTGCGGATATTGGGCCAGGGAGATGCAGATGCGAGTGACTGTATGAATGACATACTTGCCCAGGTCAGTTGTGATGTTTGTTTTCCATGAACTATAATTTTTTTTCTTAGTATGTTCCAAGTCCTGAAAAAAGTATTTAAGGATGATGCCTATTCTATGCCACGAACCCCAAACAGGACTAGTCTTAGAGTGTAAAATGGATGAGGATACTTGTGGAAAACCAAAAAATTGTTTATCTTATCCATTAGTAAATCTCTTTTTTTTTTTTTTTTTTTGCTGTAAATCACATATGCGTGCATACCCAGATTTGTAAAAGAAAAAAAAACAAATGATTGCTTTATTAAGGAATGAGATTTATTCTTCCATTTCATGATTTTAGACACTATTGCATGGTGAAAGATTGCGAGTTCTGGCCATGAAGAAAATAAACCAGACATCCCACTCAAATTTTGCTTCTGATCATGAATGAACATTAATGAAATTACTCGAAGCATGTTAGTTGACAAGATGGTATATTATATGGGGTATATTAGATATTGCTTCTAAAACTGATCTCTGCCAATGAAAGTAGAAGCTAAAAATGCTGCAGTAAGTCCTTTCATGGTTTAAGGCAACATTTCATTGCCTACTGAGGTTAAGGTGTCTTTTTTTTAAAAACTTTTATGGGTACACTTTTTTCCCTTTAGGTGGCAACAAAAACCGAGTCAAACAAAAATGCAGGAAATGCTATTCTTTATGAATGTGTTGAAACCATCATGAGTGTTGAAGACAATGGTGGCTTACGTGTGCTTGCTATCAATATCTTGGGAAGATTCTTGTCAAATCGTGACAATAATATCAGGTAATCTCTTTCAAATCTTGTCTTGATTTTTCATATCCCTTTCTACACTATTTCTTGGTCTACTGTATTCTGAAACTGAACCTTGCTGTTTTTCAGATATGTTGCATTAAACATGCTTATGAAGGCTATAACGGTGGATTCTCAAGCAGTGCAGAGGCACAGGGCAACAATTTTGGAATGTGTAAAGGTACTGAGGATATTTAATTTCATTTTCGATGATTCTCAAAAGGCTTCTGATAAAGTTCTTGCTGAAGCAGTACTCAAGGAGTTTGATTTTGCTTTCCTTTTGTCTGTCCCGATTCTCTGGTTCTATTATTTATTTGTTACATTTGGAGACACCATATATGAGGGAATTAGACTCTCTTTTCACTTGCTAAAGCGGCAAGGAGTATTTCCCTCTTTAATCATCACTTGATCTGTTATTTTTTCCCTTAAGGATAAAGACCCTGTTGTCATCTCTCTCTTCTTCTTCTTCTTTATTTTTAGGGAACCATGTGTCTTACATTTGACTGTTCTGATTTTTGGGTTGGTTGCTGTTCTTGCCTTTTGGTTTGATACTTGGACAGAATCATTTTGATTCTTTTTCGGGGATATAGCAATTTCATCATCCCTTGGGCTTGGATCAGGGTAGGGAGAATGATGACTTGGGTAGAGATTATAAGTTTGATTGTTGGTAATCTAACAAATAAAAAAAATTTCCGGCATTTTCTTCATTGCTTTGATTTGGACTCCAATGTGATTCTGAAGTAGACCATTGTTGTCAAAAAGTGAGTTTTCTCATTTGCAACTGAAGTTTTTTGATTTGACATTTTCCTTTTCCAGGATTCAGATGCTTCAATTCGGAAAAGGGCACTTGAACTTGTATACTTACTAGTGAATGAAAACAATGTAGAGCCTTTGACGAAAGAGCTAATTGAATATATGGAAGTAAGCGACCCAGAATTTAAAGGAGATCTTACAGCCAAGATTTGCTCCATCGTTGAGAAGTACGTTATACTATTTGTTAGTTATATGAGAAGCGCTACTTCAGCTTTTCTTATGTATGCTATATATTTGTTATTTTTATCCATATGCTGTCTTCCTGGCGCTTTATTTTCATGTATTGCATGTGTGCCTTTATGTAGTTGTATATGCCGTGAATATTTCTTCCTCCAACCTCATTTTTTTAGGAAAGTTTAAAATGATTGGTTTTTGTCCTTGAGAAGGCAGTTATTGCTCACAATTGATTTGATATAGTAAATTTTAATGGATTTCTACCTTTATTAAATTTATAGAAGTTCCTTTTATATCATTTCATGATATTGGATAGTATTTTCTTCTGGCTTAATGGACAATTTCTTCTGTTGACTGAGGATATGCTGAAAGACCTAGTGGGAATTACTTTGCAGCATTAGTTAGTCAATTAACAATTATATTTATTCCTCAGGTTTTCCCCAGAGAAGATTTGGTACATTGATCAGATGCTCAAGGTTCTTTCTGAGGTATTTGTTTTCATTCATAGAATCATTATATGATTAGAGCGAAGATATTTTGTTTGTTGGATTCCACTTAATTCATCCCAGTCCAAGTTTCTAATTTCCTTGTTTGAGTTTTAACCATCATTCTTTCTTCCTAGTAGGTGTTGCAGAACATAATGTTGTAAAGCATGTCTGCATCTGTACTCTTTTGATTACAAAGCTTCTTTTTGAACATTATGCTCTTGTTATGTGTATCCTTGCTAAAAGAAAGAGAATACATTCTTGCACTGTTTAATTGTAGTCTATAAAAATATTTGGCAATACCAATACTTCATTCGTGTGTAATGTTGGCCAAGTGATCCGTATTTTGCCGTCAATCTGCATAATTCCACCTACTTGATTAATGTGGTGGTTGAAGCTGTCTCAGCTATGACTTCTACTACTTGTTGCCTTTGAGTGAATGAACTACCAAATGCTGAAAATGGGATGTTCCATCCCATATTGGACAGAAGTAAATATCATTTATGAAAACAATGTAAGGCCTCAAGTTGCCTGGTTTATCTACTTGATTTTAAGCTTTTGACTATGGAGAATTGGTGGTTTAGGCTTGAAACATGGCTGGGCCATTGCAATATATATTAGCTCATCTTGTAACTCGGTTTGGGTGCTGTTATAATGTTGGTTGATTTTTGTTTTTGCCTATATTTGTGAAGTATGATCCCAAAGAGCATATAGAGGACTCCAATTGGAAAGATTTTGATACCATTTCTAATTCAATTAGGATTTAGGAATGTGATTGATGAAATCCATTAAGACGTAAAGCCACCACTGACAGTAACTTGTTAATGACTAATTGTTGGATCCAGAAAAGTGGTAAATGGTTTTTGGACCTGGAGCATTATTGAGAAGCAAACACTTTGGACCCTGAGACAAGTTGGTAGTTTAGTCACTGTTTAATGCACTAGAAGCCATATGACGGTGTTCTTTTAAAAATTAAATCATAGACGAAGATGGATGCTTGAAGAAGAGAAAAGTAAATTGGTTTCTGTTCTAACCCTTACCCTGTTTGCATGTTAAGGCAGCAGTTGGTAAGAATATGCATTATACTTTACCAAAAGTGTGGAACAAAGGTGTTTAGTCAGTAATGGTTCATCTTACCCTGTATTATATTTGTATTTTGCAAAATGTCAATGTTTTTGCATTTTATTGATGAAATTAAAATGTCAATAAAAAAATTAGGACATTGGCCACGTTCAAGTAACGGATTAAATGCTTGTTCTTTTACCTTTTTGTGGTGCATGAACCTCCGTGATCTCCTGGATGTGTACTCTCATTTCTACTTGACAAAATTTTAGTTAGTAGAGAAAAAGGGAGGATGAACCTTTTTCCCATAATGACAAAATTTATCTTATCTCTTTCAACGTTTCTATTAAATTATTTTGTTCCAAGATTACTGATATTTACCCTTTGCTTAATAGGCTGGAAATTTTGTGAAAGATGAAGTCTGGCATGCCCTAATCGTTGTCATATCTAATGCTTCTGACCTCCAAGGATATTCTGTTAGAGCATTGTACAGAGCAGTCCAAACATCAACAGAACAGGTATTCTTTGGTTTATTTTGGATTTTATATATCTAAATTTAATACTCTTATCTACTTATAAAATGCATATTGATATTTTTTCAGGAAACCCTTGTTCGAGTGGCAGTTTGGTGTATCGGTGAATATGGTGACATGTTGGTCAATAATGTTGGGATGCTTGATATTGAAGACCCAATAACTGTAAGTTCATCCTTATATGGAATATTTTACGTGCATTAATTTAGTTATGCTGCACTTATATATCTTCAGAAAAAGAGGGAAAACAGCCAGGCAGGGGGGCTCTGTTATATGACCTTGAGTATGTATAGGGCAGGCTTCTAATTGAAGAAAGTTGATTAGGACCTTTTCTGCAAAGATCATAAAGTTATGGCTTCAATATTTACATCATGTTGGCTATTAAATTGGATTTAAGTAATTGATAAGTGGCAAACAGATTTGGTAATTATATTTTTTTTTTAACTTATATTAAAGAACATGATAACTATTTTTTCTTTTTGCTTCACCAAATAGTGAATTTTCTAGGTTTTTCTTGTGGAATTTTCATTTTAGTGGTTATAACTGAATAACTTCCTGTTTGAACTTGATTTATAAGAATCGAATTCATTTTGGCCACCTAGGGACAAATCTATTTTAAAGATGAAATTAATCAAAGTAATTTTGATCAAGTGTGGCATTGATTTTGGGTTATGGGCAATGTGATTTTGCAGATGTAGAAATAGGCAAGGAATCATTCAATTCCCTTTTGACAAGGCATTGCAAAGTAACTTCTAATTTTATTCAAAACATCTTTGTTTAGGTATTTTTATGTTCTTCTGGTTGAAATATTTTGAGTTTGCTCGCAATCGGATGTATTAGTGGGTTTCATCCAATGGTGTTCTTTGTCACCTTGGGTTTTTTCCATGGAATCACATAAATTCATTATAATTCTTAAACTAATTAGAGTCTTAACATGCTATATGCTGAGCTGAAATCCCTTCCTTGTCTGGATCCTGTTCTTTTTTCAGTGGCTGCATTAAAGAAATCAAATGCTTAGACCTGTAACTCTATTATCTTCCAATAATTTTTGGAAAGTTTTCAGTCAGTTTTTAATCCCTAAGCAGGTAACGGAGTCTGATGCTGTGGATGCCATAGAGGTTGCTATTAAGCGTCATACTTCGGATCTTACTACTAATGCGATGGCTTTGATCGCTCTGCTAAAGCTCTCTTCTCGTTTTCCTTCTTGTTCAGAGTATGTTAATGTTTTCCAACATGCATTTTACCATTTATCTCTGTCATTGTCCATGAATATATGTGTCTATCGGCATCTTACCTTGGTCTAGGTGTTAAAAAGAATGCTTTATATGCATAAAACAACCTAAGCTGAATTTATTTCTTGGCAAATTAGTTTGATGATCCTAATTATTGTGGAGTTTCTTGATGAGGCAATTGAAGAATTTCTTATTTGTTTATATGGCATGAAAAAGATAAATTTCCATTGATTCCTATCTCCAGGAAGATCAGGGGTATAATTGTCCAAAACAAAGGAAACCTTGTGCTTGAGCTGCAGCAGCGATCTATTGAATTCAGTTGTATTCTACAGAAGCATCAGAACATTAGGTATATGATTAAAAAGTTATCTGTTTTACCTCGTTACTTTTAGAAGGTTTCCAGCATTGTAGCATAGTTGTGAATTACAAAGCTGATGGATTAATTCATACAGATCAGCACTGGTTGAAAGGATGCCAGTTTTGGATGAGGCAACTTTCAGGGGAAGGAGAGCTGGCTCCTTGCCAACAACTGTTTCATCTTCTTCTGGAGCACCCTCTAATCTTCCCAATGGAATTGCTAAACCAGCTACAGCTACTATTGCAGATTTACTTGACCTCAGTGCAGACGATGTCCCTGCACCTAGCTCTTCTGGTGGTGATTTTCTACAGGATCTTCTTGGTATTGACTTATCACCAGCTTCTGCACCATCAGGTTAGTTGGGATGCATAATGGTGCATCTTTAAGGAATGTTTGAGGAGTGAAATTAATTTTTTTTCAAGCATTTGCTTATGTCTTGAAATACCTTGGTCTTAAGGCTTCTTAGGATTTTTTGCAGAGTTAGTGCTGACATTAGCATTTTCAGAGTAAAATGTCTGTTAAAGACCTAAATATTGAGTCTTTTATCCCTTTTATTTATCTTTTACTTTTTGATTGGTAATCATCTATATCTGATGACCATAGAGTACAATAGTTCACGCAAACACTTGATGATTAAAATTAGTGTTTTCTAAACATTTGGACTCAAACCAACTTTTTGGGTTGTTCTGTAGAAGTATATAATAAAATCACTTTCAAATTTGATTTCTATAATCATAATTATGAATTCTAAATTTGTTTTCGATGTATAATGGGTGTGAAGATATGGTTACGTTTTGTAATTACTTAATTTGACAGTTTCTAGAGTGTAACAATGTTAAAAGAAAATAATTTATCTCCTAATCATTGTTTTAATGGCCATCCTTCTCCAAAAGAGAACTTTGTATTGCATAGGCATAAAAGTTTTAAGTGTTCCGTTCATCGTTAAAAGTGAACCATTTTCTGTGCCTAATCTCTTCTTTCCTGTTGATTAACAAAGCTTGATTTTATTTTCTAATTTCTTAGACACAAGTAAGCCTCCAAAAGCTGGTACAGATGTTCTGCTGGATCTTTTGTCAATTGGAACATCTCCTCCTGCACAAAGCATCTCATCTGCTTCTGATGTTTTATTCCCCAGTCAAGATAACAAAGCACCACTTGCAAATTTAAATGGCCTCGCATCACTTTCCTCACTTTCTGCAAATGCCACTTCCCCTGCAAGCACTGCTCCAATGTTGGATTTATTGGATGGGTTTGGCCCCAGTCCTCAAAAGCATGGTAAGTTTTGAAGTTTAGATTTCTTTTTAACAAATGTCATAGCCTTTTAGTTGCCAAAGTAGTTATGGTCTTCTTTTCTGGACAGATGGAAATGGTCAAGCTTATCCATCTTTAGTTGCATATGAGAGCAGCTCCTTAAGGATAACGTTCAACTTCTCAAAGCAGCCAGGGAACCCTCAAACAACGTTGATCCAGGCTACTTTTACAAATTTGTCATCTAATGTTTACACTGATTTTCTATTCCAGGCGGCAGTTCCGAAGGTAACTCAAGCTGGTTGTTTACTAAATTTGCTGTTACCTTCTGTACTTTTGGTAAAGAAATTTATAATTGGGATTCACTGCCATATGTTAAAAGATAGATTTTGCATTATTATCAGTTTCACCTCTGTTGCTTTATTGATTATTGATTTATGTAAGAATCACAACCTTGCAGTTTGCAAGCTAAAGCCCTATCCTCACAAGTAGTTCTTTATTTGCCTGGAATACACTTCTTTTATTTAGCCTTGATTGTAGGGTTCCTAAAATCTAGGTTTCAATAATTTCACAAAATTTATGATATTGTTACGTTCGCTAAAATTAACCATTGAAGTCTGTATTTTATTATATAGGATTTTGTATGCTTCTCCTTGTAATATGTACTATGCTGCTTTTAAAATATGCAGTTTCTTCAGTTGCACTTGGATCCAGCTAGCAGCAATACTTTGCCTGCAAGCGGTACTGGGTCCATCACACAAAATTTGAAAGTCACTAATAGCCAACATGGGAAGGTATGTCTACTAAGTTTTATTAATCTTTATGTTACGGATTCTGAATCTGAGAGCTTAGCAACAGAAAGCTTATACATAGTTGTTTTGGTGTGTTAAAGTTGCTCTTGGAAACTGATATGGTGCTCTCTGCCCTAACTGGCGTACTGTGGCAGCTATCCTCATTGTGATGCTGTTCTTTCATTTCTTAATTTAAAAGCATTTTTGGACTTCTAATAAAGCCCTTGTAGATTCTAGTGTTTCTTTGACTTAGCATGTTTTTGCACTCCTCTTTATCAATTCTTTGGGCTTCTTTGTTAGTATATAACCTTTACAATTGTGTCTTAGATGTATCCTGCATCATTTTAAATCTTGCTTGCTTGTAGTTCCTCTATAGCCAAGAATATAAACGTATGTGCATTTTTTTTTTCTCTTTGTGAAAGAGACAAGGGTGGTTTAGCACTAGGTGATGACAATTTTTTCCATGGAATTTAGGTTTTACCTTTGTGCTTAAGAATAGGAATCAAGAACATAGGAAAAGCATGTTGATAAATTATAAGAATTTTTTTCATGTCATCAATATGGTTCTCCTTCAAGTCTCTAACCACCTACACCTAGCTTTCCAATTAATTTTGTTTTTCTTTTTTTCCTTTTTGGTAGCAGAAGAGCATTGTTTAGTGCTGGTACTTCTTCTAAAAGTGAAACAAAGCAAAAAGAAAAAAAAAAAAAAACCCTTATATTGACATGGTTGCCAGTATTGAATAAAGCTGATAATAAAACTAATAAAACTAATAAAACTGTTATCCTCTTGGTTGATTTCATCAGTAACATTTTAACAATTATTTTGTCCCTGCTACTTGTTTGGAAAGAAATCCTTATGTCGTATATGCCACCATTTACCTTATTTATGTTTTACGTTAATCCTCTTTCACTGGGTCTTTCTATAGAGGTTTGTTTACTATTTATCTATTTTACTTTCAGAAATCGTTGGTCATGCGCATAAGGATAGCTTACAAGACAAACAATGAAGATGTTTTGGAAGAAGGACAAATCAACAATTTCCCTAAAAGTTTGTGAGGTTGGATGATCCACAGAGATGTTCAAGATATATATTCATGTTTCCACCTTTTCTTCTTTTTTCTTATCCTCTTTTACCTCTGAGAAACTTCTTTCCACCATTTGTAATGATAGTGCAATCTTTTTTTTTTTTTTTTTGTTTCAATTCTTGTATCCAGGGAGGGGGGCAGTATAGTGTGCAGTATATGGCATCAAATTTTGCTGGGGTTTTTGTTGGTGTTAAATGGGGTCACACACACTATTCTTCACAAATTTTCTCCTCTGTAGGTGATTTTATGTATACTATTATAGACCCTTTTCTGTTTAAGGAATTCTGGGGATTGAATTTTTGGCTTTAGAGGCACCAAAAAGAATTTTGTTATAATTTGGAATGCAAGGTGTGCTGTTCTTGCAATTTTAGTACGGATCTAAGGAACATCCTCTTTAATCCAATTTGTAGCACCAATTATAAGAAAGCCAGAGGTGTAGTTTGCGCGTGCCTCCAACATTTTTCTGCTAAAATCAAAAGTATTTCTAATAATTTTTCATAGCATGGCAGCTTTCGAGCTTGGATTTTTTTGTTTTGCCAAATATATGACTTTTAGCACATTGAATTTCCTGGAGTTTGTGGTAATTTCTCCATGTTAACTTCATAATAATACAAACATAAAACCGGACTCTCTGTTAATAATCCTATATTATTAAGAGAATGACTTCTTTACTTCTAATTTGGGAGAAGAATACATTGAGCATTTCAATAAAATTAAAAAATCCCAATGTAATGTTGCCCTTTTAATTGCACATGGGGTGTGCACCAGAGATGCTTATTCTACTCTTAAGAACATTAACTTAAACTTCAAGCCTAAAATGGGGTTGCCGACCGGATTGTTAAAAAAAGGGACAATAAAGGTAGAGTCATTGGAATTCAAATGGGGATGCTTACCAGAGTGGTTAAACCTTGGATTCTTCCACCAAAAGCTCAATAATCCATGATTTGAGTTTGTCTACGTAAAGTAAACTGTAATCTTTGAGCTGGAAAAAGACTGATCTGAATCGCTCTGTTTTGACTTGCGTGCCTCTATCTCATGGAGTTGTTATTATTATGATCTCTCAGCCTACCAAATCCCCTTATGCGTGCCACTCTGCCAGCCAGTCATGAATTGCTCATGCCATCACTTTATTTGACTTTTGGGCTCACTTGCTGTCATCTTTACACCTGCTCCTTCACATCTTCATGTCATATGCCACTCATGCCTCACATGCCAATCTAATGATGTATGGGAACAAAACAAAAATCAGACCCAAGCAAGTTTTGTCTTCTCTAATCATCAGCAATCCTGTGCTTTGATGGAAAAAAAATAAAATAAAATCCTGTTCCTTGGTAGGTATTAGGACCATAGGGGATGGAGGCAATTAACAAAATTCTTTTCCAATTGCAAGCATTTTCACTTTTGTGTAAAAGCATTAAGCCTAGAACAATTTCAAGTTTCAAGAAAAAGCTTTAACCCTGCTACCATGTGGTGCTTTAAATGAACATTCTACTCTTAATGAAATTTGATTATGTAAGCAAGCTTGGGATCAGGACTTTAATTAGACTGTGAGATCTTAAGACCCCACAATCCACTGACTGCGTATGATATCAACTTTTCACATAGTGGCTACACAGACAAGAGTCCTTTAAAGCACTTTTTTCGGATCCCACCATCGTCAATCATACAAAACAAAAAAAGGCCCCTATTACAAGATCAAATGAAGGGGATTTATCGTAGCAGAAAATAAATAAATAAATAAATAACCTCTTAGAGATGCTGATAAAAAGCACCCGATGATTTGACTTCACAATAGTTTCTTTCTTTTCTTGCTGTACTACTCTCTTTTGGTGTGTATTGTTGGCAGAGGGGGAGAGAACTAGAGTAAAAATTGGAAATCACTTTTTACCCAAAAAAAAAAAAAGAAAGAAAGAAAGCACTTCATCACCATTTCAATATCTGCAGTTCACATGATGAAAAAAAGGTTTCAAGACCAAGGACATTGCCATTTGCCATAAAGTGAGAACATGTTTTTATTTTGTGCAGTCATAAAAGTAAGAACATAAAGAAGCATGAATCACAGAAGTTGCATTGCACTAGCAAAGAATGGAATTTCTTTGAAAGAAAAGAGAAGGTAAACGCTAAAAATTAAAAGCTTAATAAATAGATTCATTGAAATATATATAATATATTACTATAATTACTATAATGAAGTACAAAAGGAACAGCAAATACCTTCAAGTAACCTGAGTTCTACTATCAGTCCATGGCAAACCAACAATAACAGAGGAAGAGCCTATAGTACCTGGAGAACTTAGGAATTTACCCTTCTTAGACCATTGCCATATCTTGGAAACAGATAAGCTGTCACCTTTACTTCTCGAGTTAATTTTCTTTCCCTCTATATCCCCATCATTTGACAAATTCCCATTTTGTCCAACTCTTCCCTTCACAAGCTTCACACTAGCACTGCCATTGCTTCCCCTGCTGGGGCATAGAGCTACTTGCAAGTCATCAGCAACCACATATTGGTATGACCCCATTGAGTAACATCTCCTGGCATCCAAATTACTGCTACTGGTCTCCCCTTCTCTTCTTGATACGCCTTCTCCTTCTACTTCTCCTTGTCTTCCATCATTTAAACTTCTAAATTTGCCTAGTCTGACTGAAAACACCCTCTTTCCAATGTCATTCTCAGCTGGTTTTGGGCCAAGCGACACCCTACTTCCTCCATTGCTTGTTAGCATATGTTCTTCCCTTGGATATTCAAAGTCAAAAACTGGGTTTTCAATTGGAAGCCCAGGTGTAAAAAGGTTACCTCTACAGAGGGGGCAAGTAGAATTAGACATCAACCACGCGTCTATACAGTCTATGTGAAAAGCATGACTGCACATAGGAAGTAATCTCAACTTGTCTTGCTCCAAGAATTCACAAAGACAGACTGCACAATCAAATGGCTCTTTCAACCCCATTATTTCCTTATAAAGGAAAACAGGTAGAGCATCTATAAAAGACTGATCTAGACCTGAATCATGAAGATGGAAGAGTTGTTGTAACTGTCTTTGGAAAGCTTCAGACCCTGACATTTCTGGGTATCTGTCGGATTCCGACACAGATGAAGGAGATCTATGCTTCATGAGAAATCTAACGAGCAAGTGCACAAGGCCAGATATGAAAAATATGACAGCCAGAATAACAATGATGAACAAAACAACCGGGCTTATTTTACCAGTTGAAGATGATGACGACGGAGGGTTTGCTTGCTTCTGGTAATCACTATTGTATGGCAATGGAGGAGTGGAGAAAGAAGAAGAATAAGAAGAATAAAGTAGAGAGTGAGGATGGTAACTCAAAGCACCATCTTTTTGCTTGATTTGATATTGAATCCAAGACATTTTACGAAATGGGCATGCTAGAAACACCAATTCCTTCAACCTTCTTGAATCAAAACCAACTGTAACCACCTATGTAGAATCTGGGAAACCATGTTCTCTTGCTTCCTTTTAAGATTAAATCCAACTCATAAACTAAAATTAACAAGCAATAAGCACATCATTTCTTGCACCCACAACAAATCCAGCTCAGTTCAGCCAATGATCTTGGCAAAAATCTAACCTTTGACTAATATTTACAAGTAAGAGGATCGCTTAGGTAGAAGAAGACTTGGTAATAATAATAATAATAACAATAAAAAAAAACGTAAGTTACTACATTGAAATTGGTGCTGCAAGAACAGAAGACACTCTCCTAACACTTTTTAACTGAGTCAAGGTTTTAGTTTATCTACCTCAGAACAGAAACTAGAAAAACCTGGCATTATTGGAATCCCATATTTAATACGTTCGATCTGACGTCTGTTGCAGTGAACCACATTTACTCCCGTGAGACTTGGTTGGGAGTTTCCAATTCCTTTATATTTAAGCTTTGCTTGTTATAGACAGAAGGATAGAGTAGCTTCCAAGAAGCAAAGGCTTGGGGACCACAAAGAGTATCAAGGGCAGTTTTGTCACCCAGTGACTTGGGTTTTTGTAGTTTTACACGGGAGCAGGTTATTTTCGTCAGTCTGATAGTCAGAATTTAATCTGAAAAAATTAAATTTAAAATGATTTAAATAATTAATTCTTAAGTAATTTAAATTTAAATTTAATATAAATTTATTTTAAAAGTATTAATTTAGTAAAAACAATAATTATAACAAATTATTAATTTATTTTAATTTATAATTTGTGATTATCATTTTGAAGATGATAATATTTGCCTTTTTCTCTATATATAAATAATGTAGTGATTATATAGGTACAAATATAGCATAAGATTTATGATTATTATATTGTTATTATGTGATTAGTTAAAATTTTTTGACTAATTTATTTAGTAATTTTTCATTTGACAATAAAAGACAAATGTTATTAAAATGATTATTTTTAAACATTTTTGATACTTTGATTTACGCTTAAAAGTTGAAGAAGTCCATGCATGAACATGAAGAAATATAACATTAGAGTTTATCAATAAATGTTCATTTCAAATTATTTTTAATCAAATAATTTTTTATAAAAAGATTAGTCTCAATTACTTTTAAATATCTAAAGAATGCTACATTAGCATGTTAATCTTCCATTCATAAATTAAAAGCTTTAGAATAAAACATAGAAATATCACATGTTAATATATAACTTTCAAATATATAAAAATCTTCAATAAATTAATAAAATGTTTTATATTCTTTTAATAAGATTTAAAATAGATTTTTTATTTTAATTATTGAGGATATACTTATGATAATTTTATAATATCTTTTATTGTTATATATGTTATTTACAATAATACAATTATTTTATTTTAAAAATTTTAAATAAATATATTATATTCATTTTAAAAGTATAAAATAATTTAAAATAAGATATAAAAATATATTAATAATGATATCTATAGTTATCATAATGATTTATCTATTACGATATAAAAATTTCTTATTATGTAATCGGCATAAAATTATATAACCTTTTATCGTATTACATACATATGTTATTTTAGGGTAGATATGTTGTTTGTAATTTTAAATGTATAATATTTTAAGTCTTTTCACATAATTTTTTTTTAAATATATAAATTAGATCATTAATATATATGTTATTATAATGATTCATACGTTAAATTATAATAACATATTTACAAAGATGCGAAAAGATTAAAATAATAGTTTTATATATTTGATGATATATGCTTAAGTAAAATAGATACTTGAACTTGAAAATTAATCTATTATGTTTGGATTTGGAAAGTTAAGTTAGATGGATATTTATTTTTAAATTAAAGTTACAATAGCTATATTTTTAAAAAATATTATTATTTATATTTCAATAAAATTATATTTAAATATGATTTTATCAAATAGTTTGTTTAAATTTGATATTATTTGACTATAATACTATAAAATAAAAGATTTTTAGGGACAAGATAAAAGAATGATGAAAAGCAATCTTCTCTTATTTTAAATTTAATAATATTGAAAGTAAATGTTATCTTAAAACTTCTTATTGACGCAGTTTTAAACTTTTGATCACTAAAATTTTTAAGGATAATTTTTAATTATTTGGAGATAACTATTGATCGTTTTTAAATTTTATAAATCTTGTAGTTTAAAATTAATAAATTAAATTTGAATGACCCGAATCTAAGTAACCCAAAATAACAAACTTGATTGGTTCAAACCTGAAGTGAACCAAACTTGAAATAATTTATTCTTAAACTTATTCGACCCAACAAACAATTTAAAAATTTTAAAATCCAAATTAACTTAACTCAAAATCAATTGGTGCCATACAATTACCAGGTATTGCATTCCCTGAGAAAGAAAAAAAAAAGAAATCTAGACTGGGTATGCACACGTAACGATTGGCAGGCACAGCTTGGATTTGGCTATATTGTCTAAGTGAATAGGAGTTTTGTGGCTCAATTTTGGAACTCTGTTTAGTGTTGAAAGGCAGAAAAGGACCCT
>JBBYHO010000010.1:6950613-6964594 GCA_038382025.1 Adansonia gregorii | reverse complement strand
CAAAAATTACTTTTACGAATAAAATTCAACCATACCTGTAAAAAAGTTGTAACTCGATTACTTAACTTTCAATAACACCTTAACTTGATTATATTCTTATTGAATTTTTTTCTTACAATTAAAGAAGAATGAGAGAATTTTTTTTAGTCAAGAGGAATGACCGAGCTCCTTTTATAGAGGCCTCTTTCTGTCCCTCAATTACATAAAGGTTACAGGTAAAATACCCGTGACCTTGAGGGATATGACTTCTGTCATACCCCTCTGAAGACTTACATTATAAGGATCATGAGTGACCCTTATAATTCAACAACAAAACAACCAAAAAAAAAAAGACAAAAAAAACCAATAATTGAAAAAAAAATTATATGGTGGGAAATTGCTATGTGATATGGCTATTTTCCAATTGTTCTCGCCTCCGACGATCGGATTTCGCACCATTTTCTAATTTGAATAAAATTAATTAAGAAATCATCATTTCATTTGACGATTTCTCCAAATAAGCTGGGAAATAACCATCTGATTTGGCGATTTTTCAATTAAATTGAGAAATCGGCGTTTGAAATGGCGATTTCTCAATTAAATTGAAAAATTGGCATATTTCGGTAAATAATCTAATTTTGGCCTATTTTTGTAAATAAAAAAAATATATTATTTATATAAAAAGCCATCTTCTTACACCTTCCTCTTTTTATCTTGTTTTAATTAATTAAAATTGTTGTAAATTTCTTAACATTCATGACACAAATTTTAATTTTGATATATCATTAAAAATTTAATATTTTATCAATAAATCATATGATATTAAAATTAATACTCATAAAGGTATTAATGAATCCAAATTGTATTTACCTAAATAATGAGAAATAATATTTTTTTCAATTAAATGTTATTTGATAAATTGAAAAATTAATTGTTGAAAAATTAAATATTGAATATGTAAGCATTGAATTTGCATTATAAAAATTGTTTGGTGTTTTAAGCACAAATTTCATGTCAAAAATATGGCCAATAAAATTTAGAGACAAATAAAAATTTTATTTATCAAACTATTGATGGTTAAAATTTTTGGATGTTTTTAAGTAAAGAAATCATTTAATTCTGTTCTTTAACAAAACTTTGATTCAATAATCTGAAAAACTTAATCTTGAATTAATGAAGTCACTTTAAGAGTTTTCTTTAGGCTTGACTTTGTAAAACTTAATTTGGAGACTTACTTTTCTTGATAAATTCTTCAAAAAAGTTTTGATCTAAGGGTCTCAATGACTTGATATTGAATAACTGAAGTCCACTTCAAATATCTTCTAAACTTTTTCTTGAAAAACGGAATTGACCTCATGTTGAAAATTTTCTCATTCTATAAATTTTATTATTGAAAATTAAGTATTGAGTTTTATAAATGTAAATCTCAAATTTTGAAATTATTCATCTTACAATTTTAATGTTATTTGCACAATAAATTATAATATTTTGGATAATTCTGGATAAGAATTAAAATGAGTAATTTAAATAGATGATATTTTGTAGAAAAAAAAAGATAATTTAGTTCAAAATAATTTTTTAACAATAAAATTAACTTATCATGTTATGCATTATGTGATACGGAAAATTTTCTATAAAGTAAAACTTAATATGGGTTATTAAATACATTAAAAAGATTAAATGCTTAAAAGTTTCTTCTAACATATATTGAAAAATGAAAATTTTCAATATTTATCATACACATCCTTAAACTTATATTTGATTTCAGTTTTTGCAACCTTATTTTTTGCCTTTGAAAGCAAAAAATGCATTTAAAAAAATTATATTTTCCAGGAATTAATATTCATTGAGCAAAAATGCAAATTAGCTTTGTTTTGCTATATCCTTTATAGCATAATCTTCAATGAAGAAAGAAAGAGAGGAAAATTAATGGACGTAGCAAAAAGGTCTTATGCGAACCCAACCTAATCTATTAATTGCTTTAACTATCTCCTTGTACACATATTACATTTAATATTATGTCGTAGGGAAAAGATGCCTTTTATTACTTCATTTTCTTATTATAAAAAAAAGTTTTAGTGAATTAATTTACCAAATGTAGTACTAAGAAAAAAAAAAGAAATCGAAAATGGATTTGAACTTTAGTATTCAGTTTGATTTGATTTTTATTGAATTCAAGCGGTTTGAGTAATAAGTAAATATATTCGATTTGATTTGATTTTCTTGTTATAAATTAAAAAAATTATTTCAATTAAATTGAATTCTATTTTTTAATTAATTTATAAAATAAAATAAAATAAAACTTTATTTTTAAATTAATAAAAAACTTAAAAATACTAAAAAATATATTTTTTAAAAGAATTTTAAAATTTGGTGAACCGAATTGATAAAGTTCAATTTAATTATACGTAAAATATTTGATTCAGCTTTTAAAAGTCAAAATGTTATCCAATCATAATTTTTTTGAAAAACAGAATCAAACTGTTATTTAAAAAAAAAAAAAACTATATGTTTAAAGCAATTAGCATTTTGGAAGAATTGCAGTAAACTATGATTCTATGTATCGTAAGCAATTCGCCATAGCCACCAGTGTCTCTCCTACGCCTACTACCCTTTTGATCACAGTCACATCTGCGTCGTACTCTTACATCGGTACAAGGCTAGAAGCAATGCTGTACCAGTGCTGCAAAAGTAAAGACTACATGTAAATATGCGCCCATAGATCCAATTTTCATTTTTCAGTGAAGGGTACACAGTCCTCTCAAGAATCATACACTAACATGGAATTAGGTTCATATATCATTAAGGAATGAAAGTTGAAGATTCATCATAGGTGAATAATCCACGCACAATTTACTAGCTCTGAATCATAGATGAATGATAGTATATACTAGCTCTGAATCTAGGGCTAAACACAACTGCAACAGCTAAGAAAGCTGCTAACTAAAAGCTTTGCTTTAGTAGAAATTTAACGACCCAATGAGACAAAGGCAAAATGATCGCCTAACTGAAACGTTAGAGGAACCAATGCATTGATCCATGCACAATATACATATAAGGACTAGCCTATATATATATATATATATATATATATGATGGTACTCCAAATATCAATCATTATGTCAAAATCCATTGTTGGGCCTGCCGTTTTTTATATCTGGATCTTGGTAATGTTGCTGATAATACTGTTGACGACGATATGCGTAAATGGAGGTGCTACTTTCACCCATATCCTGTTCAGGCCTATACTCTTCATCGATTTCCTCTTTTGCCACTTTCTCCATTCCAATGTATTCTACAGGCCTTTGTGATGGTAAGAACTGTGACTGTGGCTGTGACTCGCAGTACCCGGAAGCTTCCGGTGGAACAACCGATGGGAGCTTGGAAAGAAGGGCTTCGAGGCTGCTCATCGAAGGAGTTATTTTCATGGGCTGCTGATTGAAGTGGTCATAGAATTCAGGTGGCGCTGCAGTTGTCCCTGGAGGGAAATGCCATGCTTCTGGCGTGCCATACCCATCTACTTTAAAAGGGTAAGCAGAAGATGACGGATGGGGCAAGAGTACTCCAGGAATGCTTTCTATGTAGCTGAATTTCTTTCTTAGTAGAACAACAAAACTCAGATCTTCAATTACCTTGAGTAACATAATGAGAAAGAAAAAGGGGGATATATATTACTATCAGGAAACGTATGAGCTTTAGAGAGAGAGAGAGAGAGACAGAGAGAGAGAGAGAGAGAGAGAGAGAGCGAGAGAGAGAACCTTGTGAACAGCTCCGAGTTGGACAACACCTTCTCTAACTGCAATCAAGGCTATGGTCTGCAAAGATACTCAAGTCAAAGCAACTAAATAGATCTACCTAAACTCTTCAGAGCTTTGTTGTGTTTATGATATGCTATACCTTTATTCCGGCCTGGAACTGTGCTTCCCATGTCCTAGGTTGCTACAGGAAAAGATTTTTGTGAGAAACAGACATATTTTCCTGCTAACAAGGGGAACGTGAAACGACCAAAGGGTGCAAGCATGGATGGGAAAATATATATGCTTACTGAGTCTGCAGAGTTGTGCCATGCTGACAAGAAGTTGATTTCCTGCTCATTTAGTTCTCTATATATCCACTTGTGACTGTGATCTGCAGCCACTTTTCCTATCAAACTGCCCATGTTTAAAAAAAGAAAAATCAGTTTGATTGAAATATTATCAATTATCCACTATTAATTGAAATAGCTAATGAGAGACACAACAATTTCTCACCCTTCTCCATAGTTGTAAATTTCGTGGGACATCTTAAAGAAAAGTTCTGGCTGCAGTCCTTGATAGTGTTGAAACTCACAACTGCCATGGACTGAGGACCCAGGACAGTCTCCGGAGTTGATTTCAGCTGCTGAGGCAGCAAAGTTGCAGAAACCATCTTCCCAGACTAATATCCTGCAATTTGTTCAGTATGAAACTATGAAAGTGTTTTAACGAAAATAAGTTATCAAATCTGCATGGCATATTGTACTCCTTAATACCAACAAAAAAAAATGAAAACCTATACCAGTTTCTCCTGTTTCCTCTTGACCTGTCATAAGCTCCTTGCCCATCCCATCTATCACCAAAGTAATTGAAAACACAATTATGTCACAAAAAGGCATGAGAAAAATGATAAATTAGTGAGAGATTATGACATTTGTATTGTTCGTCGACTGGATGAGTCAGACAATTTGGATCCCTTATCTTGGATGAAAACGAAACCTACTACTGTTACTGTCGTAACAAGGGAAAAAAAAAAAGAAAAAGGAAAGCTATAATTTTTCATAGATGGCTTTATAGTGGTTCCTTACTTGGGAGGTGGATAGTTTCTAGGTAAGATCCTCCAAAAGACTGCATAAACCCACTGAGAGTTCTCATGAATGCACAAGCTTCTCAGTGTGTGTTGAAGGAGATGAGTAACAGCTCTGAGATGTTCCTCCATTAAAATTCTTCACAGCTCCTTTTAGACCCTCTCTTTCATTCCTTTTTTTTTTTTATCTATTTCTCTCTACTGTGATCTTTCCTTAAAAGAAGGGAGAACCCAACATCTTAGCCTCCTTTATATAAGCAAACCAACATGGAAATGTCACATTTATACCTCTCTCTCTCTCTCTCTCTGTTACTGTGTTGCATTTAATCATGCTTTAAATTTTACCAAAATTAATGATTTAATGAGGCCCCACGATCTTGCCCTTCTCGCTTCCCAACGGTCCTCTTTATCAGTCAATCCCTCCGTTTCAAAGCTGCTGTCGTGTACTAGTAGTATTTTCTCTTTCTACCCAATAATGAAAATACCATCAGAGAAAGACCAAACCTTATTTTTCTTATGCCTAAAGTCATGAGTTTGCTCCAATTCTGAGTATTTTCCAGGACCCATATCTCTTTCTCTTCAACCCCTATGTGTATTTTTCTTTTCTGACAACCACTCATATCAGTCCCAGGTAAAACAGTTACATTTCCACCTTCTCTATTTATTCACTCTCAATGTCAAGCTGCTACTCCATTGATTTCTTTTAGCAGAGCAATTTTAATTGTTTCATTTAATTTAGTTCTCTCTATTTTGGTTCCCCCCAGTTCTTTATCGCCATCATTTTGGTGCAACCAAGTGTCTCGCTATATGGGGCATATCAACAACGAAATATAATCACACTTTATTACTTTGCTACTACAAATATGAATGCAAGATTAAAATTTTGTGACGTCAACGATCTATGTCTATGTATCTCTTATTTACTATATGTGTTCTTGACTTGTATGGACTCGTCTCAGATTCATGAATGAAAAGAAGTGTGAGAATTATTTTTGACGCGGTTTTAGCTAGGTTGCGTCATTGTGATATTTTACAAGGGAAACATCAAATTCCGATGCCACTTTCGATTCCTTTGTAGCACACATATAATTAGAATACGAATAGTGATCTGATGATATATTCACATTGCTGCACTCCTGCATGACCTCTCGAATCGTCAAATGTATGCCATTATCTGCCACATCCTTACAACATGAAAGTATGCACAGATTGAGCCAAAAAAATAGAAGAAAACAAAGGACCCCCACTTGTAAGTCCTGGAGCACAAAAATCACATGATTCTATTGATTTCTTTGACAGATTAAGTGGTCTGTTTGACTAGCTTGAGATCGAGACAATTTTTTGTAAATTTTGAAGGATGGATATAGATTCAGTTAAGAGAGACACTGAAAGGGTTTAGCCTTAAATCAGTGTTAGGAATAAAGCAAATGAGCGTTTGGGATGTACAATTGCAGTCATATGGTAATCGATCATCCGGAGCAAGGTAATGCTGCTTTAGAAACAGTTTTGTACACTTGACATAGACGGATATTGATGCAAAGACGTATGAGACCCAGTGTACTTTCCAGTAGTAGATTTCATCCTCAGGTAGAAAAGATCTTCATTAGTTTGGGATCTCTCTCTCTCTCTCTCTCTCTCTCTCTCGTCTGCGGTTACATGATGACTAAAAGGAGCTTTCAGTGCTTTCAATTCACCTTCCTGACACCAAGAAAGTATTGACAGACAATTATGCTCTTGTCTTTGACCGTCTGTTTGCGAGAAAGTGAGATCATTAGCCCTTTAATCAACCTATAATTTACCGCATTAATTATCATCAAACAAATAGCATTTGTCTCCTTCATTTCCTGATAGTGACATGCATGCCTATCTTCTTACTCGTATAGTTAATTACATATAATCCTAATTGGTTTGCCCTTGGGCTCCTTCGAAGGCAAACCTGTTGGTGGTAGAGATGGTGGGTTGTAAACAAGTTATGTTATTGTCGTCGTTTAAAGTTGTGTTAGTGCATAAATGTACGGTCCCTTTGCAAGGTAAAAACAGCACTGCTGGGGACAGCCTCTCTGATGATTTGATGTCAGCAAAAGCGATATGCCTGGGCTTCCAAATGAAAATAGCTTGGATTTTACTGATAAGAGGTGATTGTTATAGAGGACAGGCCATTAGGAATTTAAACTGTGACTGTAGACATAACACTATTTTATGGTCGTTAATTAGATTTTAGAGGCCATATTATAGTGATTCTTCCTCTTACGTTATACTTATAAAAGTACATGATTTTTTTTTTTTTCATTTTCCATATTTTATTGTTATATGGAATAGAATTGGGGAGAAGATAGTATGGGAGACAAAAGTGGCACAAGAGTCTCGGTCAAGATAACAGGTTTTGAAATGCCCCATCTCTTTCTTCCATGAAGGGAGTGGAATCTCTGCTCTTCCCATCCTTCCCAATGTCCCAATTTGTATTAAAAAAAAAAAAAAGCATTTCAAATCTAACAAAGAACCAAAAGAATCAAGAAATAAAGACTGCAAGTGTTTATATATAGCAATATTTATTTGATATAGATGTTTGTCCGATTGAATATCAGATAATGAAACACAATCCAATAATGCACACTTCAAAGCAGGCAAATATACCCATCCTCCACAGTTCTTGCCTTGATGGTTATGAAAAAGAAGTTGGTATAGGATTAAAGAAATGGAGAAGGAGAGTCTTAATTAATTTGATATTGATTTGGAATGTTTGATGGTATTATTATATAATACATTACAGTTACGGCTACAGTTCCTTTCTTGTTTTTTAGAAACATTGAAACTCAGGAACTTGGGTTTTTGTTGGAAAGGTGTTGAATATTTGATATCAATGATGTCCCAAGATCTAAATTTCAGTGTTTTCTTGAAGTGATGAAATATCTTATCATAATAAACAAAATACTTTGTTTTCTACCTTTCTTGATCGATATAATAATATTACTATATAAATTTAATCCACAACTCCCGACATGGGTTTTTGTCCAAGAACTGGAGAAAACCTGCTAGATCTTCCCCAATCAATTGTATATAAATGCATGCCTCTTCTATCTTCATGCATGCCATGCTTATGTGCCCACAGGTTATGGCATGTTGTCTTGAATAATGTGGCATTTTCCCCACCTCAAAACCATATTATTATCCTAATATTTTGCAATTGGCTTTATTATAAGAAGGATTAGAGAAACTGATAAATTATTGTGTACAATTTTTTAATTTAGTTGATTTGAACAATCATTAAAAAAAATAGCATGCAATAAATTAACAATAAATTTAAATTTTAATATTTATAATATTTTTATTTTTAAACCCAAAGCGTTGTTTTTTAAAAAAATTGTGTACAGTTTCCATTATTAACAACCCCACCCAAGGCAAGTGCTGAAGTGCCTAACCTCTTTATATGTTTCCTGCTTCTTTTTTTTTTTTTCACATTGTGAAAAATATGGTCTAAACTTAATAATGGTTTGATTTTTGGTGACCAGAGGTACAAATTCCTGAGGTCATCTATGCCTTTATCCTTACAACCAGTGGTAGTGGAAACAACGATTTTAAGCAGTTGTATGCCATGATATGAGTTTTTTATTATTTATTTTTTTTATTTTTATAACGGATCTAGCTAGTCCTCACTATTTCCATAAAGAGTTTGATAAGGAGAAAATGATGAAGATTTTCAATTCGCAAATCAAACTATCTATCTACGTACACGTTTCACATGATTAGGGATGCCCTACAGCAAATATATTTAGGGGACTTGAAATCTCTAAAGAAAGAGAGAAAACGGAGGGCTGGAATGCACCCCTAGGCCGGAAGAGGAAAGGGGGAAATAGATAGAGAGTAATTTTCTAAAGATGGAACTAAACCTGGTCAAATGCATCAAAACCACCAGGAATTATAGCTTTCCAGTGCAGAGAAAAACTCCAAGACATCACGTGAAGCATCTTGGTCACCATCTAGGACCTAGAAAAGCTTGTGTACCCACCCAGAAAACTTCAAAAAACTTAATAGAAAATATATAAAGAGAAGAGACTGAAAGAAAGACGGTCCTTTTTCGGCACTTTTTCTCACCTTTTCATCACTGTAAAACTAATCTTTCCTTCAAAAAAAAAAAAAAAAAACAGAAGGGGAAAGAAAAAAAATAGAAAAAACTTCAGCAACCCTTGACTTCCTGCCCGCACCCAACTTTTCCTAACACAATATTTTAGCACAAGAACAAGCATGACTTGAACATGCTACCGTCATAATGTTAGGAAGCTGCCTTTTCAATCCAGTCCATTACAAATTACACAGGTTTGATCAATTAATATATATTCCCACCTTAAAGTTGGAGAAAATTTTGCAATTTTCTTCTTCTTTCTTATTTCTCAAGAAATGGAAAGTGAGTGGTCGACTTTTAAAGATCACCGACTAGATTAGTCAATCTATTGGACGATCTAGATGATGGTCCAACAAAACCTTATTGTGGATACAGACGTTCAACACATGATCTTCTCATTGGAGCTTGCATATGTTTGGCCATCCTTCCTTCCTATCACCATCTACTTCACTATCAGCATCCATCAACATCACTAAAAATAAAGTTTGCTAAGACCAAACAACAAGAAAAGAAAAAAAAAAAAGGAACAATTTTATTTTAGGGTATAATGTAACCACAATTCTTAAGCATAACCCTTTTTAGATTACATTGTTATAATTGCATATTGACCTTTATAAATTGACATTAGAGGCAAAGTTAACCTAGGAAACCAAAACTAAATCTTAATGACATTGATGGAGCCATGCAAAATGTTTGCTTGATCTGATTATGGAAGATAAGCAGCCAATTAAACTACTCCTAATCATCAGAAAAAGCTTTAATTTTCAGTCAAGTGAGAAAAAGCTATATGATTGCACCTCTTGGGTGGGCTAGCTAGCTTTTGATGACGCTAGCTTCTTTAACTAACGGAGTATTGAAAGTGACTCACAATCATGGAAAGATTGAATGGGCATCTAAAGTCCCTCTGGTTGAGGACAACACGACTGAGATTTAATATAAGGGACTATAGAGACGTAGACATTTGATCAATCAACCAGAAAGTGACCCCCCACCCCTCTGAATTACCCTCTCGTAAACAATGCAAGAACCTTTTTTCCCCCTCACATGCAAGCACGGATATACAAGTACGCGCCATGGACACACGTTTATATATATATATATATATATATATATTTGGCACAAAAGCTCCATTTGAGAAGCTTCAAAAGGACTAACAAAAACTGCGGCACCATATTACATTTTCTCCCAAACTACCAACCATAGTATGTCTGTGAATTATTCATCATTTTTTTTCACACTCAAGATGTCCCCAACAATGTCATTTCAGTGCCAAACAATAGCACTTACTTCTCTGCCATTTTTCTTCTTTCATTTCTTTACAGAAGGGATTGCACATGGGGGGCATGGCCACAGCGTAGGCAGGATGCTCTTGCTCTCTCTTCAGAAAGCCCCCCCACCCCGCCCCAAAAAAAAAAAAAGGGAAATTGGAATATATTGGAATTGGGTATTGAATTTTCCATGTTCATACACATTTTAATTGGCTCTGATTAGATTCTTTTCTCCCTTCCATCAAAGAAATCAGGCCCGCACATTTTCAAATGGGGTCCACAGTTGGCTATTGCTGACTATCTTGACGTTTCTCCGCTGATATAAACGTGGTGCCGTGTTACAGGAGTTTCCCCGGTACGTACACCAGGATGTGCTTGTTCCAACCCATGGCCCAAGCCTGGGCCCCACTATCCTTTTCCTTCAAAGGCCGAGGTTCCCAACCCCTGCCCTAACCGGCAAATCCCAGCCCTTCTTCCCCTGATTATGGGCCGGTTTTACGATTACGATTCCCTGGTACGGGTAGGTAAAAATAAATTTTTTTACGATGGTTTAGGTTCCTGCCGGCGGGCCATATTCTTGTTCTTCTTCTTTTGTTTTCTCAATGTAATATTATTCAGACATTGAATTTTATTCTACTTTCTGCTTCCAGCTCATTCACGTTTCAGAAGCATGGTAGTTTAGGACTATGTGGTGCTCTTACTTGAGATTTTTCTTTTCTTTTTCCTTTTTATTTTTGGGTACATTAAGGTAAACAATTCTCACCATATGAATAAAGTTGTTGAGAGCATGAATTCAACAGTTATTATTCAGTGAGATAAAACCAAGGACAAACTGAGTGACTAACATCCATATCACTCAATGTACGTTCTGCATATATAATTTTTCAATCTAACTTACAAGTAATAACCAACGCGTTATTATTATTATTGTGCTGATAATATGATCATAAGTACTTTCATTTTTTTTGGTTGACGTAATGCCTTCTCTGGGTGATTTTAAGGCACATCATGAGATTGAGAAATCAAGTTTTTAACCAAATGGTAAAGCTTTCATTTGGCATAAATATTCCATACCATTGACACAGATTTTGAAGCTTAAAATTAAAGAAAGAAGGGGTTATTTTTCATGGGTAGGCTAGTAAAAACATTATAGTTAAGAGTCACCTGTATTTATATCATGTGATGCAAAAGATAGATAAATACAGAAATTGAATTGAATTATGGAGTGTCAAACCGAAGTTAAAAAACTGGCCTATCAGGGCAAAAAGAAGGAGCGTGTAAAAGAGAAGCAGAAGGGACCCCCCCACCTCACACTCCAGCTTTAATGCGGGAGCAGAGGCTCTCTTTTCTCTATATTTCTCTCTGCTTGTTTTTATTTGCATCAGTCTGTGATGGGCAGGAAGATATATGAACAATATGAATATAAAAATATAATATGAAAAAAATATTTAAAATATAAAATAATATAAAATAAATATATATTTTAAAATTTATATAATATAAATTATTAATTTATATAAATTTATATAAATAAAAATATTTTAAATAGAATTATAATATAATAAAATATATAAAAATTCATACATCGTCACGTGCGGTGTACTATACTAGCGGCCACTGGGCTGCAATGAGAATCCGTCTCCCGTTGCTAGCGACCCTCAAACACGGAGGTCGATCAGACTCACCTTATACTTCCCTAAAGCGCCAGTGACAGCACCATCTTTCAATTCTTTACTCACTCTTCGGCATGTGACTTCCACGTGTTTGATTGTGACCCTTGACATGTGGCAATGTCTCATAGACAATCCCTATTCCAATTTTGACGTAAATTTAGCCTACCAGGCTACGCTCATAGCAAGCACTCAAAACCAACAAAGGCTTGTAATTTTTGGACAGATATGACTTTATAGGTTAGACATGATGCAACAAAAGCAAGGGGTTGATTAGGCACTATGATATTTATAGGGGGATTTTTTACAGAAGATTAAAACGATTTATGGAAAACAAATGCAGTGATAAGTAATTGTAATAAAGATTTGTAGCTGTATGCGAATGATGAAAGATATGATTGTCATAAAAATTATGTATAAAGTTATAAAGAATTCTTAGAAGTAAACGGTTGTAGATGACAAGTTCACCTTAACTTTAAACAATAAGTCTACTAATATGAAAAGTTGTGATCTGCTGGAATTGAGCAATGATGCTTTTATTTTGTAATTTTATTGGTTTTGAGTTTGTTTAAATGTGAAAAAGAAAAACACTTAGTATAGCATAAAATGGTATTATGTAATTTGTCAATGGTCCAATGAAAATATGTATGACTGTAATAGAGATCTAAATTAATTGTAAATTAAAATATTCTTCTCTTAGTATAGCATCAGTTCAATTTTGGTTCTTATATTGCTAACCTTTTACTCAATTTAAAAATATTATTGTGACTAAATTAATTTTCATTTATTTAAAAATAATGTCTTGACCAAATTAATTATATATATTTTTAAATATCAAATTTCATTTCATTATGATGCCTTAAATAACAAAAGTTTAAATTTTAAATTACAATGTAAATTAATCCTGAATATTTTCTTTCTATTTTTGTATAAATTAATTTAATTGATAACATTTCACTCTCTATATTCAATTAAGGTATCAATTTTCCTTTTGAATTTAGTAAGATTTTCTAATTATTAGTATATATAATTCAAATACAAAATGAAAATTATCGCCCATATATAAAAATATCTGTCCAGCATAACTCTCAACCAAAATTTCCATTGATTTAATGTCCATTTCCTTTTATTTTAGGAGTGTTTGACGAAATATTAAATGAATTTTACTAGTAATTTTAATTTTTTTTCGGTATAAAGCATATTTTATTTTAAACCCGTGACTTACTTCCAATTTTTTGAATATTTTGTCTTCTACTAAAACGGAAACAATAGTATTCTACTCAATCTTAATTTACTAAATATCGTTTAATGAGTAATATTTAAAAGAGATAAATACCAAAAAAAAAGAGAAAACCCTTTCCTTTTATGCATAGTATAATCAATTCTATCATTTTCGATCTTTTTTTATTTAAAAGGATCAATTTGGTTGATTAAGTAATTAACTTATATCATTATATAGGGTACAGCTAAAGTCATTAATGGTATGGAATGGTTAATGACTTGACTCTCATCAAATATATTTATATAGGCAAAGTTAACGCCAGTCAATTGGCTTTTATTTATTTTTTAAAAATATATAAAAGTGATGATTTATTATTATTAGTACAAGCAATTAAAATTATGTCCTTTATAAAAAAATTATATTTCTTCAATAATAATAAATACAAGTTTTGATAATTAAATTGTTTCTAAAAATGAAAAAAAAAAAAACCTTGGCGGAAGAGAAGGCATTTGCAGATTTAAAATTAAAATGTTTGATAATAAAACAAAACATTGTAGAAAGGAACAAAAACAATTAAGTGAAAGAAGTAAAATTTAAAAAATGACACAATTGTTTTACAACTAAATAAAACATAAAATGAATAGATAAGAAAATATAATAAAAAAATTGGACAACATTGTAAAAAAAAAAGGCTAACTTACTATATCTAAAAGTAATTATTGACAATAATATTTTATATATAACATTGTCTTGAAAAGTGATTTAAATGTAAAATCAAAAAATAGAAGTAACTATAACAACAATTGTTTATTTGAAGAAATTAAATATATATATATATATTTATAATAATAATAATAATAGCTTTGACAAAAATAAAGAATTATTTTGTTTACAGGAAATA
>JBBYHO010000010.1:6893457-6916962 GCA_038382025.1 Adansonia gregorii | reverse complement strand
AAAAAAATGGACAACAATGGCAATGGAGATGGTGGCTTGATGGGGTAGTCATGCATCATGCATGTATCACAAATCATTATCTTTTTTTTTAAAAAATATGTCTAATGAGATGTATAGTTTTTTCTTATCCGATGTGGGATTAGTTTACTTTGCTTATTTCTTTAAAATGTTGTTACGCCTCTTTCATAAGTTTCTCCACCACTTCAACTTATCTCGCCCCTTGTTGTATAGGGATGAATATTGTCTAGTGTTAGTTTTTACCGTCATGGTTGATCTCCGTTTCAAGTTGAAATTTATAAGATTTTCTTAAAAAATGTTTAATATTGATTTTGAGGCAAAGACAAGAAATACTCTTTACTAATTCAAAAACTATTTAAGGAGTATGAGATGAGTATTCTGGTATAGCCTCTTCACTTGTTGTTTTTCCTTGCCAATAAAGATATTGTTTCTACTCTTTCCATTACGTGTTGTTATATCTACTATTGAGATCATAGGTTGCTGTGACAATTTTTAATAGATTTTGGTATTTTCTGAGTTGTACAACGTAAGTAGAAGTCTCTTTTTGTTCTTAAAATGATCTTCAAGGATTTTTTTGTTAAAAAGATCTTCTTGAAAAATATATCCAAAAATTTTATATGGAATTATGATCCTATGCTTTTATTCGACCAACATGGCTAGGACTTTTTTCTTTTATCTTAACTTTTTAAAAAACTATTTTTGTACTTTTAAGAATATATATATATATATATATTTGTACTTTTAAGAATATATATATACACACACAGAGCCTTCAAACTTCAAACTACCAAGGCATATCTAAAAGTTATTCATGCATTCTTTAATGGCTAAAAGTAATAAGCTTAAAGTGATC
Source organism: Adansonia gregorii (assembly GCA_038382025.1). Lineage (NCBI taxonomy): Eukaryota > Viridiplantae > Streptophyta > Magnoliopsida > Malvales > Malvaceae > Adansonia > Adansonia gregorii. The sequence continues at coordinate 6,916,091 of JBBYHO010000010.1, read as the reverse complement.
GGAGTTATTTTTATATTTTATCCTAAAGGCTTCAATTTTGTCACTGGAAGATTAATATGTTCGTATAATAGTTTTGTTTATTTGAAAATTATTTACATTGATCTTCAATATATATGTAAGTAACAAGTTTGAAATCGATATTATTTCTTTAAGTTTAAACATATTTTTTTATTCTAAAATATTGATAAAAAAATTCAATTCCATTCCAACAAATATAGTACATTTCAAATTACAATTTAAAAAATTTAAACTAATCACATTTTGAAAATTGTTGTAATATATGCATAAATAATCATTGCACTACTTTACATATAGATAAGAGAAAAAGTATAGGAATAGGTTATATATATACCAAAAGTTAATTGAATACTTTATCACAATCCAAAATGATAATTATGAGTTATAAAATTAAAACAAGTTAATAATTTATAATTAGGTTATCTTTTTATTAAATAAATATTTTTAAAATAAAATTATACTTAATTTAAGTCTAGTCATTTTGGATTAATTGTTCGGGTCATTTTTGAGCTTAGGTTGGTGGGTTTTAAGTTGTTAACTTTATTTGGTTAACTTAGGCTAGGTCGGATTTGAGTCAGATGTCTTAATCAAATTTTTCGTTATTCAAATCAAAATTAACAAGTTTAATCGAAAACCTAAACTGAGCTTGGACAAATAAGAATAAAACATTTTAGACCCAAACTCCATCCGACCTGATTTGTCACACCCCAAATCTGAAGATTTAAAATACGGCAGCACTGCATACTTATGAAATAAATCTCAGAAGCCTATAAGGCATCTTAAATCTTACTAAATCGAAACTTATAAGTTATAAAGTCTCTAAAATTATAGTTTACAAAATTGATAGTCTCTCAAATATTTAATGATACACCTTAATCAAAAAGTACGAAAATATTTTTTCAACTAGCAATCCAATTAAAACTGATATCAAATTACTTACATTCAAGATATCTTAAAACTAAAGGCAATGCTAAACTCACAAAATTAAAAAACTAAACTCCGAAGACACATATTCTGATATCTAAAAAAATACAAGAAAATTAAGGGAATGAGTACGAATTCTCAGCAAGTAATCGATATCCCTTTAGTTGGATTAAACATGCCGTAAAACATTTAGGCCAAAATTTTAAACAGTGATAATTCGAGAATAAAATTGGATAATCTAATGTTCGACAAACATATTTTAAAATTATATTATTTTCAAAATCAAATTTATCAGATAATAAAACTTAACAAAATTTTATAAATTATTTATTTTTTATTAGTGTCCCGTAATATACTAAAACCATATTTAACCCTCATGGCATAGGTCGGAACAAAATCTACTATTCTCAATCAGTGGCATAGTTCGAAACAAAAATCACTATTCTTAACCAGTTGTAGGGTCCAAAACAAAAATCACTATTCTTAACTGGTGGCATGGTTTGAAAGAAAAACCACTATCATAGATCGGTGGCATAGTTGAAACTGATTTCTAATCAAAAAGTACATGTCAACATGGCCAATGTTAAGCTCCTGTTGATAGGATTATAGCATATTCATACTGAGAGACAAATTAAAACAAAACATATTTTTAGATTACCCAACTATCGAAAGCAAAAGTCATATATTTCACAATTCAGAACTTGTACGAAGCAAATTTCTCAGATTTTCTTTCAAAACATGTTATGTAGCATCAAAAATATAGACAAATAGGTTCATACATAAACATAAATAAAATCATATTTAAAATATGTCAAAGCAAAAAATGACTTTCGAATCAAAACAAAAAAATCTAATAAATAGAGCTGCATGCTTAATCTGATTTAACGCGTTAAGGGACAAAACAATTAGTTATAATGTATAAAATTAAACAAGTCAAGGCTAATTTTAAAGTATCAAAGAATTGAAGGGATATCAGTTACCTACCTAAACTTGCTAAACTAAAACCAATAAATAATGAACTTGAGCTCTCAAATCCTATTAATTCAAAGACTACAAAATAAAAACTAAATCTATCAATTTTATCTTAAGAAACCAAGATATACTGTGGATCATTTTTTGACACTTAAAGCATGTGACAATTTTTTCTCAATCGATATTATTTTCAAAACCAAAATACTTTTTTATGATCTAGAAAAATATGAAAACATTTTTAAAAAATTAGAAAATATATGCTAATATACAACATCAATAACAAAATTACATATGGTTACAAAGAATAATAATATTAGTTAAATTTGGTTTTTATGAAATTTTCTTTACAAAAATCTAATTTTCAAAAATATGATGACTCAAAAATAATTTATTAAAATATATTTATTTATGACAAAATTTAATAAAATACAAATTTTCAAACTTATATTGTTCGTGGCAAAATAAATCATTTATTAAACAAAAATAACTTTTAAATTAAAAATAAAATTTCATAAAATGCTGAAATTTCATATTTTTCCATGATCATTTTGCTCAATTTAGGCACTTGTATTTAATACATTAGGTTAAATATAGAGAAGGATTTGGTACCAAAACAAAGCTTGCATATTATACTTTAAAACCCAAATTTATTGCAGTAAAAAAAATCAAAATCCTATTTTATGAGGGCTAAAACTCACAAAATCATCACTACTTACTAAAATTTTTGGGTTTCAGAAACTATTTAAATTATATAAAGCCATTAAAACTTCAAATCTGTGCAAACACTGGTGATTTTTTAAAACACAATCTTATAGTAGAAATGTAATATAATATAATATAAAATTTTATTTCAACAAAAAAAAATTCATATAGCCTAAGCTTCGAGGGTCAAAATTTTGGAAATTATCACAAGCTGCCTAAAATTTTTTAAGTTTCGTGGGTTTTAAGATTTATTTAGCCAACTTTGGGGCATCAGTCCTTTTAACACAAAATTCATGTAGTCAAAATATTTACATAACTAGAAAAATTACCTTTCGTACTATAAAAACCATTTAATTTTAAACAAAAATGGTCATCAAAAAGGGGAATTTTAGTGACCATTGAAACTGTCAAAACTCATTTTTCAAAATACAAAAAATTTGATTTCTCCCAAAATACAAATCCGATTAAATTGCCACATGAATTGTTAGAAAGATCTCTATGATATTTTTCCATCGATACCAATCATGTCATCAGAAAGTCATCGGAATGATGCCAAAATAATTTAAAATTTAGAGAATGTTAAAACTAAAACTTGAGTTTTGTAAACAACCAACTAGAAATACAAAATTAAAAGAAATTATGCCAAAATCTTATCTTCAACCTTTGATCTCAAGCCAAATTTGTAAACCTAAATATTCTGTTCTTTTTTGTGGTTTTTTCTCTTTTCCCAATTTCTCTATGATAAAACTTTCAACTGCTATGACTTAGAGTTTTATTTTATTCTCTTTTTTCCCAACAAACTTATGGGCTAAGTTAAATATTTTCTTTGATCATTTTAGGCTAGGTGTTACATACTACTCCACTTAAAAAAATTGGTCCTCTAAATTCTAAATTCCATAACTGTATAGTTTTCTTTTCTTTCAAATGTATTTCAAGTGAAAATTTCTTCTTAAAAGGATCCATAAGGTATAATTTAATAAATTTTAATCCAAAACTCCTCAACATCAACCATTCAATGACTAAGTTAATTTAAATTTCATCTTGAATTTTATCTAACAAAATGGGACAGCACTCTAAATATTATATTTGAATTATCATCCAAAGCTGAAGGCTACAAAAGAATAAATCCTTTATGCATTTCATATATTCATCCCCAGTATAGCAAATACATAAATTTCTACCAAACTTTCTTTCATTGTAATTTTGACTTAATTCAATGAATTTCAATGAATTCCTCATTGACAAAATCTAACACAATGATAGGTCATAATTTTTACAATGCACGTACTTAAATATTTAGATACCAAATTCATATCTTTTCATTATTACCACTTATGAAGAATTCATCCTAGCTAAGTTAGAATAATTCAAAAATTCATAACTTAAAGTAATCCTAGCTTCCACTACGCGCTCTAATATTTTATTTAAACTTAAACCTCAAAATCAACAAAATTGACAATAGTACAATTGTCTACCCCAATATAATCACCAATACACAACCTCTCTTATAACAAAATTTTCAATTCATATTAAGTGTAATCTCAAAATAATAATTTTTTAACCATCATCACATTGTCTTACATCAACAAATCGGAAGCAGATAACATCTCTAAAAATAATATTTTAATTTCATATTAATTAATCATAACTTTGAATCCAATTTGCAATATCATAGTCCTCTAGTTACCACAAAAATATTACTCAAATGAAAATTTATCTTCTTTATTTTCACCAACTATCAAAGTATTTCTTATCAACTTAACAATAATGAAACGTGGTAAAATACAAATGAACAATTAACCATATCTATAATTTTGACACCATACAAATTTAAAGATATAAGTTGAGGGTTTAGGCCATTTTTAAACTTCAAATACTATCGCTTTCCAAAATTTCAAAAATTAAATATTACACAAAAATTACACTATTCACAAAGCTTATAAACATAATAATATTCCAAACTTTTCCTTGAACAAATGTATGATTATCTTCAGGTCAAAGTCGAAATATCTATATCATGATAGAAATATTTTTTTACAAAAATATCAACCAATATAATTCTGTATAACAGACTTACTCTTAAGGTCATAATTTACAAATACCAAATACATACTCAATATAATCTTATAGATTTTCCCAAATTCCTCAAGGTTGAATTGATACTCAATTTACAAAAATATAGAAAATCTCACTAAATCTGCTTATCCCAAATTGATTTCAACAATAAAACTTTGTTTTTCCTTACCAAAACCTAAGGCCTTTATCTTATGTTGCACATGATAACTGATAGTCTCCAAATCAAAATTCTTATTTTGCTCATTAAATAAGTTTATATTCACAACTAATCATACTAACCATTTTTTTTCAAACGCCTAAGACTCCACAATAAAATTAAAACATTCATCTTTAAATGAATTCCATGAAACACCAAATCATATCATCTAGCTTAAACTTATTTTTTTTCCTTTTAAACAAAACCACACCAACTTAATCAAATGGTCTCTTAACACACCAAAATACTAATTCAGCACAAGTATATGATTAAAAATCAAAATCCACAAAAATAATATAAAATCATTATAATAACAAACATTTCTTAGTCAAACTCAAATAGATGTCCAATATACCAATTCTTATTGTCTCGATAGGTGCCACTTTTGAAATAATTTCCACATTAATCTCACTAACTATCCCCATTTGTATCTTAAATCCAACTGATCTAGTAAAGATTTCAACTAAAATCCATTATCGAAAGATCATTAAAACTAGTACCAATAAGTAGCTTATACTCCAAATTTCACTTCTAGTCAATTTCTATATTTCAAACTTTAATCTCAGAATATAGTAAAATCAATTATCAAAGATTGGCCCAATATTAATTATAAAACTTCCAAATCTTTATACATCATAATTTTAACTTCAACCCGTAAGACCTCAAAATATCAACATTTTTCTTTATAATAATTATTAATCATAGAATATCCAATTTGTCAAAAGTCACACCAATTCACTTCATTACAATGTATCATCTCATGATCGCCTTAAAATTTCATACTTTAACTTTGAATACATACAAGTGAGATCAAAATAAAATGCTCACTAATGATCTAAACATAAAATCCAAACAAATGACTAAAACTTAAAAATTCAATTTAAATTCTACATAATCTTCAAAGATAAAAAATCATACTTCACTAGAGCTTAGCTTAAAAACCTTATTGGAACTTATAATACCAAAAATCAGTCACTTACAACTTAACAATACTATTAACTAAATTCTTCAAACTTAATCTTATGAAATTTCCAACTTGACGCTTTTATATCGACCGAACTTAGAATTCTAAGATTCATAGAATCACAAACCTAAGCTCTGATATCACTTTTTATTATGCCCCCAAATCTGGAGATTTAAGACATGATAATGCTGCATACTTATGAGATGAATCCCATGTGCATTAAGGCATTTTAACTCTTACTAAATCAAAACTTATAACTTATAAAGTCTTTAAAATTACAATTTACAAAATTGATAGTCTCCCAAATGTTTAATGATACGCTTTAATCGAAAATACAAAACTATTTTGCTAACTAGCAACCTAAATAAAACTAATATCAAATTACTTACATTCAAAGTATCTTAAAACTAAAAGCAATACTAAACTCGCAAATAATGCTTTAAAAGCTAAACTCCGAAGACATATATTCTGATATCTGAAAAAAAATATAGGAAAATTAAGGGAATCAGTACAAATACTTAGCAAGTAACCGACATCCCTTTAGTTGGATTAAACTTGTCGTAAAACATTTAGGCCAAAATTCCAAATAGTAATAATTCAAGAATAAAGTTGGATAATCCAATGTTCAATAAACAGTTTTTTCAAATTATATTATTTTCAAAATCAAATTTATCAGATAACAAAATTTAACAAAATTTCATAAATTATTCATTTTTAACGAGTCTCCCATAACATACTAAAACCACATTTGACCCTTTTGACATCAGTCAGAACAAAAATCACTATTCTCAATCGATGGCACTGTTCGAAACAAAAATTACTATTCTTAAATGGTGGCATAGTCTAAAACAAAAACTACTATTCCTAACCGATGGTACAATTCAAAATAAAATCATTATTCTTAACCAGTGGCACGATTAAAATCGGTTTCTAATCACAAAGTACATGTCGACATAGCCAACATTTAAACCCCATTGATAGGGTTAGAGCATAGTCATACTAAAAAATAAATTAAAACAAAATATATTTTTAAATTACCCAACTATACAAAAGTAAAAATCATATATTTTACAATTCAGAACTCGTACAAAAGCAAATTTATCAGATTTTCTTTCAAAACATCTTATGTCACATTTTTATTCAAAAAATTGATAACAAATAGGTTCAAACATAAACTTAAATAAAATAATATTCAAAATTATATCAAAGTGAAAATTTACTTTTCAAATCAAAGCAAAGAAATCTAATATATAGAGTTGCATGCTTAATCTGATTTAACACATCAAGGGACAAAACAATTAGTTATTATGTACAAAATTAAACATGTCAAGGCTAATTTTAATGTATCAAAACACCAAAGGGATATCAATCACTTACTTAAACTTGTTAAACCAAAACCGATAAATAAATGAACTTGAGGTCTCAATTCCTATTAATTCAAAGACTACAAATTAGAAGCTAAATCTATCGATTTTATCTTAACAAATCAAGATATAATGCGAATCATTCTTTGACACTTAGAGTGTGTGGTAACTTTTTTTCAATGATATTATTTTCAAAATCAAACTACTTTTTTTATGATCTAGAAAAATATAGAAACATTTAAAGATATTAGAAAATATATGCTAATATACAAAATCAATAACAAAATTACATATAGTTACAAAGAATAATAATATTAGTTAAATTTGATTTTTATGAAATTTTTTTTACAAAAATGTAATTTTTAAAAGTATTGCGACTTAAAATAATTTACTAAAATATATTTATTTATGCCAAAATTTAATAAAATACAAATATTCAAACTTATACTATTTGTAGCAAAATAAATTATTTATTAAACAAAAACAACTTTTAAAATAACTAAAAATAAAATTTCATAAAATGCTGAAATTTTAGATTTTTTTTTTGTGATCATTTGACTCACTTTGAGCACTTGTATTTAATACACCAGTTCAAATCTAAAGAAGTATTAGGAACCAAAACGAAGGTTACATATTGTACTAAAACTCAAATTTATTTCAATAACAAAACCGATCAAAATCTTATTTTATAAAGGCCAAATCTCACAAAATCATTATTGCTTATTAAAAATTCTAGGTTTCAGAAACTATTTAGCTTAATTAAAGCCATTAAAACTCCAAATCTGTACAAACACGGTTGATGTTTTAAAGCACACTATCATAGTAGAAATGCAATAGTATAATATAAAATTTTATTTCAAGAAAAATGAATTCATGCAGCCTAAGTTTCAGGGGGTCAAAATTTTGAAAATCATCACAAACTATCCGAAATTTTTTAAGTTTTTTGGGTTTTTAGATTTATTTAGCCAAAGTTGGGGCATCGGTTCTCTTAATACAGAACTCATATAGTCAAAATATTTACATCACTAGAAAGATCAGATTTGGCACTTTAAAAACCATCTAATTTTTTACAAAGATGGTCATCAAAAAATGGAATTCCAGTGACCCAAAACTGGCTCATTGAAGCTGTCAAAACCTATTTTTCAAAATACAAAAAAAATTGATTTCTCCCAAAATACAAATCTGATTAAGTTATCACATAAACTGCTAAAACGATCTCGATGAGATTTTTCCATCAGTACTGATCATGACATCGAAATGATGCTGGAATAATTTAAAGTTTAGAGAATATTGAAACTAAACTTGAGTTTTGTAAACAATCAACTAAAAATACAAAATTAAAAGAATTATGCTAAAATCTTACCTTAAACTTTCGATCTCAAGCAACATTTAAAAACCTAAGTTCTCTAGTTTTTTTGGGGGCAATTTCTTTCTGAGAAAACTCTGAATGCTATGACTAAAGATTTTATGTTATTCTTTTTTTTTTTTTCCCAATAGACTTATGGCTTGGTTAAATATTTGCCTTGATTTTTTTGGGCTTTGGGCCGGGTATTACATGATTTATGGAAGGTAGAATCTTTACCTCTTATTATATGCCTCTTTAACAATATATATCTTTGTCAGTCAGCTTAATTTGTGTCATATGTCAAAAATTAAATACTAATGGAGTTGTAGTGAGTAAGTTGTTCTGATAAATCATAGTTGCCTTGCACGTTGAAATCTTGTTTAGAATTAGAACAAATTTAGCTTTACATAATTCCAGTGCTACGGAATTTCATTTTTCTTTGGAGGATGAAACTTGCAATCAAACACAGTAAGGCTCGTTTAACATTGCTGTTGAATAGTTTTTAAGGTCAAAATTTTCATTTTACCTCACAAATATGATGTTAAATGGGCTAATTATCTCAGAAAATGTTGAATGGGCAAAAAAAACTTGATTTTTGTGGTTAAAATCACAACTCAAACTTTGAAAAAATAGAGCTAGAAACTGATTTTGAGATCAATTATTTTATTATTCTTATATTTTTAAAATTTTATTGTTTAAAATGTAGTTTTTTTTTTTTTACATTTCAATTCTTTACTATATTTTCACAGCAATACCGAATATTTAAAAGTTTTTGAATCGTACTTTTTTCACAACCTTTTAAACTTTTTTTTTTACCAAAACATTTTCTAATTCAAACTTTTCTAACAATGCTACTAAATTAGGCCTAAAGATAATCTGGTATGCCTTGTGGTTCTCGTTTGTCTCTTTCTTTTTTTCCTTTAAAATACAGTAAAATTTTAAAATTTCACACAAAAAAATTATATAAAAATAATTATCATATATTCAATTAATAATTAATTAATTTGTTAATTTTCATAAATATGTTTTAATGTGTGGTAACATAATTTTCCATAATTGATTGTTATTATTGAGAGGTGTATCAATATAAAATAATGTCAATTATGTTCAGATAGGTTCAAATGGGTTTCGAGTGACCAATCAGTTAACCAGCCCATCAGTCGTTAAGGTAATCTGTCATAAACTAATGCTAATTAAGAGAGGATTAGTTAAGTTAATATTATTATCGTACAATAATAGTAAAAAAATTTTAATTTTATATCGAGTAAAAAAACTATTAAATGTCTCATTTGAGCCTATAATAATGATTAAGTTATTGCAATTTAGAGTCATCTTCTCATACGTATTTATGAAACTTGCTTGAAGTTTTGACAGGATTCTTTAGTTATGATTTTTATTTTTCCAGGCTTCCTAGTCTGCTAATTATTTAGAACTAGAATGAAGTCAAAAATTGAGCACAGAACAGTAAACCATTCTATGATTATGGGGTTCTCTTCTTCCCCTACCTTATTCTGAAATTAAGCTTTTTGACGAAAGAACACCAAGATTAAAAAAAAAGGGGATTGAACCAAGTTTAATTTGTATCAAAATGGGGCTACTGCTAAATACTTGGGTGAGACCCAAATCTTATTTGCCTTAGGGCATGACTAAAGTATTATTAAATATAATTTAAGTGATTTGTACAGTTATTCTTAAAAAATAATATTTAACGGATTTAAAATTCGAATTCTAATATTTACAACTTTTTTTATCTTTAGACTGTCGACTCCTTTGTAAAAAGAGTATAATTTCTTTTCTAGCAGCAGCTCATTTGCCACTATTCCCCTGGATAAAAGGGGCAAAAGAAACAAATTAAGAGAAACATAAAGATTTATTTATGTTCTAGTTTGGTAAAAGAAGCATTTCGATAGCACTAAACAAAATTTTTTTTTTCATTTTTTTGAAGAATTTTAGAGTGTTTATAAGAAACCATTTTATAATATAATATAATGCTATCTTTAATGCAGACATGAAAGAAAGTATTGGTATCTTAGGCCTATCATTACCGTTAAAGTGAAATAATTATAGACCAATCTCTTACATTGTCATTTTCATGACAACAATAATATTCTGAATTTCTAGAATAGTGAGGGATGGTTTGGAAGAAAATAATCATAGAACTACAGCACTAAAACAAATAAATGAAAGCAACATCTCAACGGCTACCATAGAAATCTCTTTTCAAAAGCAAAAAACCGAAGAAAATTGGAGGGAGGGAGAGATTAGAGAGTAGCTTCTATTTCTTAACCAAACCAAACACAGCCCACCATTAAGCGAATATCAACTTTTTTCCTTTCATTTCATCTGCTTTTTCTTTTCCTTCAAGTACTACGTCTTTCTCTCTCTATCTGATATATGGTTGTTGGAAAAATGCTGTTGAGTATTCTTTAAATGAAACTTCACTTGCTCCATACGCGTTCTTGAGGCTATTCCTGTACTATCTAACCTCTTCCATGGGCACCTCCTCAGACTCATGTTCATTTCCTCGTATCGTTCAAGGATGAACTTAAGAACTCCATGAAAGAATTAGGTCACGACTTGATCTTTTTCATGTGCTCTCTTCATCATTTATTTTATGAAACCAAGCTATTTCTCATAATTCCGGAGGGGTCATGCAGTTAGACTCTTGGTCCCATCATCTGTTTCATGCAGTATAATCCGTCAATTCAATCATCTAACACAGATAGATCAATCCAAGGAAGAAATATAATGCCTTTCAGGTTAGTTTTAGCATGGAACAAGCGCCGGAGAAGCAAGACCGAGGATCATACTGACCCTTGTATATTATTCTCCTTCATGTGATAATAATAAGTTCATCCTTTGCCAGTGGATTTTTTAAGTTCCAACGTCTTACCTGCCTACCTTCCAGGGATTTATAAACCTGCAGAGTACTCGAAAATTGAGGTTCAAACACCCCAGCCAACAAGAAGGCCCCATGGATCATCAGTTTTCACACTCAGGGTGATGGTGGAGGCAACATGCTCTTTCAGTGGTAAGAATCAGCTGGAGAAAGGAGGATTTGACGGAGTCTGTAAGGGCACTCTACGATCAGGAGAGGTACTTATAACTCTTATAATGTAGTTTTGGCATAGAAAGCTTGTTCCATGAACTAGTTATGCTACTTCAATGAGTCAGTCAGATCATTTATGGCTATTTTAATTCATATAATGAAACACTTATATTATAGGCGGTAATGAACCAAAAAGTGATAGAAACATATGAATGTTATCTTCCTGTATTCTGAAGGTTGTTGCAATCAAGAAAATGGAGCTGCCACCAGTCCAAGAAGCTGAAAGACGACGTGAGTTCCATGTAGAAGTTGATATCTTAAGCAGACTAGACCATTCAAATCTGGCTTCATTGATAGGTTATTGTGCAGATGGGAAGCACCGGCTTCTAGTCTACAAATACATGCAAAATGAGAACCTGCAAGATCACTTAAATGGTTGGTTTCTCCTCAAATCTGTCCCAACCTAGTCCCTCATCCATTTTACATCTATCAGTCTTAAACTGCTTAATAGGCATTTGTGAAAAAAAAAAAAAAAATGGATTGCCCTTCAAGGCCCAAAGTGGTAATTGGTGCATCCAGGGGACTTGCTTATCTCCATTCTAGTTCTCCTATCGGAATTCCAATAGTTCACAGAGATTTCAAGTCCAAAAATGTTCTGCTAAATGCCAACTTTGAAGCAAAGATAAGAAACTTAGATGCTTTCTCATCAAGCATTGACATTATAAAGCATTTCCAACTAAAACGCAATTTGCTACTCTTCACAGATATCTGACTTTGGACTAGCCAAACTGATGCCAGAGGGTCAGGAGACTTATATGACTGCCAGAGTTCTAGGAACATTTGGCTATTTTGATCCCGAGTATAGATCATTATGTATCTTCATGTCACAAAACTTTTCCCTACATTTGTTACCTGATCTTACTCCTGTTTGAAGATTGTTCAATATTGTCCTACCAGATTCTCTGTTTTTCAACCAGTATTGTATGTTAAAACTGTTGAGCTTCACGCATTCTAACCATCCTGGGTGCTTGGCCATAAATGTACAATAGAGTTTTTCGCTTCGTAACTCATAAGAACGAAGGTTCACTTGACAGAAAAAAAAAAGGCATTTTAAATTTAGTGAAAGTCTTATATTTCTAAAAGTAAATACTAAGTATCATCAGTTTAAGTTCCAATAACAAATGGGTTATTCAGGTAACTTCTATGTCTACATTTTTCTCTTCTAATTCCTAACAAAAAGTACTGATAAATATAAAATTCTATGAGGAAGATCTTTTATAAGCAACATCCCATTCTTTAACCTTCAATAAAATAATATTAGATGTCAAATTTTGTGGGCTAAATTTAATTAGCAATAGCAAGCATGATGTTGGTTTTTCTTTTGTCTTCTCTGGTGATAGACAGGAAAACTAACTTTAAACTGTGATGTTTATGCTTTCGGAGTGGTTCTAGAGCTTTTGACAGGACGCCGAGCTGTAGTCTTAAACCCGGGACCAAATGACCCAAGTGTTGTCCTCGAGGCATGTTACAAAAGCTTCTCATTCAAAGAGATTATGATTCTAAAGTTTCAGGGACTTACAGCATATTAGCTAGTGGGTGGTCCATGTTTCAGGTTAGGCACATACTGAATGACCAGAAGAAATTACGTAAGGTGATTGACCCAGAGATTGCCTGAATTTCATACACAATTGAATCTATAGCTATGTTTGCAAACCTGGCATCATGCTGTGTCCATGTTGAGAGCAGAAAGCAACCGTTGATGCCAGAATGTATGAAAGAACTCCAACTGATTTTCAGTACAAATGCAAAAGGCCTAGGCATGGCTTTTAGGATGGGTCGAGAAATGCGGAGTTTTCACCAGCAGTAAAACTGTATTACATCAATGACAAGGATGCTCTGAGTTCTGAGCAAGCACTATTACCAGATCAATTTGATACGAGGCACGAAAAAGATGGTATTTAAGTTATCTACGAGACAAAACAAAGAAATTTTAGTAGGATCCTGTTGAAAGTGATTCCATGGTAAAGAACGATTAGAGAACAAAGAAATGTGAAGTGATAATATTTCCTCATATTTTAGTTCTAATCCAGCATCATCAGTTCGTTTGCTAACGTTTTGCTTAGTGTAGCTAATTCAATGCATTGTATATTGTATTCTGTGCATCAAAATGAAAAATGTTAAAATATATTGCTCTTTAATTTCATTTGCACCAACAATAACGAAAGCACATAAAACGACACCTCCTTTTCTCCCTTTCCTGATCATAAGTTCATGCTCAAAACATGCAATATATAAATAACATGTAAACAGCACAGGAAAGAGAAAATGCATTAGAAGTTCATTTAAGACATATTTTGACAAAAAGTGACAAAAGCAATGGAGATGCCAGATGCAATTTAATTTACCTTTTAAGTGTGCTCTACCATGCACTTGCTAAGTTAAGCAAGGCGATATTGTAAGAAGCCACTAGCCATCGAATTCCTAGTAGGAAATCCACCGAAATGGATGATCCTAGCAAGCTTGTTGAACTCCATAAGGGACCATGAAAAGAGACAATGTAGTGGAGAATATATAAGAATGAAGTCATCTTCTCATACAAGCGTCAAAAATTAACAAGTGTACAACAGCGAGTAACTACAAGAGGAGGGAGCAAGAGTTTTGGTAAAACATGATAAACATATGGATTGTATGTGTGACTTGAACTACACGTAGCACAGAAGGTTACAATTACAGTATGATTTCAGCTTATCCATTTATGAGGGAGGTTCCTCACTGGCTTCCGACATTTCTAATTCTCGGAAACTGTTAGAAACAGGGAGTTTCTTGCACATCAAGTGCTTACGTCTCTGTAATGTCAACAAGATGAAGATACTATCTGTCTGAACAACATTGTATCCTGCTTTTATGTACATGTTGAATGGAGCCTCATCAATCATTCTGCAATGCAAGTACACCTCTTTTGAAGAAGTCATTTGAGATATTAGCTCCTCACTTGCTTTGAGAAGATGCCAACCAATGCCCCTTCTAAATGATTCAAATGCAAACATCAACAATTTAGATAGATAAAAATAATAATAATAAAAAAAGAATGAAAGAATGAAAGAGGCCATTGTTTTTAAACTCAACAAGCTTTGCAGAGAAAATATCTGTATGATTACAATTAATAAGAACAATTGAAGTATAACAGATTGGAGCAATAACTCAGTACCCGGCGATGCACCAAACTAGTCAGCCTATAAAACTCTGAATATGCAGATTAATAAGGATTCATAGGGCTAAGAAAAAACAAGCATTAAGCAAAACTTTTATACATAACAAGAAAATCAGAAGTAGTTGAATTTAAAGAATCTAATTGCATGTCAATTAAATTTAAACTCTATCAATGTAAAATTCCATCACAAATTAAATGAATGAGATCTGAACTACAGTTTGACCTTCTTGAAACATTATTCAATCAATATTATTTCGAGATTTAGCAAACTGTGAAATGTGAATTCTGCGTCTCAAATTCTTTTCCGTTTTCAGGAGGAAAAGGCCATTTTCCAAAGATTTTCCGTTAGGGAAATATCAATGGAGGGGAAAAGAGAAGCGACAAAGGAAAAACTCAACCTGCGATGAGAACATATTGACTACCAGAGAAAATTTTACTCCAGAAATGCCTTAAACGTTACAAATACTGCATTTTCTTTCACTTAATGATTAACCTACTAGTAATCTTGACCTACTAAGTGCGTAGCACTATTATTCAAATGAACAACTAAACTTGGAATGAGAACAAGTTGAGCACAAGAACAATTTTCTTAGTCTTCAGATGACTTTAACATTACAAATACTAAATTTTCTTATCTTGACCATCACAAAAGCGTGTAAGGTTACAATTCAACATGTCATTTTTACCTCCCATTAATACCAATCAAATGAGGAATACAATAAATTAACAGAAGTATAACAAAAACAAATAATTTTATACCTTCTAAGCTCCTTTGTGACAGTCATGTTACAAATATATGGAGAATTCTTGGGAGGTGTCGGCGTAGGAGGAGAAGCATTAGCACCCCTTTTGTCGAAGCAAACCTCCACTGTTCCAGCCAGTTCTTCTCCTCTCTCCCCACCTTTCTCCCTATAGAACCCAACAAGTGTCACAGCATGTGGCATCACAGCTCTCCTCTCAATCAAATACTGTTTCACGAAGAACCTCAACAAAGCCTCGTATTGCAAAGACATGAACATTGACTCAGCAAATGACGAAGCCAACAACCAAACAGTCAAATCCATCTCCTCAGCTCTGAAGACCCGAACCCACAGCGACCCAGATTCCAACTCTTGAAGATAAACAAAAGACTCCAAGGCTTTGAGCTTTTCAAGCTCTTCATTGGTTAAAAAACGGCTTCCCCTAAATTGTTCATCAAGAAAGGAGTAGTTCTGAGCTGGAGCGACAGAGTTTGTGGATGAAGACGAAGGGAGAGAACATTTGAAATTGTAACGAGGAAATTTGCGGAGAGAAAGCAGAGGGTTTCTAGATGAAAGAAAGGGTAGACCTTTGGTGGGGTTAAAATCGGTTTGGAAGTGTCGCTGCTGTTGTTGAGGATCCAAATAAGGAGATAGTTTAAGTGGTGCTGCTGCCATAGAAATTCTGCAGTGTTTCTTTCCTTTTTTTGTTAACTTACTTGAGATCAGAATCAGTTGATGATGATAGGATAAATTTAGATAACATATTAACCGAATGTCTTCATTTTGCTTAGTGGGATCGAGTCTTTTCTTCGCGACTTAGCATCCGGCAAACTGACGAACAAACGCAAAACAGATAGCCCAGATAGATCGGGTGAGGGCAAACGAAGTGGGAACCAAATCCAACGATGATGTTTGAAGGCACGTGTTGTAATCTATCCTCAAACGGCTCGTATATCATCACTTAACACTTTTTCTGATTTTTCCTTACGTTGAGGTTGTGGTGTTCATTTATTTTTAGGACCATCAGATCGTGCTTGTTAAGAGTTACGGATTTGATTTCAGTTCAAAATGAAATAAATTTATTTATAAATATAAAATAACTATGTTTTTAAATTAAGTATATAATCGAACAGCTTTTAAAAAAAAATTAAAAACCTATTATTAGCAACAAACACGTCATATCTATGCAAATAAATTGAAACCTATATATACTAGCAAATGGAAATTCAAAATTACATAATTATAGAAATCAAAATTTAATTTAAAATATAAATATAAATAATCATGCTAATAAAAAATAAAATAAAATATTATTATTTTTTATTATTAAATAATAAATAAATTATAAATATAATTTTAATTAATTTATGAATAAATTATAAATAAATTTATTTATAAACATAAATATATCGAACACACTCTATTTAAAAAAATTATTTATTAAATATATTCTTATTTTTATCTAAAATTATTGATTTAATTTTATAAAGATTTAATTTTATAAATAACGTATATATAAATTTAATTATGACCATTTGCTAAATGCTTTGTTCATTTGTCGGCTATTTCAAGGGAAAAGGCGAAGGTAGCAAAAATGAGAGAGAGAGAACGCATGTGAGAGGCTAATTGAGGGAACGATTCAGTTAAGTTTGATTGGTAGTATTTTGATTTTTTTTTTTTTAAACTAAATCAAAGTCAATCGAGTACAAACCAGTTTGATTAATCAATTTTTCAATCTTAAACTTTTTATTAATTTAAAAATAAAATATTTATTTTATATTATTATAAATAAAAATAATTTGAAAATTAATTAAAAATAAATTTTGATTCAATTTATAAACAAAAAATTAAAACTTTATCTAATTGAATAAATTTATTATTTAAATCAAGCTTGAATCAAATTTAATAAATATTAAATTAAAATCAATCTAACTAAATTTTATAATTCAGATTAATTTTTAATTCTTTATATATATATATATATATATATATTGCTCGCATAGGATACAGGAATGATGTTTTTTTTTTTATTTTAACGTAAAGCTCAAGCTCATTTATAGACTTGTCCCCCAGGTGAATCTACTTGTTGGCAATGTGGACGAAAGGAAGGTCCTTCCTCATGGGCTTTTCGGGCCTTGTGATGTTCTGCGCTTTAAGCCTTGAATAATAAGGTTTATGGCACAACTAGAGCTAAAAAAAGGAAAAAAAAACAAAAATCGAAGAGTTGTAGGTTTTCATTTTTAATGAACTTCGATATCAAACTAGGATGCAGGTATTAGAATTTACCTAAGATTACTTTTTGTTGACGGTTTTCTTAATCGATGGAAGGATAAACATTTGAGGAAATGTGACAGGAAAGTTTAAGAGACAGAACCAAGTAAAATAGGATTTGTAGTTAAAAAAAGTCAGAAGATGTCGAAGATGATTAATTAAATGAATTAAAATTTATCCGAAAAAAAAAATGCTAAATGCAAAGAGAACGTTAAAAGAGAAAGGCGTGATGAATGCTGTAAGTTCAAGTCTCGTCTAGTTTGCATGCACCGACTGATCAAATTAGTTATGATAGATGTTGCTAAGTTTGTGTTTAGGTTTTAGGGTTGTTGGCTGGGACGCAGCATATCTTATGGGCATAACATTAACATTCGAATCCATTTGATTGGGGCAAATAATATAACTTTACACGCCTCCACGCAGACCACACTCAAGCCCTTCTTCGTCTTCTCAATCTGGGCTGTTCACTAAAGTTTTTAATGAATTGTGTTTCTTCTCCCTTAAGTCCCATCTGGTTTGTTTCCCCCTTTTTTTTGGGGGGGGGGTTGGTTCTGCTTACCACCAATGATGAGCGATTTTTTTTTTTTTTAAACACATGGGATGTTTTCGGCTTTGCTTGAGCTGAGTGAAGCTTGGATTTCTTTCTCATTTCCCATTCCAACAGATTGACAATTACAGTCCAAGTCATGGCAATTGACACTCACCACGATTCACCGGTTTTTCGTTTTTCCAAATCATTGCACCCGTCAGAAATCTGCAATTTATAATATATATTTTATCAGAAAAATCAATTGAAAAACCGAAAATAATACTTTATTTTAGAAAGTAAACAAATAAGAATGGAACAAGGACTGAGAAAAAAAAAAGTCAAAATACATATTAAATAGGTAATACTTTGGATTTATTTTCGATGAAATGATAATTTATAAGTTTTAATAAAAAGATATGATCTGATTCACTAATATTTATATATATTTACTATTAATTAATCAAATATAAATTTATACTTTAAATATAATTATAATAAAAAAAATATAAAAACGAGTTGGATGTATAGATTATCTTCTAGTGTACAGGTAAAGTAAAGATTACCGTGAGGATAAAAATAAAATAGTAATGTGAGGATGGGAAAAACACTCTTATTGCAAAATCCTGGCCAAACTTTTTCTTTCACCCGCACCTACTTTTTTGTGTTTGTGGATGAAATATTGAAATCATTTCACCAAACTTTAGCCACTACTCACCTTGTTGTCCCACTTTCTTCCTACTCAAGCCTAGGTGAAAAGTTTCTTTGGATACCTTAGGGTAGCCATTCTTATGATAATAAAAAAAGAAGCCTCTACTTTTAATTTTTGATTTTGAAAGATAATAGGAGCATCCGACAAGATTCATTTTCGTAAGGCTTGAAAAACTCATGCTATTGGCTGAGCTCATGATCCAGAAGAAAGAGGGTGAACTAAGAGAAAGACTTTAAAAGAGTATTAGGTGGGCAGTAAGTAGTCATATTGAGAATTGTTCTTGTAAGCTCATAAATATTAAACTAGTCGATGCAAATATCTGTCCTGTAATCAAAATTTTCAACTGAAAATGATTCTGGCCATTGAAACTCCGCCCAAATTGGTCCAGGATTGAAGGTTAATACAAACTGAAACACAGACAAATTCAAGTATAGACAGAAAAAAAGAGCATATTACTGGAGAAATGGCCAACATAACAACCTTGTTTCCAAAGAAACAAATAAAAACTTCCAACAATCTTTATAATTTTTCCATACGTTTCTCATTGATTTCATTTGTACAGATTTGATTTTAAAAAAAAAAAAATCAACATATGTTCCAAAAGAATCACTATCTCTGTCAGTCCAAAGAGCAATCAACCGCATCCTTTCCATTTCCTTGCAATAAAGTTGAAAGAGATGATCCCAAACACATTTTCTTCACTTATCTGTTTGTCCTGAGAAAGAAATATACATCAACCAAATAGAGCAAAATTAGCAAATGAAATCAAAACCCGGCATTTGGTGTCTGTATTGCCTCACTCTTCTCTCGTTGATTGAACACCCCATCTCCTGATAACTTCTAACAGTATCTGATTCCAGGTATCTATAGGGCCGGGAAGACACCAATGTACACAATCGTTCTGTACACGCTCTTGAACCCCATTAGCAAATGGAAATGGATACATGTAAGGCCCTGGATGACCATCCGGTCTCATTAATGATAATTTGGTCACATCCAATATCTCCAGCCTCAATCGTCCAAATTGCTTAGCATTTACCTTTGTGGCTTCCATTTCTTCAACCTCAATTGATCTCATATCTGCATCCATTCCTTCAAGCATTTTTTCTCCTTCCTGGTAAGGTTTTGTCTTGGGACAAGCACCAGCCTTATCCCATTCACCTTCAAAATGTGATGGTGAAAATGTGGTCAGAAACGCATCAATTCCATTACCATTAACCGCTTTCCTTTCGACTATTGTCTTAAGTGCGGTCTTTATGGCCTTCCTCATCACATCATAAAATCCTATCTCAGTGTGATTTAGTCCAGGGCAGTAATGGCATCCTAAAACCAAACCACCCTCATAATAAACTGCTGGATGAAGAAACCAATGCCCTATTGAGAGTACAATCGTATCCACATGGTCCAAGTCAGCTGCCCACCTCTCATCAACAGTATCTACATACAATTCATTATGATCTGGACCAGTTTTTGATTTCTCAACACCTCTAACTAGAAATGGTGACCAATAAACTGATAAAGTGATGTTATGAGAAGCAAAATGCCATCTACGAAACTTGTTATCCTCCCCATCTCTGTAAACCAGGTTAGGATTGGAGGCAGTGGCCAGCATACAAAGAAGTGATTCCAATTGGTTCCTAGCCATGGAGTCACCAACAAAAGCTGTATGCTTGTTACTGAGGAGGTGCAAGAAAGTGTTGGGATCAAACCTGGGGAGCCTGCATTGGCTTGGTTGCCATCTCCAGTAAAGGTAACCCAAGTCCGGTCTCCCATGTGAGATGCAATTTTGACCTTCCTTAATTGTGCCACAGGTTGTGCCATTGTACAAAGGCGCCATCTTGTCATGTACCCATTTGCCATTGGTGTAGTCACATGAAGTTTCATTAGCTATTTCCTCTTCTGTAAATAAGCAAAACAAGGAAAAAAAAAAAAAACTTGCTTAGCAATAACACCCATAATCAAAAAAAAAAAAAAAAAAACCTTGCTTAGCAATAACACCCATAATCAAAAAAAAAAAAAAAAAGGAAAGACCATAGGTCAGAAAAAAGTAAAAAGTTCTGCCAACTGTTTTCTTTTTTACTTAATGTACCTCTGAAGAAAGATAAAGAAAGAGGAGAAGGAGAAGTGGTGAGGATGAGGCGGTTGGTGTGAGGCAGCTGATCTGTGGTAGATGGAGGGAAAGGAAAAGGGTGAAAGTAGAAACGAAAGAGAGCAATGGGGAGGAGAGCAGAAAGAGCATAAGTCATGAACTTCTTGGTGAATGAACGAGATTGAGATTGGGGCCTGAGTGGACTTGTTACACCCATATTTACAAGAGAAACAACACTTGGTCACTCTCCTCCACCTCTTTAATTTCCTGTGTTTTCCTTTTCTGGGTTTGTTTTCGGCTTTGGCGTAGGACACTGTGGAAGTCACCAAATGTGTTTTTGATTCTCGAACTAGCGGCCAAATAGAGAGAAGGAAAAGCTTATGACTTTGTTGTGGGGCGGTGTTTCGGGAAAAGCGTGACATCAAAAGAATCGTATTATTATTAATCCATGGTGAGTTGGGAAATCGTTGTTTACCACTGTTGTCTGCCATATCCCTGTTAAAATAAAACAAAGTGTGCCAGCCAGCCAGCCACTCTATCAATCTCTAATCCATGCTCTTTTCGTGTAGACATTAATGGACGCCCTTTCCTTGGCTTTGTGTTATTATTTTAAATTATTATGATTGTCATCCTCACTCATAATTAGGGTGTCAAAATCCAAAATCACCCTTCCATTTCCACAAAAAAGGCAACATTATTCGGCCTACAAGGGTAAAACAACATCCCCCGAAAGTTAGAAAACACCCCATTCAAATCAATGAACCAAGCAAATTATTTATAGCAAGCTGTTTAATCTTCACAGATTTAATAACTTAACTGATTTGGCTGGCAACTTGGCACATGTGATTATACAAAGGAAAGTACTGATTTTTTATTAAATAGATGTGGAGTCAGAAATTTTATTCAAGTAAATAAATTAAATATAATTTAAATTTTTAAGTGGATAAAATTTTTAAATCAATTTTAAAATAAGTTTATTCTAAATATTGTTGGAAATTGTGAAGATGTTTAATTTCTTGTGTTCCAATATATACTTTTAAAATATATCTTTTTTATTTGTTAAAATAAGAAGAAAACAATATCTTTTTTTAAGTTAAAACAATTGTAATTGTATTTTAATTACAAAGTAACATTACTTAAAAGTATATTTTCTTTTTTTTTTTACAATTACTATTATTTTAAAGATCAACTAATTAAGTTATTATTAAATTTGGTAATTTAATTCATCTAACAATTTTACATCCTAAGAAATAATTTATTTAATAATTTAATTGTAATTAAATTGCAAAATAATTAAATTTCTATACTCAACAAACATTTTGTCCATCCAACAAACATCCAATATTTAATATGAAATATTAAATCACAAATTAAGTTTTAGCAAGAGATTGCATAAAATAATTTTTTTAATTAAAACTAGGGCTTTGAAAATTTTATACTAAATCTTATAAAAAAATCAAGCTACTTATTCAATC
>JBBYHO010000010.1:6837393-6853523 GCA_038382025.1 Adansonia gregorii | reverse complement strand
AGGGGCTTTGGATGAGTGGCTAAAGGCCTAAGGGTCTCGGACTAGGCACTGGCACAACATGGATAAGGGAGTGACGGGGGGTGTCATTGTCTCAGCTAAGCCAAAGGAATCTCCTTTTTTTTTCTTTTTTGGATAAATGAAGGAATCTCCTTCACCTCACACGCATGGATGCTTAGTGGGTACTTAGTTAGTTAGGGTATAACATATAATTTTGGGCATTGAGATTAGATTATAGAAGCCTATCTGCCCCCCTCCAAATTCAACCCTTGACCTAGTCGACACAGTCCACACTTGCCGACCCACGCCACCCCAAGTTCCCAACTTTCTAGCGTTTCTCCACGTGGAGCTCGTGCCGCCTTCCGAGGCCTTGTGCCGGTGCCCATTCCCTATTGGCCATGCCTTAAAAGCTATTAATGATATAAATTATAAAACGACCATAATCTAATAACTACCCTTATTATTTTCAAAATTAAAAGAAAATAAATTATAAACTGCATTTTTTTAACGCTATAATTCATGTTATTGTTTACAATTAAGTTATTATTTTAATATCAATATAATAAAAAAATTACATTTTAAAGTATTTTATTATTTATTTAACTAAAAAAATATGTTTATGTAGTAAAAAAAGACTTCTTTTAAAAGAACGGTGGTTTTAAAAGATTTGAGAAAGTGATTAATTTTTTATTTATATAAGTTATTTAAAGGTAGGCGAGTTTTTTTATAAATTCATTAAAATTAAAAATTAAATTATTTTTAATAGATTTTTACATTTTTATATTTTAATTTAATTTGATTTTTTAATACTTTAGTGATTGATTTAGTGTTCAATTAACTCATGATATAATTGGCTAAAACTTTTATATTAGTTGAGATTATTTATATTAATGTGCATCACATGCCGTATTAAATGACACTTTGATATGAATAGATTATATACAACACTAGATAAAAAATTTATAATTTTTTAAGTATTTGAATTTGATTTCATTAATTTTTTTTGAAATTAGAATTTATTATTATTTGAATTTAAAGAGAACATCTATGGTAATCTTAATTCATTAAATATTTGAACTTATTAAATAAATTTTTTTAAAAATAAAATATTAAATATAAATCAAAATTAAATATATATATAAATGAATATTATAATATCAAAATTCCTTAATCATCATATAAATAAAAGATTCTAACATCTATCAATATTTAAATCAAAATCAAAATCAATTCAAATAAAAAAAATATTTAAAAATTTATATTCAAATTCATAATAAATAATAAATTTAATATTCAAATAAAATACAAATTAAATTACGTGGAATATATATATATATATATATTTACACGCTATCCTTTTGTTATCTTATACTTGATCCAACCTAGAATTAGTTAGTTGTGAAATGAGGGACGGCCTGCTTCAGCGACGCTCTTAATTCCATATCCGGAGGGTGGGTAGGGAGCTGTATAGAAAGAGACTGCTGCTTACTTCACCATCCATCCGTCCATCCATCTATCCTTTGTTTCTTTCTTTCTTTATCTTTCAGTCTTTTCGCTCTTTTGGTTTCCATCTTAAATATTTCCGCAGAGAGAAAGACTTGAGAAAGAGAAAGAGAGATGGGGAATTGTCAAGCCATAGATGCTGCGGCGCTGGTGATACAACATCCAAGTGGGAAGATAGAGAGGTTATATTGGCCTATTCCGGCAAGTGAAGTTATGAGAATGAATCCCGGTCATTACGTTTCGCTCATCATTCCATTGCCTCCTGCAGCGTCGTCTAATCAGCCCGACCAGATTCTTCAAGATGATGGCAAGGCCGTACGTTTCACTCGCGTAAAGCTTCTTCGGCACACTGATACTCTTGCCCTTGGCCATGCTTATCGCCTTATCACTTCTGAAGGTCGTACCAACTTCTCTCTTCACTTTCTTTTTCACAAGATTATTATTAGATTTTTCATCCCCCGAAGCCTGTTTATTGCTTCATATTGTTCCTACTTATTCTGATTAAGAGACTAATACTTTGTATATTTCCACTTCCTGGGCCTGCAGAGGTCGTGGAGGTTTTGAGGGAAAAGAAACATGCAAAAATGAATAGGCAGCACCTGGAGTCAAATGAAAAGTTGCAGCATGGACAAGGGAACCAGAGTTCAGAACGCGAGTCGGGAGGAAAGTCCGACACGGAGAAGAGCTACCAAGTATGTCTCAATTTAGCCCGTATGGCCTTATCCGTACTAGTTTATGAGATTTAATTTCCCAATAAATTAAAGCCCAAGTTCTCTGGCATGGAGGACTGGTGTTAATATATACATATATATAAACCTTCTAGGCTAGAACGAAACCCAAATCATTGGAGGGATAGAAGAACAATAACGAGATCAGAAATATCCAAAGAGCACGATTCATATCCAAACAAAAACAATAGAATAATTGGGTCGCTCATCTTTTCGTTGATGTCCTTCCCAGCTAAGAAATATGTGAGTGAAGCTCCTCGGACACCAT
This sequence comes from Adansonia gregorii, assembly GCA_038382025.1. Lineage (NCBI taxonomy): Eukaryota > Viridiplantae > Streptophyta > Magnoliopsida > Malvales > Malvaceae > Adansonia > Adansonia gregorii. Next base: position 6,851,027 of record JBBYHO010000010.1, on the reverse strand, counting down.
TTACTCTCTGACCTTATGGTACCATAAGCTAGGTATGATCACCAAACGAAAAGGATAACCCCAAAAGATTTGATGAAGTTTCCGTCGTTACAGTAGAAACAGAATACTCAACAAATATCAATGGAAATAATTTTCATATTTCATTTTAATCTTACACTCTCATTGAATCTTAAATGCTTGGGCGCTTTTTTTCTAAAATATTCTCAGGTAACAAAGAATGAAAGACGACGCCCAAGGACAACACCTGCGAACACTGCTGCAATGATGTCAAAATCATGGCGGCCCTCATTACAGAGCATCTCTGAGGCTGGAAGTTAATGGTGTTTGTTTTCAGGTTTCATATCTAAGGATCAGATTGGGTTTTGGGAGTGGCAATCAACTGCCTCTTTAATTTGATGATGTTCTTTATGATGAACCCCCAAAATATGGAAAGATAGAAATTAGGCCTAATTGTAATCACAACTTCCAAATTGAAATCTATATAAGAAATAAAAAACCTGTATAGCTTCTGAGTTCAGAAGATCACTGCATCCTATGTTGTACCACAACTGATAATTCCAATAAGAAACTAGGTCTTTCACTCAGTATCTTATACAAATACCGAACTTGAATCGGTTACTACAATACAAAATGATGATATTATGAAAAAAAAAGTTGTGAATCATGCTAAGAAAATAACTTCGGTGAGTTTGAATTCCAAACCTCCCAACCATTGATCAACACAGTTTTTGGCCCATTAAAGGATGCCGTTGCAGCCACAGATGCTTCAGGCTTCTTCTCCTTTTGGGCAACAAACATATCCATCAAAGGCTCCACATGTCCCTTGTCCTCCATACTCATTGTGCAAGAAATTGTTGCCTATTTTCATCACTAACAAATAGTAAGCTTCACAAAAATTTAAATATGCATATCAAAACTTGAATCTTCTGCAGGTAGAGCCTAATACAGGTAGAAATTGTAACCTTCAATACCAAGCATCACATATAGGTAGAGCCCAATTTAGAGAAATTCCAACATTGAGCCATAGCATTCACAGAAACAATAATGTGACAGTAGCTGACAGGAAAGGAGGGATTGGTTATTGTCATGCCAGATATTTCTTTTTGGGTCAATTATTGAACTTTTTCGAGGTCAAGCAAAAAAACAGGCCCTAAAAAAATATGAAGAAATGTTTGGTTTAGAAGAGATCATTCTTGATAAAGGCTGTAAACAATCAACAGTAGGCAATTAAGAATTGTTCGGATTGAAAATTTTGATTAAAGGGTTGTGATTTTACCAGCATTCTCAAACATTTATATGATCTTAAGATTGTAGGATTTACAAGCAAGGCTTGATTAGTGATCATGATCAGCTTTTCCCCTTCAAATTCCAGACTGGCATATTTGGATGGAATAAATCCATTTGAATGTCATTGCAAGGAAGCCAAAAGAAATCAAGCTATTGTGGGTGATAATAGTGACGTTTGTGTTTTGGTCACAAAGATTGTTGTATCTTTTCCACAAAGAACAGCATACTAATAAATTCTCAGTTTACAAGAAAGGCAAAACATACCACTGCCAAGTGTTTCAAGCTTTCCCTGCAACAGTAATCTATGATATGATTTTATCAAAACTGCCTACTTCATACGCATTTCTACCACTTTATTTGGCAAAAAAAAAAATCCTATCAACGTTCTCAACAATCCCCAGCCCCGACCCCCTTCCCTACAACAAAAATGAAAAATAGACATGTCCGAGATCTGCAGACTAGGATACCATTTATAATTGACTTAAGTCGGCACTTAACCAACTCAACTAGGTGAATCGGCAATGAAAAATGACATATTTAACTCAAACCTTGTATAAAATAAGCAAGAAATGATCTAAGTTCAAAAGACATTGTCAATTCCAGGACCACATGTTGCATCAGGACTTATCAACAGAAGAATAACATCTTTCAATCAATGATGAAGCCACTTGCACTTACGCTCTACCGGTATCCTTCGCGATAGAATTAAGGAGAATTTCGGGTTTGTCTAGAGATGTCCAAGAATTTTGGGTTTGTTGAAATGTGCTGAGAATGAATTCTGACACCTAAAACCATCTGCATTGTGCATTGCTACTAATCATGTCCACGATTACTGGGTTTTCTTGGAATCTGAGATGTTCAGTTGAGATCATAATCCAACAAGACGGTAGTTATCAAATGAAAATGATCCAATAATGGGTAATGGATTTGTCTATAATCTGCAATATCCTCAAAAAACCCTGTCTGGGTCACAATCAAAAACAAAAAAAGTTTGATGATATACCCTTTTTCCTTCGAATGGTCTTAGGACATATTTTTGGACAAGAACTTTCTACCCTTCCTAGAATAAAAGAAAATAAAAGTTTTCTATTTACATAATTTTTCTTAAGCTGTTGCATTTCTTATCTAGTGACCCAAATCCTTTAGTACCTATTGAAAATTGAAAAGTCGGTGAAGTTAAGTCATCCTTTTGATGAGATTAAGAGCAGAGACTTTTATAAAAAATGGAGTGCATAGTGATTGCCTTACTAATTTTGATTTTACTTCATTAATATTGGGACAAGAAGTGTCAATTTCCTTTAAATAAGTTCATTTTCTGCAATTTGTTAAGGTAACTTAGTTGAATGAAATGGTGTTGTCAGTGGCCCATAGTTTCAAGTTGATTAAGCTCAAACCATTCCCAATATTAAGAAACGATTAATCAAATGAAATCCAAAAATAAACAATTCCCCATCAATCAATAGGCCACTAAATGGAGGGTGAAATTTTGAAAGGAAAAGAGAAGAATCCTTGCCTCAAAATGCAGACCTAAATTACAGCGTCGAGACCATCACCAAACGTGTATTTGTCCTTAGATAACTTCTTTTAACAGCTAATGTTCTAAACCAAGGCGATCATTACTGTATCGGTGGACATATTATTTTTAATTCGATATTGATATATGTTGATATCTTTGTATTTTAATATATAATTTGGAATTTATCAGATTTTAAATTTTTTTATTTACATATAAAAATATTTTTAAATAGAAAATAAATGTGATTAAATAAATTTTATATATTAAATATTTATCAATTATATGTGTTCTAAAAAAACTTTATTGAATATAAGAAGATCAATATTAGTCTAAACAGTAAGTAAGACCACTATTTTTTAATGATTATCAAATTTACAAGTAATTATATTTAATATTTATCAAATTTATAAATACTTATATCTAATATTCATCAAATTTAAAATTAGTATCAATCTAATTTCTTTTTATAAGCTTAAATTATATACCGATTGATATGATCAAAATAAACATACTTTTTGGTACAGCAGGTGCAGACCTAAATTAAAGCCAAGATAAAACTAATTATTACTCGTACTATTATATTTTTAAGGATCGATATATACTGATCGATACAATTTTTATCAGTACGAAACTAACAACCTTGGATAAGATGAATTTAGGTAGGGTTTTAGGGAGTTGGGCTCAGGTGAGAGGATTGTGAAAGAGAGGCTGCTTATTCTGTTCAACACAACATATCAAGTTTGAAGCCCATCTGTATTTGTAGTAAACTAAGCCCCATTAGACAGTTGTTGTTGGTGGTCTGGGCTTGAGTGCCGAAGTTGTGCTATACAGAATCCCAATGAAAGGCTATTTCGGAAGTTGAATACCCAACCTAAAACACGCACTCCAGGTTTTAGTATGGACTTTATGTAAATGAATCACACATAGGATTTTCATTTCCCTTTATTCGTATGAGGCCCCATTGAGCCCGAAAATGGTCCAACCTAAAGGAAATCATTTATTTATTTATTTAAAGGCAGGATAATTTTATCCTCAACCTACACCAATGGAAATCTTCATTATCTCAATGCACCAAATAATTACAATACATGACAAGAAAATGTCCAATCAATGACAACAAGCATTGTATATCTAATTAGTTCTAAGGTACACGCGCTTTTTGGGTATTAATCTATCTCTTTAAATTGGCCGACAAATATAATTTTCAAAATTTTTAAATTATATTATTTAAATTTTTATTTTTTTTAAATATTTAATATTTATTTTTGATATATATATATATATGAATATAAATATAAAAATAAATTTAAAACCATTAAATATATTTTTACTTAATATATAATTATATTCGATATTTACTCCCTTAACTCAAAATATAAAGATTCCAAGCAAACTTACTGAAAAGAATAGAAACTTAACCTACAGATGTAGACAGCAAATTATAATCTATATGGATTTCTGACAGAGTATGGTTCATATGACTATTAATTAAGTTGTCAATGTTCCATAAATCTCAGTCACATATATAATAGCTCATGAATGAGGCAACTTATTAAAGAAGTCAATTTAATAACCAATAGAAGGAAGAAAGCTTTAAACAAATTTCAAAAGTTAGTTGAAAAGGGTGTGTCTACTAAATGGAGGGACCTTAGAGAAAGCAATGTAAAATGTTGCTGCTTTGATAATTAATTTAAAAAAAAAAAAAAATCTTACAAGTGAGGGAGGTTAGCAAAACTGGTTTGATTATTCAAAGCCGTCATTCTTTTTTACCAAAATAATTTAAGTTGAAAAAAGTTCGGGTGGCTAATTGCTATGCCCCATCATCATAAGCAACCATTTGTGCTCCACAAACAACACGTTTCCGTTCTTTCAACCTGTTGCTGTTGCTGGAAGAATCACTAGCTATATGTTGCCAATGACAAATTCAAAAGCCATGTTATAATCAACCAAAGGCTTTACTTTTCTTGACAGAAATGGATCAAGTGGGATAGAAAGATGAATATACATATATATATATATATATCTGGTCTCCAATGCTCCAGCTAAATTATCAGAAGATATTGCATATAAATATAATCCCAGGCTTCGAATTTTCTTACTTCTCCATGCTCCTTTCCTTTTCTCTTGTCGTGGAGCTAGAAAATATTTTCTGAGGTGGGATTTTGAGTTGGAATGCACCACAATAGTTGATATTTTACACACTTTTTTCTTCTTGCTCTTACGATATATATTGTCATTCGCAGCTGCCATTGCTTAGATCAGATCAGACTTGTCAGACCAAAAGGATCTGCATTAACGTTATATCATAGGTATATATAAGACATGTAAAGTGAACTATACATATACATACGCTCTCTAAGTTATCCATTTGTTTCCCTTACTAGAAATTAAGATGAAATTAACCTGATCAGACTAGTGCTCGCTAGCTAATTAGAAAAAGGAAATGAATGATTAACGAAAGATTTGGGTTTGAAATATGAAGCCAATAATCCATGCATGCACCCAAATATCAGTCTAATCTTAACGATTTTATTGTACTTTCAAGAACCCTTTCAACTTTCCAATTACCATCATATTTTATTTAGCCTTTCAGGTTCAAACTTTCGGCTAAACAGGTGGTGCATTTTTACAATATTATCCCAGCTGCTTTTTATCAACTTCTCGTCTTTTTATCTCAGCTTTCACGTTTTCTATCTTGGGCTAAACCGCGTGTAATTATATATATATATATATATATAAAACAAAATAGATATATATACATATATATATATATAGGGTGAATTGATTAGGAGGGCAAGGAGGTTCTTGAATGTTGATGATTGAGTAGAAGACTCTTTTGTCTCCACTCTTGGAAATGGAGGTCCAGGCACTATGACAAAAGCAAAATAAAGGACAACGTGACGACAGCACCAACGCTCCCTCGAGAGTAGCCACCAAAACCATCCTGGCGCCCTTTCAGCTTTCTTTTGATGGCATCCAAAGAGGGTTAATTGTGAGTTGGAAAGCCCAAAAACAGGGCCTCTCCTCGCTCAACCAGAACAACATCTTTTTTATTCATAGCTTTACTCTGCAAGTCTACAATGACATGCCATCCGCGCCCTACCATAAAGGAACAAAAAAATAATCTTGTTTAACATGATTCATATTTGACCATAAAAACTCTATGGGAATGAATCGCATTGTTACACAATTCATTAAAAAGATTTCATGGAATATATCAAGTACTGCATGAAACTGCAAAATGGATATATGCGGCGATCCATGTTCAAAATATTAAAAAAGACAAAATACGGATTTCATCGCAGGTATATTAAGGGGTGTATATATATATATATATATATATGATCAAAGATATCATACGTACAATTCCTTTTCCTTTTTCTTTAGCTGACCAACTGAGCTTCGATGGGGACATTTTTACTTCAGCCAATGGAGAGGCGAAAAATGGCACCGTCTTGTATTCAGCATTAAATCAAAAATCTTATCTGAGAAATTCTGTCTTGTATTCAGCATTAAATCAAAAATTTTATCTGAGAAATTCAGTATATCATTCTTGCTTTTGAACTTATTTAGCGTATGGGGCCAATATGAACTTTTACAGGGAGCCCCACGAGGCCTGTTTTTACAACGAAAAAACAAAAAAAAAAAGAAGAAAATCATCTTTCAAAGGCTGAACTTTAGGGGTCCTCCAATTTTGTCATTGCCATGTTCTAAAGTAGAAATCGCTCAAGCAAAATAAAATGAGTTGGTAAAAGAGCTAGATTCTGCACCCTACACACTAGGGAGTTGAAAAGAAATTTTGGCTTTTGGGCATACACTTAGGATTCCCTCACTTTAAAGATCATTTTTGGAGGAAAAGAGTGTGTGGGCATGTCTATTTTTTATATACACACACAGATATATAAGTGCTAAGATAAAGAAGTGCATGAGTTGGTGGCTCTTTGCCCCTTTATCCCATTTGGCCCTATCTCTCGAAATCAAAAATCTCATGCAATTGACTAAGGGTTAATAAAATGAAGCAGCCATTGGCACGTCGAGGACATCCCAAGTTATTTGTGACCGACACGTGCTGACTTCTTATTGGTGTAGAGCCAAATTTTAACCCAAATGCTATCATAGGGTGAATTATGGTGAAAAAAAAAAAAAAAAAAAAAGAAGACCCGAGTGTTAAATCATATGGCATCATTTGGAGTTGATGATGGGGCTGTGGAGGGATGAATAATGGTGGGAACCTGTTGCTCACAAAATCCAAATCCTCTGTCCTTCTTTAAAGGCTTCCCACTCAAAACACCAAAATGTCACGTCCATGTCAAAGCCTCAAGTCGATGGTTACATTTATACGCTCCACCCCATCATGCATGCGTTATTAGAAAAAATAAAAAATAAAAAAAGAAAGAAAGAAAGAAAAGGAAAATATTAAACTGTTTAGTAGTCGTAGGCCATATTCCTTGATACAGGCTAAAGGGATATTTTGTAATACCGGCATTGCTATTTACACGTACTTCTTTTGTGCCCAAACAAATTTCTTTGGAGATTTCTTTTTATATGATAAAATCAAATGTATTTTGAAATTTTGTCTAAATTAGTTTTTCCAAGTAATCCTAAAGGCATATTAATCTTTTTTTATTGACTTGATTGTTAGGTTTTGTCTAAATTAATTTTCTATTCAAGCAATCATAAAAGGCACAATTAAAAAATAAAAATTTATCAACTGGTCTAATTCTTTAGCTAATAATTACGTCATTGCATTCCAACACCTTGGCCTGTTATATGTCCCATTTGTTTTATAATTTTTAATTAAATCCTAAAGCTGTAGATTAATCCAAACCTATTTATATATAATATGTATTTTTTTTTGTCACATAACCTCCACGGGGTGGGCTGTTCGGGGATTAATTATAATTGCCAGTTGTTGATCTCTGAACCAGACGTGCATTTAGTTTTAGTGTAACCTTATTAGTGGGGAAGATGGTGTCTTTCGTGGGTTGATATACTTCAATTCAAATCTTCATGGCTCCCACTTACTGTACTAATGAGAAAACACCAAATCTCATCAATTGATTGGAGAATCGCCCCCTTGCAGAGGATTTTGTAATGCATCCATGATAATTAAATTACCCGAGTGGATTCTGACATGTCTGATTGTGGGATCCACACTATTGGAACAACTAAAAAGGCCTTTCGGTAAAGCTAGCTAGCTTGGAGTGACATGGAGGTGCCCATTCTTCTATTTTTATAGTAATTAAATAAAATTAATTAGAACAATTAATCGAAGACTTGTTCATCAGTACCAAATTAATTAAAGACCCTGAATTTATATGAGTGTCCCTTGTGGTCCTGATATCCCTTGATCTATGGGGGGAAGAATATAGATATTTGAAGCTAATTAAGAACAAATCCAAGAGAGTCGGATAAAATAGTAGTGATGAAGAATTGTCACCTTGTATCGGATTTCCTTTCACAGTGGTCCGTATATGAAACATGCAGCATACATATATATATATATATATAACTTTTTTGATGTCAAGAATGGAGTTAGAGAAGAGGCGAGGGAATGTGAATGTCATGGAGCATGGTTAATTGCTGAGATATCCCGCGCTGCGAGTGGAGGTGATGCTAAGGTTAGCAATTTGCATGACGATGGATGGAGTTGGCCTAAAAGGCATGGTCGACTTTTTACACACCACTTTTAAAGGGCCATCGTTTGTAATGTTACCACATGCAAAGATAATATATCGTATGTCGGGGATCTAGGGCAAAATGACAAACTTCTTTGATAGACTTTTTCTATTTGTAATGCTACAATAAAACTTTGTGTATATGCAATTCTAGATAAAAGGAGGCTGCTTTTTCAGCCCATCGGCTTTTCCCACAATGCCCATCTCACTCTAACCCCCCACTTCCGTGTACTAATCTTTTATCACCGATGTGATTGGGACTTGAGACGGTTAGATATCCAAGTGAAATAATAGTTTAGGGTTCACTGTTGATAATGAAGACTCGAGGAAATGAGATCAGAAATCTTGCAATTCGGATTATTTAAAACGATTGATTGATCGGTTAAGGGTTGAGAGATATGTATGATATTTAAATAAAGATGCCATGGAAAGAGAGGAAACCAGCTGCCATTGGGCGGTCACGAGTGGCAATTGCTAAGGGTAAGGGGTCACCTTCAAGAATGAAGCGTCTTTAATTGCCTGCCAGCGGGACCAATTCCTAGTCCCTTCAGTCAATGACTGAGCGATGCCTCCGCAAAATGCCACAGTGATTCATTTAAATTTTCTTCAGATGCAGTAACGATGTAAAACCAATGGCAAAGCTACAAATTATGTAATGTCAATCACATGCGATACACAGAGGAAAAGAAAAGAAGGAAAAAAGAAAAAGAAAGAGAAAAGATATGAAATGAAAGAAAATAATAGATTATGTTACTCAACAATTTTATTACTTTATTTATCCATGGAATCAAATACAACACGCTTGAAAGGCCCCAAAGACCTTCGTGTACTGTTTATAAAGCCAAACGCTGGCCATGAAAGAGGTTTTGTTTCACCTCTAAGGAAATTAAAAAAATTAAAGAACCCAAAAAAAAAAATATTCACACGTGTCACCATCACACGCATGAACACCAATGGACAAAAGTCCAGTATAGGTTAGGCCGAAAATTCACTCAAGGCCATTAGAAGAACTGCAGAGTAAAGATGTAAGATGAAAAAAGAAGAGGCATTTCCCGCCAAAAAAGCACACATGCACACGTGCGTGCCACACATACCAAATGCGTGTGCACACAAACCACTCAAAAAAAGAAATTAAAAAAAAAAAAAAACAAAGAAGCCATATTTACGGTTCCTTTTTGATCTTTGCATCAGTGCCATACTTGAATAGAGGGAAGCCAGTTGAAGCAATGATAGTGGCCGAACTATAGCCCCAGAAGATAGATATGAGGAGGGAAAAGCTTGACTTTTAAATAAATCTCATGATCTCCCTGGAACCCAAACACATCTCAATCTTTCAACGTTCAATCCCTAAATCCGCCAACCTATCTCAGAAATTTTCTCTGCTTTCGGCTCTTAAACCCTTCTCCCTAAGGGGACCCGCCCGCCAATCTCTCCTTGAATAGTTTCAATTGTAGGCTGTCACATCTCATTACTATCGCAGCCCCCTATCCTAAACATGGCTTTCTTTTCCGCAACTTTTCTCACACAAAGATATTTATGTAACAATTCCCCCGGTCCATTGGGAATCTGCACTAGGATGCCCACCAACGAAAATTTAATAAATCTCCAAACTCACCAACCAAAGTCTTTCTTACATTACATACATATTCATACAAATACTAAATAATCTACGTCACTCTGCAGGTCAATTTACTCTCAGAACCCTGACCCTCTAACCGAAAATATATATATATATATATTGAGGTTTCTAAACATCCTGGGCCACCATTTTTCTTTTCTTTTCTTTATTATTTTCCTCGGAGTTTCTGTCATCATCTACCCACAAGCAGTTATTTAATTTTCTCCTTTTATAAGAAGGTGATGAAGAAGATGACGAAGATGAGTCATCGGACCTCATTCTGGCTTGGATTGTTACTCGAAGATGTGGTAAGATCTTTGGTGGTTTCCTCCTGGCATTGTCAAGCACAAGGTCTTGCATTAACCTGTAGCAGCTCAGGATTTTCTCCTGCAAATGTTGGATATTAATTCACAAATTGGCATACTAGCTAGTTTATGATTTAACCGAGACAATTACATTTACACATATAATTGAGCTTACTTTGCATAGTCCATCACACCATGACTCAGCATGTTCAGGATTAAAAAGAGACAAGTTTGGGATTTCATTGGCTGCACAAAGTATCGCTGCAGCAGCAATGCTTGACGGGCGATGCTCCAGAAAGCTGGCCTCTGTTGACAATAGTAAACAAGTTTTTATTTGAAAATGGATTATTATAAGCCCTTTCTTGCTTCATGTATACATATATTTTTAAGTATATTACTGCATACGAATGTTGGCTTATATATGCACGTATTTATATCAACCGACAGAAAGAGACTAGAATTCATTTGCATGTATAATAATAATAATAATAATAATACCTTTGATATTGGATAAAATGATATCCTTTGCCCTTGAAATCAGAAAGCCGAGAAAAGTTCCTGTTGGATCGAGCTTGCATGCAAAGAAATCAATAAAACTGAATGGCGTTACTGATCGCAGCCTCCAATCCAACACAGTGAGCACAAGCAGTTCCATTCTGAGAATTGTTTTTGGTTCAAAAATATATTTGGCTCCCTCTACCTGCATATTTATGCAGCATTTTGTTAAAATTACACTGATTAATTAGTAGTCAATCGAAAAGAAAAATAAAAAAGGGTACTGTTAAAATGATTTTAGCCATATAAAAGTTAATTGAAAAGGCAATATATACCTGAAGATCTAAAAGAGATGGAACAAGAGGTTCCTCCATCTTGGCCGCTAACGACAAGCAAGCAATAGATAAAAGTTGCAATGGCCATCCACTAGTTTGCTGAATAGTAAAAGAAATATTTTAAGGCAAAAAAAAAAATAATAAAGGAATCATCCCGTTGTTAATCAAATCAGCTCAAATAAGCATCCCTAATAATAAGCAATAATGAATGTCTAACACATGACATGAACTTTTCCCGGGAATTACTAAGGGCGAAGTCTATTTACTCCGACTCATTAAAAAAAAAGCGTACCAACAACACAATAAAACAACAAGGATAATACTACTCCAAAACTTTATTGAAAATAAATAAACTCCAATAAGTCTCCAACTGTACTTATTAACGCAAAGGCAGCTCAGTGGATGTTACCCGACCTTTCTTAAAATATATATGTTAAAAATCTTATACATATCCAAATATAAATAAAAAATGTTTTGAATACAAGAAAAAAATTTAAAGGAAAATAAGTTATACGCACGTACTTATGCTTAGTATATGCTTAGGCTGCTGTTTATATATATATATATATATATATATATATATAAACACATACCAAAATGCAAGCCACTGTTTGATTCGGGTAAAAAAATCCCTGGTCTATTTTTATTTTAATTTATTGTTGACTCAAGTCCTTTACAAGGTTTCATCCTCGTTGAAAAGTCAAAATCATCAGACAGAAAATTTTAAGCACTCAAATTCCGCCAATATAGTTTTATTATCATCTAATAGTATATCCTTTTACTAAACTTAACAGTGACGGAAACGAAAACTCACCGGCAAGCGGCGGGAATACAAAAACCGGTCAAGGTAGTTAACGGAAAGATACGCCGTCAAAGGCTGCAAATTATAGTACGCTTGCACCTGAAAACGGACAAAAAGCCAATATTAGCATTATTGGGGAAAAAAAAAAGTAAAATTGAAAAAGTTGCGAGAAACAGCCGTCAATCAATAATTCCCTTCCACGCATCAAACGCTGCTGTTGTAAACCGAGCAAGAACGCTTGAGCAAAATCGTGAAGTGTTCAGCTAGCGTGCGCTAATGGTATTATCGTAATATAGAAGAACAAAGGTAGTGAGTACAGTCTAGTCAGTTGCAGTTTACCTTAAGAATCCATGCAACAGATTCTTCTCGAGCCGATGCGTCAAGAGACCGACACTGAAACCGAGCCAGGTAATCGAATCCGGGGACGAAGTTCCTTTCATCTTCAATGAAGTCACCGATGGAGGATTCCTCGATGCACGACGCCGGAGAGTCTAGCTCCGACGAAAATGCCGGAAACTCGCCGGAGAAGACCTCGTCGGAATCCTCGGTGCAGAGTAAGTCCGTGAAGCAATCGGAACATGATACGGACATATTCATAGCGGTTTTGATGATAATAACGATGACGGCGATCGCAACCGTTGATACCTCTCCATTATCTCTCCATACCCGCCAGTTGAATTTAGTAATCTCGATGAAACAAAGCAGATAGAGATGCTCTTTTAAAATGGGTGCGCGTTTGCGTGTGGGAGGTATATAAAGGAAGTGAAGAAGAAGAACAAGAGAAATAGAAATGGTTTTGAGTTTGGGTTTGTTGTAGCTTTGGCAATCCTATTCTATCTGTTAGTTTGGGTTGCGAAGTTGGGATATAAAATATGGGGGTTTTTTTTTTTTGGCGTTTAATTTTGTATTTCTTATTTTGGATTTGATGGGGGGGGGGGGTAAGTTTTTCCGGGGAAAACGGGATTCCATTTTGGGAGGTGTACTGAAGAAGTCGCATTTGTCCGCGTTTTCAAGGCACGGGGAGTTATTTACCGCTCCTGGGACTAGGACTTTAGAGTAGGAGGATAAAACTTAAAAATAGAAGACTGAAAAGCGAAGGTTTTGTTTTTCGGGTTTTTTGTTTCAATTAAGTATTAGGGACTAGGCTAGGCTGTTAGGTAAGAGTTTGCGCCATGTTCGGATTGGGTCCAGCTGTTTGGCGTCACGGTTCACATATTCAACTAAAACATTGCCACGGTTTTTTTTTAAATTATATTTAAAAAATTAAATAAATAAAACATATAATTTTTAATTTATTTATAAAATTAAAAAAAATTTTGACAATTGTACTTATAATAACCCAAAATATATTTTTCTTAAGGGAAGAAAATTTATGATTTATTAATTTAACACATATCTTATTTTTTTATCTTTAAATTCGAAATATTTTTTTTTGCTTAATCATATACTTGATATCTATCCATATTTATTTTAATTTTAATATGTAGAGATTTTTATCAAATGAAACGGATTAAATTGTCATTCAAATTTTTTTAATTTTTTAATTTTTTCTCTAAGAATTTTTACTTAAAATAATAATAAATTATAAATATTTTTAT
>JBBYHO010000010.1:6794245-6829248 GCA_038382025.1 Adansonia gregorii | reverse complement strand
TATATATATAAAAATATATAAATTATATATATAAATATATAAATTATGTGTAAAAGTTATATATATTAAAATAATATTTACAAATAATAAAATATTAAAAATTATTTTTATTAATCTTCAATTAATATTTAAAATTTAATAAAAAATAAAAATATTTTATATTAAATTCAAATTTAATATTTACAAATAATAAAAAATAACAATCTTTAATTATATTTTATATTAAATCTTAAATTATTATTTAAAAATAATTTAATAAAAATATTTTATATTTTATTATTTCATTGATTGATTTTTTAATTGATATAAAAAAAATATTTCATTTACCGTTTTCTCGTTATCAATGTTGGAAAAAAAGAAAAAAGCAGCAAGTCAAGTGACCAATTTTGCCCTTAATTATGTCCTACTCTGCTACCAAATCAGAATCAATTTCTCATATATTTTCTTAATAACAATACCAGTACTGTATTCATTATGCAAAAAATACCGACATTTTATTTAAAAATATTATAATTATATGATAAAAAATAATTAAAATATAATATAATATAAAAATAAAATAAATATTATATAAATATATAAATTATTAAAATTTATATATAATAAATTATTAATATTATAAATTTTATATAAATATATAAAATTTTGAGTATAATTATAAAGCAAAAAATAATACAAATGCAACTACTAACAGGTTTGCTATTAGACAATTACTAATGATAGTTTAAAAAATGCAAGATCACAATTTTCTGGACCTACTGTTAAGATATACTGCAGGTTTAAATTCCTGAAGAAATTGATGGATTCAAAATACGAAGAACTATACTATCTGGGGGGAAAAAAGGCCCAATAAGCGCAAATTCAACGTTTGATATACTGAATATATTCGCTTGATTGACATAATATCGTAATAGATTTTTAAAAATTATATATTTAAAATATTTAAGTACTTAATTTTTTTAATTGAATTGATTAAATAGGGATTAAAAGGGTTTTAAATAAATTAATCATATATAAAAAATACTTGATATAAACGAGGTTAAAATTTAAAAGAAAAATAATTAAAGAAATTTTGTTTTGAGGTGAAAAATAGTTATATATTTCTTAAACATATATACAAAATTTAATAATATTTTAAAATAATATGATAAAAAATTTTTAATTATTATTAAGCTAAATTTTTTTAAAAAAATTAAAAAATAAACATAACACTTTTCAAAAATAATTATGTTCTGGACTTAATTTTCTCTATATACAATTCAATAAATTTTTTTATCGCTCGGCCAATTTGTTTTTTTTTTTTTTTTTTAGAGACTCCGCCAAGAAAAACTTAAATGTAAAGAAGTGTGGGTGTAGGACGTATATTATTAAGACTGTAACGACGGGGACTTAATTGAAAGGGAAAAGGCGGGACAGTACTATTAAACACTATGTACTTTAATAATTGGTCCATTCACTTGTCATTCAGTGGCACGGTATTAGAGGATCGAATATAAGACGTATTTAATGGTAAATTTGTTGCTTATTTGTAATATTTAATTTTGTTTTGTTATTTGTAATTGATTTAACTTTATCATTAAATTTTAAAATTTAACTTTTAATGATTTTAAAATAAAATTTAACATAAAAAATTTATTGAAGATAATTTTTTTAATAATTAAAAATACTAAATTTACTAATAAAAATATTTAAAAAATAAAAAGCTTAAATAGAAATAAAATCTTGCATATCCCTTCAATTTCTTATTTTTTAAAACTTTTTTTTTTCATTTTCTTATTTGCTTTTTTATATCATTTTTATTTCTTTTCAGTTTTCAATTTGATACATATAGGATATTTATGAAATATTTTTCATTTTTCTTTCTTGCCACGTTTTTTTTTTATTGTTTTTAGCTTGATACAACCAAAATACATCATGAAATATTTTGATCATGTTGACTTTTAAAACTTACCGACCTATGAAAAAAATAATAATAATAAACGTTTAAGAAAATAACATTGTTAAAAATGATATGAAGGATTTGGAGTTGGATAATCAAATTTGATTGCAAAACATTAGTACTTACTAATGCCATTACCCATCACTAGCAGCTTGAAGAATTAAAAAAAAAAAAAAAGACAAGAAAAAAAAGAGAAAATTTTAAGCTTTGGTCAATTAGTTTTTATGAAATAAAAATTCTGTGTAAGCTTTTTTATTTATTTAATATTTTAATAAAATAAAATTTATACTAAATATTTTTCTTGCTATAAATTGTTAAAAATAATAATTTTAAAAAATAAATTTTTATCAAATTTTATTATAAAATCATCAGAATTAAATTTTAGTAAAAAAAAATAAAAATTAAAGCTTAATGATAAAATTCAATAGATCAAAATTAAAACGACAAAATTCAATATTAATATAGAGTTAACTGTATAAGCTGCTGATTCCACAATCAAAGTGTTGGATCAAATATTGATGGCCCACCTAGCTTTTGGGCAGCCCACCTCTGTCTACATCCTACCCGAACCAACTATATAAACATAATTGGCACTAAAATTTTACTATATAAAAAATAACATAGGGCATTTGATTGATAGGGCAATGGGCATTCAAGAAATGATGGGAATGTGGAAACATGTTACAATTTGCATATGCCAATGACAATTATGTTGAAATATTTTGTATACTATCATTATTACTGAATCAAGTTAAATGGCTTTTTTTTATTGTGGCTCCATGTGCAATCTGCAAAATGAAAAACCCACCTACTCTCTCACTCTCAACCCCCACCATTTTCAAGTTTTTCGTGCAACAAAAATCAAATATGACAACACCACCAAAGTTTTTAAGGCTTTCATTAGTAATATCTATTCCAACAAGGAAGGTTTCATTATCAAACTGGCAATGCAATTAGTAATTCTTTTAAGACAAATCAGTTGCTTACATATAAATTTTTATTAATCATTAAAATCCCACAAATTAAATACATAACAATATTCGAAATGAAATTAGCATCAAGAAAATTTTCATTTATTTTTAATTCTTAGACCTTTTGTTCATGCACGTGAGAATAAAATTATTATTATTATTATTATTATTATTATTATTATTAAATCCTACCTCAACCTCTGATTGCGTGTAAAACATTTCCGTTGTGCCAACATTTATACATTAGTCGTAAAAGTTTTTAATTGATGAGCATTTATCATCTCTGCCATGCCATGTGATCTTTCAGAAGAGGCCAATGGAAGGGGGGAAAAGTCTTAATTACGAGTTGGCATCACTTTCTTTTCTTTTCCTTTCTTTTCTTTCCCTTCCATGTAAAATAAAAATGTCAAAATTTTGTCATTACATGCATTTATATTGAAAACACTTGCCATGCCGCCCATCTGTAACCAATATTTCATTTCACCACCATTTTTTTTTTCCACTTTCAATATTGCAGATTTAATTCACCTCGATTCAAGCTACTTCAATAATTGCCCTACATCTACTATTCATAAACTTTAGTGAACCAAAATTAACAACCCAAAAAAAGGCACAGATTATGCTTCAATAATTAAGACTTCAGTACTAAAAAGTAACCACTTCAGGAAAAAAAAAAAACTCTAGACTGAATTGATTACTCGTATCGATTTAATTAAACATAAAATATTTATTTAATTTTAATTTATTTTAAAATTAAAATTTTAAAAAATTGATAAAAAAATAAAAAATTTGATTAAATCGATAAAAATATATTTTAAATTACACTTCGTTAGCATTTATTTATTTTATTTTATTTTATTTTTTGTTAGTGATGAGTTTTAAACTTTTTTAAATTCTTAATTCTATATTTATGACTATACTGTTTGTAAACACTCAATTTTATTTAGAGTGATAATTTGTGTTTAATT
The DNA here is from genome assembly GCA_038382025.1 of Adansonia gregorii. Taxonomy (NCBI): domain Eukaryota; kingdom Viridiplantae; phylum Streptophyta; class Magnoliopsida; order Malvales; family Malvaceae; genus Adansonia; species Adansonia gregorii. Next base: position 6,825,370 of record JBBYHO010000010.1, on the reverse strand, counting down.
GTGAAAATTTTTTTCGAGATATTTAATTTGAATCAAATACATTTTATGATATCGCTATATGAATTTTGGGTCCAATTTATTTTTGGATTTTAATTAGATATGGGGTTTCGATTTTGCTTTCGGGCATTGGAAACCGGCTGTCGGTTGGCCCTGTGAAATATGAAGCATTTCTTTTTTACTTTATTTATTGATTTTCTTTATATCTTTTATTTTTTTATTATTTTATTCTAGAAAACTGTTGTTGTGAATATATTTCCTTTATTTTGCATATTATATAAAGATAATAAAAGTTGTTATTGGAACGACTCTATCTTCACTTGGATGAAAAATAAAATTGATTTTAATAAGATTAAAAATAAATATATTAATAAGATTAGTTATTATAGGGAAATATTAAGTAACGGTGAGATATTTAGAATAAATAGTTAGATATGTATTTGAATTCAAAATAATAGTAACAATAAGGTAAATTAAAGTGAAAAAAAATGATAATTAAAGATATTCGATAAAAATATATATACTTAATAAATAATTAAAATAATTAAAATTATATTAAATCACAAAATATAAATTATATACGTTAATAATAATTAAAATTATAAAATTTATATTTATATTAAAAACAAATTAATAATATTATTTACAAATGAAATAAAATTAAAAAATGAAGGGGGTAAAAAAAAGGATTTTTCCTTGAGCTGGGGTCTAGTGAAAACATTATATCCCTAAATCTCTAGGAAAGGTTAGTAGCTTTTTCACCTTTTACTCTAGGTCAATCCAAATGCACCCTGTGGGGTTAATAATCAATTTGATACAATAAATAATGTATCAATTAAACTTATCATTAAACTTTAGTTGTTATTGTGTATAGTAGTAAGGGTTATATCCAAAAAGATTGTTCATAATTATATATTATTAATGCAAAATTTTAATTTAATTTGGCCAAACATATTAAAAAGACTTCAGAAAAGATATAAACTAATCTTTGATGGAGATTTAATTGTATTGAGATGCAAATAAAATAAGAAAACATAAAAGTAAAATTAAGATTTAAGAAAATAAAATTTTATATCTAAGAAGTAACAACAATGATGAAAAGTATAGTTAAGGAATCATTCGCCACCTCTAAACATGAAATATAGCTAATAGTCAAATTATCTTTCACTCTCTTTTGAAAACAATAACCTTAAGACAGTTATAAGCTTGATTGTCCCGGTATTTCCTTACTAGAGCAAGTGCTTTTTACCCAATATCTTTCCATTGAACGACTTAGAAAAAAGCAATTTAAATCTAGTTTAATGAAAGCATTCGATCTAGAAAGATAGATTATATCAATCAATTAATACACAAGCTCGATCTATTTTATTTGAGTCATGTTCTACATTATATCAAATGAAGATATCCATGATCGTTGATGACCGTTTGCTATTTACGTTTAGGAATCTTGACAATTATGGTTCAAAACATGAAACTAGCAATCAAATAACTATAATATTCATTTAATTGCACATATAAGTAAACAGGATAATAATTCCTAGCGTGCAATTATTAGAATATAAGAAATTCAAAATACAGTTGAAAAACATTCTAAAATTTGTTAACTAAGAATCATGTCTAGGGATTTGACATCAACCTTAACCACTAAAAGACTTAGTTACACGTGCTTGATGTGTTTAATAACATTTTCAAAAGAAATCAAGTAAGAATGAAAGAAAGTAAAACAAAAAGAGAAAAAAAACCTTAGTTAATTGCCTGGTTGTAATCTTTTTCTCTTCTGTTTAGTCTTAACTTCGTTCTCTTGTTTTCTCAACCTCCTCTTAATTTACCTTTTGCTTACCCTTGAACGCCAAAATTTAGTCTCTATTTATAGTATTTAAAGAAGAACAATAGGTAAAGTAGGAGAATCCCAGTCAAGGTAAAAAATCTAGCAGCCACTTTCTCAGTAGCTTGGGTTGACCCAATCTTATGCTTTTAGGGTAAGTAATATATGGATGGAAGGATTTAAGAATAAACTCCAAAAGACCAAAAAAAAAAAGAAGAAATATCTTTGAATAAAATCCCTAAAGGCATTTTTTTTTCTAGGAAATAAGCTCAAGAGATCAAATTTACCTATTTCTTGAACAGCAAGAATTAAGCTTTTACCAAAGAATTTGATCTCTTTGACTCAATTTGTTTTTCCATTGTGAGATTATAATTTTATAAGTTCATTAACACCCTCATTGACATGTTTTTGCTTCAATCTCTTAAATAAATATGAAATTCAAAGACAAACATAAGAAACCAAAATAAATACATAAAATAAAACAAAAACTAAGAATAGAAAGAGCATAAAATGTGTAATTTACAAACTTATCAAATACTTTACACTTACTTTTTGCTAGAATTCAAGCAAAAAAATAAAAAAAGAAAAAGAAAAAGAACAAAGTAAGAAAACCTAATGTTATCTATTTTCATAGGAAATCACGATGTCAACACCAACAAATATTGCAAACATAAGAAAAACTGAAATATAAGAATTATTACTTATAATCCTTCAAAAAGAAATTAGAGAAAATAATTGTGTATAAACTAGTCAATAGTTCAAAGAATTTTTAAAAAAATCTTGCCTAAATATTTATGGTTTGATTTAAGTCAATATTAACATGACACATTCCAATCAAAATAATGCATATTCAAATACAATTTCAGCTTCTCACATGGTATACTTTCATAATTTTTTGCATTTAATTAGTTTTATGAAAGCAGTCCTACCATATACTTGATAATTCACCCATTTTACACCTTTAAGAACAAACAACTTCATGCATCAAGAAGTCATTATTCAAGATTTAAATGGGGCTATAGGGTATAGGTAGAAAAAAAGATTGTCAGAAAATTACAAATAATCCTAAAAAACTATTAGAGCAAAAAAAAAAAAAAAGAGCATAGTATCTTGTTGGCCCATATATTCATCCTCAATATTTAGTACTCCATTAAGATTTCATAAGTTAAACTTTAATGCACCATGCACAGTCCTTTTCTAGGGATCAATCATTTTTAGCTTTTCCGACTAAATAAGTAATATATGAGAAAAAATCGATCCTTGGTGAGAGAGGATTTATTTTCAACAAAAATTTGAAAGTCTTGGAAAATAGAATTACTAAGATTTAGTTTTTATATTTTCCTACAAAATATAGCAAATTATAACAAGTTAGACAAGTGCTACTCACATAAGAGTTCATGCTCTTTGAATACCTATGAAATTATAAGAGTTCATGCTCTTTGAATACCTATGAAATTATATTATTATAAAAAAATTAGAGCTTAAGTTTCAACTTAAAGATCTAGTTATTGTTTGGTTTAAATAACCAAAACTACCTTCTGTTGTCATTTTCATAACAAGGTAGAAAAATAGGTGGGGAAATAAACACGATTGGTTCAAAAATAAGAAAATATTTTTTTATAAAATGAAAAAGAATATAGTCAAAAATCAAAGAAAAAACATTTTGAAATTGTTAATTAAAATATTTTTAACTTTTTGCTATTTTTAATGATGTTTTTTTGACAAATTAAAAAACATAATAACATAGGGTTTCAATAATTTTTTATTCTATGTTAGTCCATATTTATGCTCTTCATATGCTTGTAGAAATTGCGAGTAACCTAAAGCGTTTTAGTTCCTCTTAAACCTTATTAAGTTGTATCCTATATGATTTTCAAAATTATGCTTGTATGTGACTCGATATTTTTAGACTTAAATTTAACCAATGTAAGTACCTTTTGGAAGTAATCGAAGTAGAACCATGTTATTATTTTGTTTCGTCTAATGTTCAATGCATCATTTCACTTGAATGGTCAAGTATAATCTATCCTTTATAATTCAGATAATATTTGTCTTTTTTTCTTTTTGTTTTATTTAAGAGAACTCTATGAAGGTTTGATCAACACAATATAAAATATATAATATGTTATATTTACACGTCAATTTAAATAAGCTAGTAATACAGAAATATACAAAGATTTATTATTATTTTTATTAATGAAATAAGAATCATATTTATTTTATTGATGATTTTGTTTTATTTCTCAACCAAATATATGGTTGCTAAAATAATATCAAGAAAATGATGTCCTGTCCTTGCGAAATACAAAACACAAATGAACTACTTTTGTTGCAAAATATTATTTATCAATCATAATAATGTCGTTACAAAAATATGCCAACCAAAATAACATAGTTATGTTAGAGTTTTGACAACAAAAATAAAAGTTTATGTTATAACATTTAGTCGTTTTGTAATGTTATGTGCAGTGAAATAAAATCATGTTGCAAAAATAAAATTTAACAACCGCAATAAATAGTTGCGTAAAAGTTTTGGCAACCAGAATGTATTATTGATAAAAACAAAGTTTATACAATCATATTTAGTTAGGACACAGTTTGATATGCAACTAAATACAAATTTGTTTGCAAAACCATAATATATTGTTATGTAAATGCTTTGGTAACTAAAATGATATTATGGAAAATATTTGCGGCCAAAATATTTTTGTTCCTTAAAAGATTTAGTAACCAAAATATTTTCGTTATGTAAATCATTAAGCAACCAATTTTATGGTTAGTAAAACAAACTTCAAATACACTTTATTTAGTCATAGCAAGAAGTCATTGCAATGACATATTTAGAAATGACTTATTGGATGATAAAAGTTGTTACTTATGCATTTAATAATGAAGGCATAGGCAATGATATGTTATCATTGTGATAGGATTTTCGCAAGGACAAATTAAGACTCTATTTGGTTTTTAAAAAACAGAGACCGTTTTCATTTTCGTTCATTTGGAAAACAGAAAATGTATGAAAAACATGTTTGGTTAGAAAAATAGAAAATAGTTTTTTTTTTTTTTGAAAAATGAAAATAGGACCAAATTAGAAAATAAGAAAATATGTTTTCATTGTTTTCACTAGAAATGTTTTGGGAGAATTTGAAAAGTGAAAATGGAGGATTTAAAAAACTTCTTTGAATAAATGACATATGAATGACCCGTGTTCGAGTCTTCAACAAGCAAACATGTTTTCTTATTGTTCACCAAAAAAAACTTCTTAACATAACCTATTTTGACATAAAAAAACCTTTTAACAGAACCCTAAAAACTACTTATACGTTTTGCCTCTTTTATTCTTTTATTTCATAAACACCAAAATATATTAAAGAATCAAAGATTTGTGCTTTTCCAATCAAAGATATGTATATTTTTAAAACTCACATTTTAATTTTGGTGTTTATTACAGTGGATTAAAGTTTGAGTTTGAGTATTTATGTTTTTCATTGATAATTAATTACTAATATTTTTTAATTTTATCTCTTTAATCACTCTGTGGTCTTATTTAATTATTTAATTTAATGGGCTAAATCTTCATCATGTATAATAGATATTGATTTTTTATATATCCCTTGAACCTCTTTGTTCGAATGTCTCTTTGAAATTTATAATTTTGACTAAAATAACATTTGTATATTTTAGATAATTAGCAATGCCTTAAAGTTTGCAAGTGGTTATCTCGAAATATAACAAAAAAATTCTACAAATAAGAATCAATTCCATTGGCACCAATCAGATTAATACAAGTCAACTAATGCATCTTTTGATACATTTTCTTGAATTCATACAATTAAACAAAACAACCTAGACTAAAGAAAGATAAAAAGTTAGACATAATTTACATACATCTTTATAAGTCAATAATTAGCAAACACATGCTTATATTAATTAAAATTTTATAATAACACTGATAACATAATACCTAAATAAACAAAATACAAAAGTAATGAAGAAAGGTATCTTTTCTAATAGAAAAACTCAACATGCAATATTTGACTTAAAATTAAAGTCCAAATGCATATATATGAAATTCAAAGATAGTCTTTACATTGGCCATTATATATGTATATATTTATATATATATTTCTAATTTCTTTATCTAAACTAAAATGCTTGCTGGCAAGCTCACCATGGAATATAAGGTTGGACACAATTCACATACATTTTTATAAATAGCAAATGAACTTAAATATTTCAAGACTTATATTAAAACAACTTTTTTCTTACAACTTAATGTTCATGAAGCTTTAGGTGAAAAGGAATTAAAACAACTAGATCATATGGTCATAAATGTCTCTATTTGCTCCTACGTTCAAAATGAAAAAGTTTATGTGACCATAATTCTCTAGATAAAGCAACTTTGGATTAGACGATAATTCTCAAGAGTGCGCTGCACATCTGCTATATTTGTTAAGGCATCATTCCCTCCTTAACTCATCCATAATGGCTGTTGGCAATGTGCCTCCCTCTTCATGAAAGAAGCTTGTTACTTAAAAATAATTTTTTCAACGAGAAAATGTCTTTTGGATTAAGACTGTTCCTTTTTGACATGATGGGAGTGAGAAAGTACATATTCTCAACTCTTGATCATGAAGAAAGATCGTTAGACAAATCGCTCATTCAACTAGTCTTGGATGGCCACCATAGAGTGGCCAACGTTTGGAGTTACCATCGATCATTTAGGTTAAATATAATCAAATTGAAATCAATATTTTGAGTTACGAATCAAAACATCGATTCCATGATCTATGCAATCCAGAGATTTAATGGTTAGGTTCGAGGGTTGATTACGTGCGAAGAAGTATTAATATCCTTGTGATGCCTAAAGTCAATATGTTCTAGCTATATCTAAAAGTTTTAGTTTCCTCAGGTTTGCTTATCATTATTTTGATATAATCCATTTTTATACATGAATTTTTTTTATAAAATAGTAAACCTAGGTTTTCAAAAAATTTTAATCCTATATGCGTCCTGAGAGGTAAGAAAAATAGAGATTTTTGACAAAAATGATCTTCAAATTTACTTTAGAAAACTGGATATTTTGTGTCAAGCATTGGAGGGGTATTGAAAAGAAAAATTGCTTCTGTGATTTTTGAAAACGATTTGAAAATATGAATGCAAGATAAATATCACAAAGAGAAATGTATTAGTAAGATGAAAAAAATGACATAATATCATATATAATAAATCACATAAAAAGGGAAATAGAAGGATGATTGGAATTTATCTCGTAATTGTCATCGATTATCTAGAATTAACCAAGTCAACAATTTTTTAAATGTGTTTGGATCCATTGGTTGATTGAAGCATGAAAATCAAGTTTGAATTTTGAAAAGTCTAGAGAAAATTAGGTAAAAATTTTTATTTTTGATGAATTTTGAAAATGCGAGATTTGAAAACTTAAATTGACGAAAATTGATTATTTCCTGACAAAAGTAATATTTTTGACATTTCTTGACAAAACTGATAATTTTTTATTTAAAAGGCAGGAGTTGATAAAAATAAGGATAATAAAATTTGAAAAATGCTTGTGCCGTGATCCAAGCCTAAGGGGGTTGACACATGTTTTCTCGGTAAGGGTTGATCAGACCCACTTAAAGGCGTTCGAATACCTTGGAGAAGGAATTTGGAAAATCAATTAATTTTGATTAATGCAGAAAACAACTAACAACATCACGTTATCCCTCTTTTTGATCTTATTTCATATTTATCTGAAGGTTCTAGGGGTCGATAAGGTAGCATTGCAAGGTTAACTTGATGAGGATTGATATAAAAATATTTCAAAAATCCTAAAATAATAGGAGTGAACAATTCTTTAATTTGGCTTTGATTCAACACTAGCGACATGTGTAGAGGAAAAGGGCGTGATAAACTTTAAAAAGTTATTTCAAACACATTTGGAATCATTAAATCACAAACATTACCTTTTTAGAAATGAAATTTCATTTATTTTTATGAAAAATATTCAAAATTTCTAGAAAATTCATATCAGGATTTGAAATAATGCAAATAGAATGTTAATAACTGATTCAAGTGGTTCTAAATAGCAACGATTCAAAAATCATAACTCTCTTATTTAGAACAATCCGAAGGCAAATAAGATATTGTTAGAAAGGTAGTTTGATGCCCTTTAAAGAAAAATTCCAAAAAATTCCATAAAAATATTATAGGCTTTGGAAATGATTTTTAAATTTAAAGTTACTATGCTGCTGGTGTTAAACAAGGAAAAATTTGATTTTTGGGTTTTTTAAACTGAACTTGGGTTCCTGACATTTGAATGTTTATGACAAAAGGGAGTCAGTGACAATAGCTTCACAAACTCATGTTTGACAAGCATTAACCAAACACTTTGACAAAATGTAGTGAACTAAAGATGACATTCATGACGACAGACAGATAAAGCATGTTTAATCAAACGACTATGACATTTTGGACATGAAAGTGATGATAAAAATGCAAGAAAATTAACAAAATGATGCATGGACATGTTTGCTTTATGAATGACATAAAAAATCATGCCAAGGAAGATGATATAAAAATATCTGAATAAGAAAAAGCATGTTAGAATTTTTAAGATAGCATTAAAACATGATTTTAAGGCAAATAAGACATATTGGTATTGTTATCATAAGAGAAGCATGCAAAAAGGGTTAGCAAAGCATCGAAATCCTAAGCTACCATAATCAAAGCCATAAAAAATGCATGGATTTTTAAGGTTAGGACATGGCTTCTATGAAAATGGCTCACTAAGATGAGATGATAGAGAAAAAAAAAGAAAATGAACATAGAAGAGACAAGAAATATACCTACAAGCTTTAAAACCTTTCCTTTATTGTTAAGTAGAAAATTTTTCACATTTTTAGTTCACTTTCTTCTATTTCTTTGCTATATATTAGTAAGAAAAGGTGGCCAAGAATGAGCTTGAAGGTTATAGTATCAACAACAGGGGTCTTTGAGAGGAAAAAAAGTGAAATGAAAGGTTTTTGAAGGGTTTTTAGTGAAGGTTTGGAAGAGCAACGGGAATAGGATTTTTCCTATGTTAGAGCAAGAATATGTAACGTATGTAGAGTTTCCTTGTTTAACCACATAATGTATCTTATATAGGATCTAATTTTAGCCATCAGAAACCTAGCAAATATAGGTATTTAGACATTTATGATGTACAACATATTAAGTCACTGTACCAAGGAACAAGCTTTCAACATTTTATTAGTTGATGTACAGCCTTGGTAGTAGGAGAAGACCATGAATGAGCTGACATAATGAGTAAAGTCTAGCCCGCCCTTCATTAATCCACATTATCGCATGAAATACCCTTATACCAAGCTTAACGATCCATCTAAAAATGTTAAAACCCAATGCTTAAAGCCCCGAAATGAAATCTACATGATTTTTATGAGGTTATGTCTAAGATTAAATGATTTTTGGAGCTAAAGTTGTTACCAAATTAGTGTTTTAATGTTATGGTGAAAAGGGGTGAAAGAAAATGTCACGAACTAGGCAAATTTTATCTGTCTATATCGATGAAAGAATTTTGGATTGATACATAGAGCAAATTCTACCAAGATGTATCGATACATTGAGGAATGTATCAGCACAGTTGTTTATGTATCAATACGTTTTGGCCAAAACTCATGATTTTACTTACGACTTAACTTTGTATCGATACAAATGCTAATGTATTGGCACATTAAACAAATCTATCGACACTTGGCCTCAAGTGTCAATATAAATAGTGGAATTTGGATTTTTATGATGTGGAAGCCTTGTATCGATACATAAGGGTTATGTACTAATACCTATTCAATGAAATATGAATTTTATGCACCTATGGCCCTCAAAGCACTTTACCTTAGCTAGGAATAACAGATGACTAATTTGTGCTTATCTAGATGGCCTCAATGATGCCTCAAATAGTGATTTTTGATGTCTTGGATGATAGCCAAACAAAATAAGTGTCTACAATGGCAATGCTTAGGTAAGCTATTAAGATCAAAGCAGGGGTTTTAAACTATTCATACATTAGTAAAATTGCCTTATTTTCCTTATATAAGTTGAATTTTTAATTTATCTTTCTTTTCTTAAACTTAAAGTAAAAATTATAAGTTTTCAAGTTTTGCTTGATAAAATAAAGATTGAGCTATCTGATAGATGTTTATATATTATTAGTTAGATTTCTTGTATCTAGGCTACTTAAGCTCTAGCAAAACAAAGAAAATGAACCTCCATGGAGGCATTTTCATTTTTTGTTTGTTTTTGTGCCCCGACTTTCTTAGCTCAATTTAATTTCTTTTTCTTATTTCCATCTATTTATTTTTTGTGTACATTATATATAATACAAATAAATATGGATTTGAAGCTTTAACTCTGATCTTGTTATGCAATTGACTAGTAGTTTAATTTAATATTTTACTAGCATTTTAGATAAGAGGGAAAGGTAAAGATGTTAATGATATGAAAGATTGGCCGAAAGCAAATAAGGTGGCGTTTATTTATTTTTTTAATTGGAAAAGTTAGGGAAGGAAAGTTGTAATAATCTAACTTTAAAAAAATATATGGTTAATAATGATTGTGTGATACAACTGGAGTAGATTATGGTGTTTACAGATTGGAGGTAAGCTCAATCTTTTATGTATAAAGCATTGTTAATTTGTTTAGTTAGTTTGACATACTGGAGTTAAATGGGATATAAATCCAACACTATTAATGTGTCACGTGACATATGGTCAGCATTTTTTAAAGTAGGATTAGTTTTTTGCTTCTCTTTGATATTTTAGATTATAATTTACATTGATTATTTCTATGCATACTTTATTATATTATAGAAAAAAAAAGATTTTAAAAAGTTCAAAAAATAAGGTTATGAAGATTATGAGTTACTTGGCAAAATGTTCAACACAACCACTGCAACTGAAAAACTTCAACAATTATCCTCTAATGATTCACTCCTTTCCAATGAAAATAGGCTTTTGAAAGAAGAATTTTTATCTGGTTCTATCCATGTTGGCTTGGGTGGTAATGGTTCTAAAGATAGAAGGTCTGAAAAAGGTAAAAAAAACATAGTATTCATTCAATTCCTGGGCTTGGCAAGCTAGCAAGGTAAAAATAAAATGGACAAGATGAAAATAGTTTTTCAATAAATTGGCAGTTACATTGTGTGCAAAAGAAAAAGCTACTAAGGAAAAAGATAAGAGATACAAATCATGTGGTGTTAGTTCTATTTCTATCCCTTATTCTATAGGTACATACATGGATTATTTTGGAGAAAATGGAATGTGTTTTTGCATTTTCTTACAATAAAGCAATTGAAAAAGTTCGTATCAAAGGAATAGAAGCAAATTTTTGTGGGAATATCTTAATTGACATGCAAAGACTAGGCGAATAGTCTTGCTTGGTCTTGAGTTTTTTTTTTTTACTTATCAATCCTTTTCTTTTATGTATTGCAATAATACTTTTAAATTATAATTTGGTTTTATGGAGTAGGTGATGGCATTTTATCATTGTATTATGTAATGTATAGAGTGTAACTAAATGAATATTTTATTGTTATATTATGCAGGTAATTATAATGAGTATTAGTCCTAGTTTAAAATGTTTATCCAAGTTAGATGATGAGATTGGACAATTTTTTCTTATAAAATACTTTACAATTACTCCAGACATACATGCCTAAGATGCCATGTAAGATTTTTATATTAATTGCTGTGGCATATGTAAGAGAAGTTTTAGATGGGGATCCAACCATATGAAATGTTATGCATGAAAAAACATTTTTTTTTATTTTGATAGGTTGAAGATGGAAAATCTTTCACAAGGTTTTAGTGGAAGAAATAGTTGCAATATTTTTACTTATAATTTGTCAAAATGTGACACAAAGGGTTATAGCTAATTGATTTCAACATTTTACTAAAACTATATCTATGCAATTTGAAAAGATTTTGATAGTTATGTGTAAATTGGGAATTAGAATTATTTATTATAAACATCAAGGTGATGTTTAACCATATATTACTAGAAATCGTAACTAGTTCCCATATTTCAAGGTATGTTAAATGTGATACTATTTATTTATAGACATACATATTTTAGTATTGATTTTTTGTTTGTAAATTTGAATCACAAGTTATATATATTTTTATTATTCAAGTATTGTATTAGGTCTATTGATCGAATTGAAGTCTTTGTTTGGGCTTCTGCATCAAAGCAAATATATTTAGGAATAGAAAACAAAACCTTTTTCAAAATATAATGGTAGCCTACTCGCATGACATACTAGTGCTAGAATGAAACATTAGAGTTTTTGTTAATGCGATATTAAGTAATCATGTTGAGCAAAATTCTTTTCCAATGCCAAATGCTAGTATGCCTTGAATTTTTTCATAAAACTCAATTGGTCAATGCTATTTATTTACTGTTTATGATTTTATTTCTAAGTGGTCCCTATTACTATTGTAGTTAAATAAATATTATATGGTGGATGCTGGATACCCAATCATACTTGGATTTTTAGCACCAATTCCTAAACAAAGATACCATGCATTAGACTTTATAAGTAGGCACCGCGAAAGAAGGCATTTTTCTGTTCAAAATGTTATTGAATGACATACTGTAGTGTTAAAAAAAGATTTGCTATATTCCTAATTATCATTTTAGAAAACAATATTTTAGACTGAAAGTATGTTATACTATTCATAATTTCATTAGGTTGGAAGTTGAAAAGGATGAATTGTTCAAAGAAGGTGAACAAAAAAATGTGCAAGAATTTGATGACACAAAAGCAACTTCTTATGGTTTAAACAATGAGCATATTACATTTAATATGTCACAAACAAATGAAATGACACAAATTAGAGAATAGATTGCTATGTCTTTATGGATTAACTATAAACAAATTGAAAATTTTACTTAAGAGGCAATACTCTTTGTTCATAATTAAGAACGTTTAGTTATTTTTTCTTTTATTAACAATAAAATTTGTTTTATTTTTTATTTGATTATTTTTAATTATTTTATTATCTTTACTTTGTTTTATTTATCAATATTATTCTTTTTTATCAAAAAATTATATCTTAATTTAAGTATTTAGTAATCATTTGTCATGTTATATTTTAAAAAGTTGATACCAAACATGTTTTCACTATTTTTATTTTTATTTACTCAATAGGTTTTGTAATTTTCAAAAAATAGAAAATAAAAATTTTTGTTTTCTTAAAATGAAAATAGAAAATAATTTCTTGAACTAAATAAAGCCTGATATTTTGTAACAACTTTTAGCATTGCTAAAATCCTTTTTTTAAAGTGTTCTACGAAACATGAATTTTTTTAAACTGAAACAGGCACTCTTTAATTTATGTTCAAAACATCAAAATCAACAATAGGTTTACTGAAATTGGGATGTAAACCAACCAAAGCTTTTTCCCCTTCCACGAACAAACCTTTATTTGCAAGTTTATGCATTGCTTCATTTCCCACCCTTTTTGTATAGGTGATGCCGTCGTTTGAAAATCTTGATTAGGGAGATCTACCTTAATTGACAATTGGGCAAAAATTGATAAATCGTTCTTATTCAAATGGATTTAAAAAATTATGCGCGTTGAATAGCTTTTTAGAAGCTTAGCCAATGTACAAATTCCATGGCTCTATTTGCTACTATTGCCTTTGCAATAAAATGGTTTAAGACTTCGGGGATTGTACTAGTAAGCATTCCTTGGACTTTGTAGTTTAAGCTTCTTATTATAACTTAGACACATAAGGAAAGATTGCATAAAGTATAAAAAAGATTCAAAAATAAAGGTAAACTCATTTTGTATGATCTCTTTTGTTGATGCTCCTCATAATATATGGTGGTTGGACTTATGTTCAATGAATTATATTTTTATAACCATTTAAGATTCCATAAAGTCATGCAAAGTAAAGAAAAATGGGAAGAACATCTACTATAGAAATCATTAAGAACTATCAAGATCATTTTTTAAATCAAAATTTATTTTAAACCTTAAAGGAGTTTTATCTTTCATTTTAGAAATTTTTTTAGGTAAAAAGAAGTTTTGAATTGAAATTTTTTAATTTTATTGTTGAAATTTCAAAAGAAATTTTTTCTATTAGATTTTTCATTATTAACTTAGATCCTGATTGTGAGAATAAGTTTTTTAACTATTTACATGATTTTTGGTAGTAAAGATGTGCTATAAATGAAAACTCCTTCAAAGTTGTGGTATAAAGATTGTGCCACATCTCCAAATAAAAAATTAGGAGAATTGATAATGATGGAGTTCTTAAAACTCTTGAGTTTAAAACTTAAGTTGCTTACATTGAGGAAAAAGTAAACTGATAAGTCCACAAAAGAGAGCTAAAAAAGCACTGTGATATTTGGATATCATACATCTTCTCCTAAGTTTATGGATTACTGCACTAAAACTACTATTGACGTATTTATTTAAGTTCCAACTAAATTGTTTTTTAAAACTTTCTTAGAATTATGGAATAGTTAGAATCCAGCTTAAGACATTTACGAACTTGGATTGTCCGGTTAAAGTGAAGGCTTATAACCCCAACATGAGGAAACTAGATCCAAGAATAGTTATCAGCTATAGGCTATGCGATAACTTAAAGAGGTATAGGTTTTAAATGTCTCTCATATTCAATAGAATCATTAAAATTGAGAATGCTAAGTTTCTTATAGATCATGAGTTTAGTGGGGTGACTTTCCTCGTAAGGTTAATATTGAAGAATAAATTTATATTAGATTGATCATTTATAAATGACTTAATTGTTTCTTAAAATAAACATATAAAATTAATTAGAGAGCAATCAAATCAAGTATAACCTTTACAATAGGTCATTAATCTCTCTGATTAAAGGTGTACAAAATATATAAATAATAGAGAATTAAGAGATCCAATGAATAAGAAACTAGTCATTTGTATGACTTGATTGTATACCTATATAAATATAATTTTGATATTAGACATAAAGATGATCTCATTTTCACTAGCCATGAATAATGAAAATTTCACATTTTGGTATAAAGCTATGATAAAAGAGATGGAACCAATGGCCAATAATCTAATCTTGTAACTCATTGAATTATCATTTGGTAATGTTAAACGATATGAGGTTAGACTAATGGTCAAAGGTTTCACTTGAAAGAAAGTATGATTAGTATAGAACTTGTTCTCCAATTTTTTTTAAGAAAGTTTCATTAAGAATGGTCATATCATTTGTGGCTTATTTTTGATTGAGCGTTACATTAAATGTTAGTGAAAACAACTTACTTAAATAAGAATCTTGAAAAAAGGTATTCATGATTCTATATGAAGGTTTCTTTGAAAGATCAATATATATAATAAACAAGCATCTCATCAATGGTATGTAAAGTTTAACAATGTTGGGACATCATTTGGTTTTACTAAAATGTTGTTGATCATTATTTGTATCTTAAAGTCAGTAGGAGTAAAGTCATAATTTCAATCTTATATGTTGGTGATATTCTTGTTGCAAAAATGAGTAGGCTTTGTTACATTAGATAAAGGTTTTCTTTCTCAAAACTTTCATATGAAGAATATAGACACCTCATTTTATTCGGACCAGTGTTTGTTATCCTAGGAGTTAGGTAAAAGGTAACAAAATAAAAAAAAAAATAGAAATAAAGCTAAGGGACAATCAAAGGTTTTTTTAGGGAAGGCCTAAAATGCCTATGGATCACTTTAAAGAAAAATTCAAAAATAAGGCATCAAAGGTAATTTTCTGGGTGTCATAGGAGTCATTCAGGTGAATACGCAAGCCAATTTTCATCCCTTTGTGACCAAGATAAGACAACTCAAGGAACTTAAGGTATGTGCGAGTCATATGGGTGCTTAAATACTGTCACAAGGCTTTCACATTACCAAAATTTTGAATTTTCATGTGCAGTATTGATACATAAGGGGTTTGGTATTGACACCTAAGGTGTGGTATCGATACCTAGCATAATTGTATCAATACAGTCTTGGTAGTAGCTAAATTTATGATTTTTAGTGTAATGTATCGATACACAAGTATGAGTATCGATACAAGTCTATGGAGTATCGATCTAGGGCTCTAAAGTCTAGAGACCAGAAACAATTTTTGTTTTTAATATCGATACACACCTCTTTGTATCGATACTTAGGAAAAAAATTACCTTGTGTATCGATACAACATCCTTTGTATCGATACTGTAAGGCATTTTGTCTTGCTTAGACCATTTTTCAACCTTCAAAAATTTGATTCAAACATGTTTTTAGCACCAAGAAACCATCATAAAGCATTACAAACCTTGGCTTTGGGCCAATAACTGGATTTAAACAAGTTTAGGGCCTAAGCAACCACTGCCAAAGGTCACTTTCACAAGAGATATGGTGGTAAAGAGGGTGGTAGGCATATCAGCAGTTAGGAAGCTATTGTAGGCTTTCTGATTACTTTCTCAGCATGGTAGAACCAATAGCAATTGATAGGTAGACTGAGCATGTTACCTACATGTCTACTTGGGCAGAGAAGAAAACCTAACAATGCCTTTGGTTTGTCTCCTAAAGCCATTGGCTGAGCATAAAGATAAAAAGAACCAACTACCTTAAAGAAAAAGGGGCTCCCAGTTATAAAAAAAAACTATCCAATAATCCCAGAAAACTCTTCACCCATCCCCACAAATCCTTTACCTATTCTCAACCCCAAAAACACTTCCAAAAACACTATTTCATTAACTTTCATACTCTATTCCTAGCTACCCCAAACCACCATTGGAAAACCTTTAACAACCCAACTTTCCACACATTTTGATCCTTAAAAAAGCCTCACCATCAACCATACCACCATAATGCTACTTCCTTTTATCTTGTTTTTGCTAAATAATAGCAAAGAGAAGAAAGAAATTGAGCCTACAGTTACTGCTCCGAGAAAAAAGGAAGTTTAAGTTTTTGGTATATCCTTTCTACCTTAATCTTTATAGTTTCAATTTTGTCATTAACATCGTCTTAGTAAACCCTTTTTATGATTTTATGGCCACTTTAGGACTCTCATGCTTTTTTGTGGCTTTGGTTGTGGTAGTTTAGGATCTTGATGTTTTTCTTGGTGCCTACATGCTGTTTGGTCCACTAAGCACGCTACTTTGCATTTTCATCAACATAATTACCTCTGTCCATGTGACCTTGCCATGTTCCTTCCACATTCACATCTGTAACTCATGCTTACAGCATGCATCTTAACATGTCATAAGTATGCCCATACATTTCCTAGCAGTTTAATTAGTTCCATGAAATAAAATGCCTTTTTTAGCATGTTTATCCTAAGTATGTTCATGCATCTATACATCATCTCTATGCATTCTTTTTATCTTTTTTGTGAAAAATGTTATCTTCGCTTGTGCATATATGTTCTCCATGTTCTATATTATGTCTTTGGAATTTTGCTTGTGTTGAGATGCTTGTTTGAATGCTAGAAAACCCGATTTAAAAAAAAAACCCAAAGTTAGGCATATTCTATCTCCCACACATAAAGAATAACATGGGCTTAAGATTTTATAAAGTTGGTTTTCCAACCTTGGGGGTAAAGCAAGTATTCAGTTCTGGATTCATGGAGGAATGAGTATAAGAACACTAGTTTTCAAAAAATAAATGAAGTCTTTTAGTCAAAAAATGTGAATCCTTGGTTCTTACCCAAAACACCCTCATGATGGCATGCTCAACTGGTTGTTCCATTGTCTCAAATTACTTTGGGACTCTGGAATAAACTCGTGACACCCATGTCAACCCCTTATCTCAATTACAGATGTTCGAATGTCCATGGCTGGAGCTCAACCCAATGAAAAATCAAAAATACCGAACACCTCCCCTGTTTTGTTCTAGCAGCATAGTGGTTTGCTTTTGAAAAATTATTTAAAAATACAGAATGATTTATATGGAATGTATTGATATTTTTTCCTTGAATGATTTTGAATTACCTTTCCAACGATATCTCATTTACTTAAGATTATCTCGGATGAAATAGTTACGATTTTTTGAATCTTCGCTATTGGGAACCCTAAATCTAGCAAGCAATTTATTGTTTGGGCTGTTTCGACCCAACCAATAACATTTTTGAATCCCTTGAATATTTTTCCTTAGAGTTCATGAAATTTCCTTTTTTAGAAAGGTATTATTCACATTTTAATAATTCTGGATAAATTCGAACTAATTTTTCAAAATCTATCATACCTTTACCTTGTACATGCTACTAGTGTCGAGATAGGTTGAAATTTAAATATTAATTCTGCCTAGAAAATGATTTTTTAGGATTTTTGGAATACTTTTACATTAATCTTCATTAAGTTACCTATGCAATGGTACCTCGTTTACCCCTCGGGACCTCTGATAAGCTAGAAATAAATTCAGAAACAGAAACAATGCAATATTGTCCTATGTTTCTAACCTAATTTCTGAAACGCTTGTATTGAGGCGTTCGAATGCCTCATGATCTACTTTGCTCATTCCCATCACCTAAGCCCTTTAGACTCGGACCAAGTCTAAATAAAAGAGGAACATTCTATCCAAACTTTTGGCTCTCGATTTTTAAAGATCCCCTTATCAAAAAATGTCTCGCTCCTCTTGAATGTCAAAATTTTTTATTTTTGGGGATACTTTAACCCTATTACTCTGAAGGAATACTCTAACCTTGCTTTTACCTTGAATTCGATATCAAACTTCTATTTTCGGGGATACTCCAACCCTATTACTCTGAAGAGATACTCTAACCCCGCTTTTCCCTCAAAATAACATCAGATTTTCATTTTTTGGGATATTTCAACCCCACTACTCTAAGGGGATTCTCTAACCCCACTTTTACCCCAAATTTAATATTAAACTTTCATTTCTAGGGATACTTTAACCCCACTCTTTTGAGGGGATACTCTAACCCCGCTCTTTATATTTCCTTTAAAATATAAGCTTTTCTCCCTCTTGAGTCATCAAAACCTTTTTTCCCTAAATTCCCATCAAATCTGACTAAGTCTCAACATTGTAGTCTCGATTATTCATTAGTAATCAAAGATAACTATGAGATACATCTTGATCATCCCTCTTGTTTATGTATTTTGTGTGTTTATTTTTATGCAGATTTATTTATTGTTTTTTTTCCTATCTCACCAATATGTTTCCTCTTGTAGGGATCTTGAGAATTCATGCTTTAAAAATCATTTTCAAAATCACAAAACGATATCTGGTGTCGGTATCTCTCTAGTGTCAGACATGAAATATTTGATTTTTTAAACCCATCCGGAGATCATTTTCATTAAAAACACCTATATTTCTCACCTCTCCGAGGCATGTAAGTGATAAAATTTTCATTAAAACCCAAATTCATGTCTTTACAAAATTTCATGCATTAGAGGGAATTATATTTAAATGATAAAAATGGAACCACGAAAAACTGAGATTTAAGTAAGAGATAGTTAGTACCGATTTTTAGGTGTCGTGGAGGTGATAACACTTCCCTACACGTAACCAACTCTCGAACCCAAAACAACAAATCTATAGTATTATTTTCAATAGGCATCTAGTAATGCCTAACTTAAAATGATCGATGGCGACTCTAAGTTTATGGCCACTTTATGGTGGCCATCCAAGACTAGTCGGATGAGCGATTCATCCGATGGTCTTTTACTCCTTCATGTTAAACATCAAAATATTTTTTAAGTCAAGTGCGTTTTGGCCCTTTGGATCATCTGAAATTCATAAAGGTCGGGCACGTAGAACATCGACAAAGAATTTGAGTGAAACTTCATATATCATAGGCATAAATATTCATAAAGATAGGTCAAAAAGACATTAAGTCTATCTTAGAAGCTTATATCAAAATAGTTTTATGAAGAATTAGGATACAAAGTTATTCACTTATAAGGGTTTAAATTGTAAAATGGATATTTCAAGTTGAGCCAATATCTCCAAATAATTTGAAAAAAAAAGCATACGAAAGGTATTAAATATGCATATAGTATTGGGAGCTTATATATGATCAGGTTTATATGAAACTTGACATAAAGTTTATAGTAGAAGTGCTCAGCAGATATTAAAGTAATCTTGGCCTTAGACTATAAGAACTGCCAAAAGAAGTATGTTATAAAGTAATATCATAGGCAATAAGGTTGAGATATTACATCTCTAGTTTGAGAGTTATCAGTAAGGCCATTAAAGATCTATTGTGACAATTCTTATGCAGTATGCTTTTCTAATAATGATAAAAATATGAGTCGTAGCAAACAAATAGATATGAAGTAGCTTTTTGTTTGAGACTCTATAAAGAAGCAAGAAGTAGATATCCAACATATCAGCAAAGATTTAATGATAGCCGATCCCGTGACTAAAGCATTGTCACAAAATAGCTTAGAATTGATGCAGATCATATTTGGCTAGTTAAATTCTGTCAAGATGCATTTTAGCTTCTTTGATTTTGTTAATTTCATATTCTTAGAGTTTATGGACATGTTTCAGTTTGTGCACATGAAATGTACATATCTAGTGGACCTTGAATGATTACAAAAAATTCATTCATAAAGTATTATTTAATAAAGTGCTCTTTAAAGCAGATCATGCATTGTAATACATGGAAGGGAATATTTAGATTAGAATGCTACCGCCATAATTCTTGCAATGTGAATCTTTAATTGAGCAAGAGTTGGGCTAGAGTAACTTATGGCTATATTAAAGTTTGGATTTGGATATCATCTATTTAAGTTCTTGGTTTATCATATGGGCTAAATAGGAGAATTTTGGACTTTATATAGCCCACTTGATAATTAAATGAACCAAGATAAATATTTTAATTAATATTGAGGTGATATTTTTAGTAAATCCTATGCAGATTAACAACTCTAGTGACAAGAGTTAAACTCTACTTTAGTAATTAATTAGAATGCAAACTCTTTGATGATAGGATACAACTCTAATTAGTATTCTAGTATAGGTCCCTAGTCTAGTCTATATAAATTACCTATGATCCATCATAAGGTAATTATCCAAAAATATGGAAATAAGCTAGAAGACTTATACAGGTGCTCGTTTTTGTGTACTTGGAGCGAAGTTGCGTTCTTGATCAACAATGATTAGAGGTATATTCTTAATTAAATCTAACATATAAATGTAGAATGATTTAATATCTTGAACTTGCAAATAAGTTATGTAATATATAAATTTGACCAAAATATAAAATATTTATAATTATAATTAGATAGTTTATATTTTGTATTTTATGTTGATTATCAAGTAGCTAAATCGACCTTTTCATTTTAAGTATTAAGTTAGTACTATATATTGAATATTTGAGCTGATCAATGGAGGACTGAAATTCATAATCCTACTACAACATCATTAACTTTTTGATAACTAATTTGTTAGGATTAGTACCCTTAAATTATGTATGCTGATTGTGGCCGAAAATATATAAAGAAAATAAATCAACCATTACACTTAGCATTTAAAAAAAATAATGTCTAATATATATTCAATAAATAATTAATATTAACATAATGTTTTAAATAGTATTTATAAAGTTGTTGATTGAGTTTGATGTCACCAGTTTGATAACATGAACTTAGGGTGTGTTTAGGGATGAAGCTGAAAATTTTATTTTCTATGATTAATGCAAAAATAAAAACAATATATAAGATTGTAATTTTGACTTGTTAATTTAATTCTCATAAAAACTTTAAAGAATTTAAAAATTTTAAAAAATAAGAAAGTTTACTATATAGCTAATCTTGTATAAAGATTATAATAATTCAAAAATTTTTTAATTATTAGTGTATTATTGTAACAAAAGGAAAATATCAATTGGCACAGTATAATTGATATCATGATATTTTTTCATTGATTAAAATGAAAAATGTTTAAGTTAAAGAAATATATATTATGTATAAATATAATAATGTTTAATTAAGAAATCAAGAAGAATCAAATTCAAAATGATAAATTTTAAAACGAACAAGTTTAGCAAATTAATCATATTAATATATTAGTGGGAAAACTACAAAAATCCCTTGTCATTTAGGGCTAGTAACATTTAACCTTTTGTATTTTTAAAAATGATACTTACCTTCCTTGTACTTTCGTTTCATCTCATTTCATCTAAAACTGTTCTAATGCCATTAAAAAATAAATAAAATGTCATCTTTGCCCACCTTAATAAAAAAATGTATCAAAATTAGGGTTTATGAATCATATCTCCAAAATTCTCCCATGGATTTAGCTACTATACTTCCTCATCATAGATAATTCATAACTCTCAAATTTCTCAAAGTATCAACAAAGATTAAAGCTTTAAAACCACCAAAAAAAGAATTGTAGTAATAAAAATACAGCTAAATTCACTGGTGGATGTTTTTCTAACACTATCAAAAGAGCTTAGATTATCATCATGTTAAAGAAAAAATAATATGTTTTCATCTACTGGCCTCTCTTTTCTTTAAAAACTGACACTTAGCTTTTCATTAGTGTTACCAATCCTAAACTCCAGGTTTTGTTTTTTTTAGTTTACCTTATATTAATTGTCGCAAACAGATTGTCAAAACTAAAAATGTTAAGTCAAACTAGAATTTTTTTCCCTTTCTTTTTATTTAAAAAAGACTATTTCATGAATTTTAAGCAATCAAACTAAAATTTTTCATTTTTTAAAATTTAAGATAAACTTTAAAAAACCCCATGTGTTTTTAACGAAAATTAGTTAATATCCTTGTGCTTTAAAAATTATTACTTTCCTCCTCTACGGTGTTCAGTGTCCAAAATTGGTTTAACGATTTAGGGTATACTTCAAAAACCCCATGTGTTTTTAGCAAAAATCAGTTAACCCTCTCATGCTTTGAAACATATTACTTTCCTCCCTCGTGCTTTTTTTTTTTTTTTTAACCAAACTGGTTTAATGCCGTTTAAAAATTCGGTCAATATCATTTTTACCTTAGCAGTAGACACTTGTCTTGTTTCGATTCCAGACACATTTCACCAAAACTTTTAGTTTCTGATAAAGTAGCTGAAAGTAGTTGAACATCACTCATAAAATTGCTGAAAATTTCCGCTAAAAAATTGACTCTTGAGTTGCTTGTGGCAGACCCAATATGTTGATTTCTCGTCGCGCGATGGAGAGTCGAAGATACCTATTACTTCGTAATGTAGGGCTTGACTTTTAATGGAATCTATTCCATTTCTGCATCGAAAAGGTTTGTTTCCAGTTTGGCACCAAATTGTGCTTTTAATTGATTTCCTACTTTAATTTATTGGAAGAACAGTAAGGGTTCATGTGATTCACGAATACCTAAATATTGTGTCCCCCGTGATTTATTTTTTAATCATTTTGGGAGTGTGGAGGACCAATTGCTGGCGAAGGCTTAATTTCTAAGTTGTGACAATTTTAATCTGTTGTAAAAACAAGAATTAGGTTTTTTTTTTTTTTTTTTCCGTTTGGTATTATGCAAATCTCGCATGTCTTTTAGTCAATAATGTAGAATGCAATAAGATGAATCTAAACTTGATAGAAAGAAACTCCCACTATCTCGGCTGGAATTATTTTATTTTGATTGAGATAACTTTTTTCTGGTTCTTTAGTCATTAGAATGATGTTTAGGGAATAAAAAACATGGTCAATTGATACTCACTTTGAACATGTCAGTTCTTTCCTAGTTAAACATCTTGAGTATTGTCAGGTGATTCTCAATTTGGAATGTCAATTATTTGATTGAATTTTCTTAGAATATGTGGAGAACATAATAAGCTACTGTTATTGTCTAACAAAGAAAACACAAAATTTTCCATTGGTTCCACTTGCTTACGTTGCATTTTTTCACATGTTTTCTTATACATCTTCATTGTTGCTTGTCACATGTTTACTATTACACCTGTTCTTAATCTTTGAGGAAAGCTTATACTGTAGCAAAGAACACAACATATTTACAAATACAAAAATAATGCAATAAGTATGATATAACATGTTTAAATATAAATATGGTTAAAGCTATTAGCTGATGTTGTACGGAGAAATATGATTTGGAAAACAAAGTCCACATAATTTAGATTGGTCGACTGGTGACTAGACTAATACTTTAAAATAGTCTTTTTTTTTTTTTTTAAGTAAAATTGGTTGATACAGTGTTACTTGATTTCTATGTAAGATCATTATGTTACTTGTTTTTTAAACTGGATGTACTCTCATTATGTGTTGCACAACAAGATGTCAATATTGAAAAGTGTTTGAGTCAACTATTAGGGTTACTTTCTTTTTGAAGCAGATAACTAACACATCATACAATAGGGATAATGGGGACGCAGAAATAGTCCCACTAAAGGATTTTCACATGGACTACTTTTGCCACTTCAAATTACTTAAGTTATTTGAATCATATCTGCATGGTATAGCTTATCCACGTAAAATGTATTTCTATGTACCAGACTTTGACTTCCATAGTGGTTAATGTGTATTAACAATGGTAGAGACATCTAAATGATGCTAGAGTTATATGAAGGGAAAATAGAGCTTCCGATCTGACATGCAGTAGCTGTAAGCCCTCCTGGAAGGCAATTATTGATAGAATATAAATGAGAAAATGTGAGAGCTGCATCTGTAGAGAGGCATAAAGAAGCTATTGTTAAAGATAAAGATAAGGAAGCGGCCACTACTAAGGTGCATGAAGAAGTTGCTGCTAAAGATACGCATGAGGAAACTGCTGATGCCGAGGTTTATAAGAAAGCCGGTGTATAGATAGCCATATGGAAGCCGCCAATGTTGAAGATAGCCATGAAGAAGTTGGTGCTGAAGATAGCTATAACGAAGCTACTATGGCTGAGGTAAGGATGTTGGACCTACTCGAGAAATATATGAAGTAGTTTATGGAGTCTGCCACTACTGTTGAGTTAGAGTCACTAGATGGAAGTGACTGTCAAGAGCAAGGAAATAGTACAAGGTATCCCAACTTGAATTTGGACACTTATGAGGATAAGTTTGATTTAACAGTTGGTACAAGGTTTGCAAATATTGATGATTTTAGGAGGGCTTTAAAAAAATGGCACATATCTAGAGACGTTGGTATAAGCTTGTGAAAAATTAATGGCATAAGGTTAAAAAGGTATGTAAGGTGTCTGAAGATTGCCCTTTTCTAGTACATGCATATACTGTTGGAGGAGAGAGCAAGTTTCAAATTAAAATGTGGAAATCAAATCACTCGTCCAAGAGAAAAAAAAAAATCATCAGATCAATTAAAGTACTTGGCCAGAAAGTACTTGGAAGAGTTTAGGGATAATCCAAATGACTCAATCACTAGAATGAGGACTTGAGTCTCGAGAAATCTTAGATTTGGGATTGGGATATAGCAACTATATAGAGCAGAGCGATCCATAATGAAGATTATACTTAGAGATAAACATTTTCTTGTGATTCATTCATATTGTGTGGCAATACTAAAGACTAACCCTGGTAGTATCGCTGAGTCATGAGGCACAACCCCTTGTGATGGTTGATGTTATTGTGAAAGAATTGCCTCCAAGATTTGAGTGAATATTTGTTAGTTTTCAAGAAATGAGAGCAAGGTTCATTACAAGCTACAGACCAATAATTGCTTTCGACAGTTGTTTTTTGAGAACTCATTTTAGAGGACAGCTTCTTAGTCATTTTGGCGAGAGGAAAGGAGAACATGTTTCCAATTGCCATTGCAGTTATTGAGGTAGAGTACAAAGATAGTTGGAGGTGGTTTTTAAATAAGCTACTTGATGGGATACAGGGGTTGATCATAAGGATCTCATCTTTATGTGAGACAAATAGAAGGTAAATGATTAGCTTTAATTATTTGATACGTAATTCCATTTTTATTTCATTTGGTTGACAAATAACACCTTGTTTCTTTTCCGTATAACACCACTCAATATAACCTGCCAATTTGACACCTAATCTTTCTTGTTTAATGCATGTAGGGATTAGTTTAGTTTTTTAATGAGTTACTGCCAAACACTAAACATAGATTTTGCCTCAAGCACTTGTACAAGAACTTTAAAAAGCAATAGAGGGGCAAACAATATAAGGACTTGCTTTGGCAAGCAGTAACTGCAACAACTAAATCGCATGTAATCGTGCCGTGGTAAGGTTGCAACAAACTGGAGATAGGAAGGCATGCGAATATCTACAACGCATCAACCCAAATTCATGGACCAGATCACGTTTCAGGTTTATGGCTAAGATTGATGTATTAGTCAATAACATCAATGAGTGTTTTAATGGATACATACTGCCATGCAGGGAGATGCCCATAATATCAATGATTAAGTGGGTTCGAAAGAAAATCATGAAATGTCTATATGTCAAAAAGACTGGTATGAAAGCACCGACTAGATCAATAACGCCCAACATTCAGAATAGATTAAGAGAAAACTCCAAGCTAGATATTGTGTTCTAGAACCTGAAGCTGGCAAGAGATTTGAAGTAACATGCAATAAGAAACAGTATGCCGTTGATATTGATAAAAAGGTATTGCTTGTGAAGATTATAGGGATTGACAGGCATTCCTTCTGTACATGTCGTTTCTACAATTAGATTTAACGGATTGAAGCTAGAGGATTTCCTTGACCAGTGTTACTCAAGAAAGAAATATTTGAAGGTACATTTGTCATTCATTAACCTAATGCCTGAGCTCGATAAATTGTTGAACAACAATAATGCGACTATTGCAACACCTATTGTAAAAAGGTCTCCTAGAAGGCCAAATAGATTGAAATGAGGACAACCGGACGAGCCCAAAAACTGTTACCGATGAAGAAACCAATTAGGTGTGGGAATTATCGCAAGGAAGGACATAACATCCGAAATTATAAGGCCGCAGTCATTGGAGAGCACTGAATTAAAAGAGAATGCGACTGCAAAAAGAGAAAGCACAAAAGCAAGCTTAATAGCCTTCGAGGATACTGTTGTCTTTTGAATGAACTAACATATGTGCTTTTATTTTAATCCTAGTATTTGGATGGATATTTGTCATATTTTTTTAGGAGGTAGTTTGTGATTTTTTTGGGATATGCTTTTACTTTGATTTTAGCTTTGTGATATAACTCATGTTATACTGCTAATATTAATATTGTCAAAAATTGCATTATTTAGGCACCTTGTGATTTTATTTTTATCCTTCCATGTGAATGGAACTTAAGCTATACTATTGATGTTATATTAGGGACTTTGAGTTCATAGTACTAGTGCTATAAAACTTGTTGAAGGATATATTACTGATGTTATAGTTTCCCACTTAGCATGCCCATTCTCTTTTCATCATAGATTTTCAAATAAAGAAACTAATTTTTGCAATAGGATATATATTTCCTCATAGCTTTCCAGACAGAGAAACTACTTTTTAAACCAGTTCATGATTCAATGCCACGTAAAACTATGAAACACCATTTCGTAGGGAATATATTTGAGAACTTATCAATTGCATTTTAGTAATATAAGAATAAGAAAGGCAAAATACATTTCATAATACAAATATGATTACAAGCTATAAGCTATGAAGACAGATTACAAACATAAACCATATGCACTTTCGATTCTATTACATTTCGAATGCCATTTTGCGTACACCTAACAACCTCTACACAAATGAAAATAAGGATATCAAGTACCCACTTCTTCATCACTTGAAATCTCTCGAGCTGACATAGTAGTTTTTTTTTTTCCCCCTCATTCTTGCGGCTTTCTTGTAGTATTTTAACCAGTTAGCATTATCGATTTTCAAAATCTTAATTTCTTGATTCAAGTATTGGACCTTCTTTGCCACTCTAGCCATCACCTTTTTGCAATTATTGCATGTTGGTGGATCGACCCACTTGAAATAGTTGCACATTTTCGACATCTGCAAATAAAAAATTAAAAATCGTCAGCATAAATAAATGCAACTTAACAAGAAACATGATTTAAAAAACTTACTTTGAAATTTAAACAACCAAAGAATCTTCTTCAAAGGTTTTGGGATCGTCCATGCTACACGAAGTGGAGATCTACTCCTACAAAAACATGTGCAATCCCAATCACGAGGAAGAAAATTTACAGATGAAGAAGAAGGAAGAAAAGGCATTGAAAGCAACAACTCACAAGACCTAAATGTAAGTGGAAATAACATCCCTTATTAGCTGCAAACAAAGGGTAGTTTTGGTATTTAACCAATTATAATTCTAAAAGTAAATAGTTTTAGACAAAAACAACACGGGGAGAAAAGTAATAATTTTTTTTAAGCATGGCGGGTTAACTGCTGTATACCGAAATCATAGGCTATTTGAAGTTTACCTAAAAATTTAAGAAAGACTGCTTCTGCCTTTGGATTTCCTTCAATTTATGGGGCCATAATACCTCCCAACCCTTGGATCTTTGATAATGCGTTGAAAAATGAAAATTTTCAATGGTCTAATTTTTCAATGCGTTTGATAAGTTACATTAAATACTGATTAATTGAAAATTTTTGAATATGATAAATAAATAAGTCAATTTTATTATTTAAAAATTATATTTAAATTGAATTATTTCTTTTTTAATTACAAAAGATAAAATATTTAAATCAAACATTTAAATTTTATCGAAGACTATGCAAAATGATATAAATTTTATTAAAATTAGTAATTTGAAGTTAATAAGTTTTAAGGTTCAAAATTTACGATTATCAATAATAGAATTATATATAATACTTAATTTTTAATAATATACCAAATAGATTTTATAATACAAATTCAATGCTTATACATTTAGTAATAAAAATTCTTTATTTGATTTTTTTTGCACTTATTTTTTTTCATCTTGTCGAACAACATTTTACTGAGTGAGAGCGCATGAAACCAATAAAATTAAAAAAAATAAAATAGGAATAATTTTTTTTTCCATGATTATATATATATATATGTATAATTTAAAAAGACAAGACATGGAGTTGCAATAGAGCAAAAGCTATTAAGGAATGTAATAGAATGCTTTGAACCTTATGAAAATTAGAATGAAATCCGTGAATACTTTTAATATTTATGATATTTATATCTATAAAGTTAATTTATTTTCAATCTATATTGTTAATGTAGGACGAATATGATGAACTTTTAATGATTCGTTCTAGTGGTCATGGTGGTGCTGCTTCGTATGAGCCATCAGTTAATAATCGAAAAAGGAAAAATATTTGGGATGAGATCCTTGTCAAAGATATACACAACAAAAACTACTTCAACTTCATCCACCAATACGACTATTTCCAGGACACAAATTGAAGAGCAAATGACACAAGAATTGAACCAACTGAAAAATCTAACTGTTTAAAAGGAAGAAGAAATAAGAAAAGTCAAACAAAAGTATGAATCACCCAAGTCACGGAAAGATGAAGAAATTAAAGAGGAATGAACGATATAAATCTCTAAAGTCTTGAACAGAATTCATCTTGCAACGTTTTAACCTCAACCACAGTTAGGTTCCTCTTTTCCCGCCTCCCACTCATCAATCAAGTGATGGCCATAATGATGAGCAGTACAATGATGATGAGATTAATATGATGATGATATAATCAATCGTTTTATTGATCAAACAATATATTTGAAGGCTTTCATTTGGGATTTTCATTATTAATGGATGTTTTATTTAGTATTTTGGATGTTTTAATTAAATGTATTTTTTTTGATATTATTATAATATTTAGAATATTATTAAGTGCTTAATCAATGTTAAATATAAATTTCACAAATTAATTTTCTTTTCAATTAGATTTCAAAATTGAAAAATAAAAGAAATAATTTCAATATATATTCACAAATTAATATAAATTTGTTGCAAAATTCGTTCCAAAATAGTGTTTGTCGCAAAATTTATCGCTAAAGACATTATAAATATATTCATCAATTAATAAAAATTCATGGCCAAGATTGTCCTTGAACAGCAATTGTCGCAAAATTCATCACTAAATTTTCATCCCAGAATTCATCGCTCTAATTAGCCACACATTTTTCCTCGCTAAACAACAACAATTTTTGCATTGAATAAATTCGTTGCTAATTTGCGACGAATATAAATTACCGATGACATTTGCAATAAAATATTTTGTCGCTAATTTGCAATGAACTTTTTCCACAAAAACGGTTCACCGTAAATTAGCGACGTATTTGGCAACAAAATTATTCGTTGGAAATTAGTGAAGAAAATTAATTTTTTCTTTGTTAAATTTCACGACATCGATTTGGTGATGAAAAATTTTTTTTTTATAAGATTCATCGCAAATCATTTTAGCTACGAGTTTTATCGGTGTTTTCGTGGTAAAATTCGTGGTTAAAATCCCTTTTTTTAGTGGTAATATCTCATTCCCTAAAAAAATCCAATTGTTTTAATTTCTCCTAAAAAAATTACTTACCTTTCCTTAATGTATTATTTTTAAAAAAAAAATTTATTTTTAAAATATATTTTTTTGCACCAATAAAATTAATGCCTCTAATTTTAATATATATACCCTACACGTACAATAAAACTCAATAATAACACTCTATAAATCATGTTTGATTTAGACTTTTTATCCTTTGTTTTTCTTTGGTTCTTCTACCATAAGCTAGATACGAACCTCTCCGAAAAATAATTTGCTTTTCTAGAGCCTCCGAAATTGGCCAAAAAGAAAACAAAAAGGACATAAAAATAATTGGAAATAGCTTAATTATTTGAACATGGAAAAAGGCAACACCTTGCAGCCTCACTCACAACCAACAGAAATTAACCAATTAATTAAAACAAAAGCCAAAATAAAAAAAGCCCCCTCCCCCATCAGCCCGAGACCCAGTTACGCAGAGCCTTGAACCACAGCCCTCTTTTAATAATTGCTCTGATTAGAGGTTTCTGCTTATGTTCCTCCTCCCCCCCCCCCTCTGCCTTGGCTGAAACAAACACCGTAAATCCACCACCCTCGTTTAATAATTGTTCTGATTAATTGTTTCACCCTACGTTTAACTAAAAGAATGCAAGGAGACTTCTAAGGTAAGTTATTTATCGTAAGTTTACGATAAAGTTTAACTTATAATCGGTTATATTAATTATAATTTTTATATAAATTATTAAATAATATAACATAAAAGTATTATGATTACATAAATATATTATATGTTATATAAATTTTTATAATTAAAAAAAATAAAATTATCAATAACGATTATAGTTACATAAATTATAGAATACATAAATTATTATAATTGATAATATAAATTTATATTACATATTTTTATTATAATTATACATATACATTATTTATTTAC
>JBBYHO010000010.1:6763541-6776019 GCA_038382025.1 Adansonia gregorii | reverse complement strand
TCATGTTTTTGGTTCCTTGCATACTAACAAAAGCCCTTGCCAGCTCCTGCTTTCGCCTCTAAATAAAATATCCTTCTATGATAATGCCAAATAAATTAGCCTTTCATCATGAATGAATAAGTTTAGTGAAAGAATCAAACATCAATTTGCTCACATTTAACTATGATTTCTTCGAGATGAAGCCATATGAAAGCGTTAAGGATATGCCAATCAATTTATTAATATCAAAAACGGGTTGGAAGCCTTTGGAAAAACATATCCCAACAAAGAGTTTGTAAAAAAAAATTGCTTAATAACTTTCCAAGGTTTTGAGAAGCTAAAGTGACTATTATTAAAGAGTTCAAGGATCCTAGTATTCTTTTCTTAGATGAGCTTATAAGCTCCCTCCTTACATATGAAATGTATGAAATGAAGACAGCACACAGAAGAGCAAACGCAAAGAGCTAGTGTTGCCTTAAAATAAACCATAGAAGAGAAATAGAATAATGATGGAGATGAAAAGATGACTATATTTACCAAGAAATCAAAAAAAAAAAATTTATCAAAATGAACAATGACAAAAGATCTTAAAAAGGCAAAACAAATCAAATTGAATACTTTGACCCAAGAAACCAAGTTGTATCAATTATGGTTGTTCCTATTGGAAGAAGCAAAAGACAATGGAGGAAAGCCATGATAGCCATATGTACAGACACCTAATTTTTGCTCGAAACCTCTAATTCGATTCTCACATATTAAATAAAAAATTAGGGTTTACAAGCCCATTGTTACTTATGGTGTGAGTCTTTTTGGGTTGTGATTTGTTAACCCAACTTTGATTTGGAGGCAGTCACACTGTTTTTCTATTCTTTTATTATTATCTCTTATTTGATAATAAATAAAAAAATTAGGACACATTAAATTGTTTTGTTTTAAAAGTTATAATTCTTCATGACTTTTGAAAAGTGAATAAATCGATTTAATTAATTAAAATAGTTAAAATTTACATTGATTTTTTTTATGTTTGTACTTTAATTTTACATTAATAACATTAACAAATAAATTTAATATTAATTTAATATAATTCACACATTAAAAAAAACTTTATATATTAATACAAATTTTATTAATGAATATTTTATTAATTTCATTTATTTGTAAAATATATAATTATATATTTAAAAATCCATATACAACTAGAATTTATGCGTGACATATATGAAAAAAATATTAATGCAAGTAAAAATATTGCCAATTTTATTTGTCTAAATCCCTTTTCACAACAATAGATGCATTATTGATTTGTTTATTTATGAATATGATACCTTTATTATATTATTTTCAAAACAATTCTACAAACATAAATCTTGTTTGACAAGAGAATTTATCTTCTAGAATAAAGGGATTAACACGATGGCCATAATTTTAATATTATTTTAGCTAAGGGATTACGGTAAATTTATTATTACACTTTAATTTAATTATGAATTTAATCACTTAATTTTGTTTGATTGCATTATGTCACTCAACTTTAATTTAATAAAATTTAAAATAAAATTTTATAAAATAGTTTCTTCAAATATTTGATTGACAACTAATCATAAAAAGTTAATTGATAGAATTATTAAAAATAAAAAGTTGACATATAACTATATTTTTGTAAAAAATAAAAATTATATGTAAGTTCTTTGTTTTCTTTTATTCTTCGAATTATCAGTGATTATGGTGAGATTAGTTAATAGTAATAGCATAAGGTCTAATTTGATCACTGGATATCAAATATGATGTATGGCTTC
This sequence comes from Adansonia gregorii, assembly GCA_038382025.1. Lineage (NCBI taxonomy): Eukaryota > Viridiplantae > Streptophyta > Magnoliopsida > Malvales > Malvaceae > Adansonia > Adansonia gregorii. The sequence goes on along the minus strand of JBBYHO010000010.1, from coordinate 6,774,244 downwards.
TATAGTGCTATCTTTCTAAACTTCTTTTTCATACTAGTATTTTTCTAAAATTTAACAAGAATAAGTTGCTTGTAACCAATTGAAATTTAAAAAATGATGTGACAAAGAAGAAAAATATAAAATATTTAATCGAATATAACGTTTGTATCTAATTAAAATAAAAAATAAAAATGAATAAAAAAAGAGAAGACTAATGCCATATTTGGTGTCCGATGATCAAATTTTACGTTTGAGTATTACTACTAATCGATGTTATCATCGACCACCAAAGATTTCAATAATAAAAGAAAGATTGAAAAAAGTTTTAGTTTTTTTATAAAATAAAAACCCTATGCTAAATTTTTTTTTTGTTTTTAATTTTTTTAAAGAAATTAATTTATTTTTGTTAATTATTAAAGTAAATTTTGTGTCAAAAATGCGATAAAACAAGAAGATTAAAGCAAGAAAAAATAAGAACACAAGATTTAACTGGTTTGGTCAATGTGACCTACATACATGGGCGGGGAAAGAGATTTCTTATTTTCTTTTTGAAGAACTGATACAAGGTTATAAAAAAAATTTTAAAGCAAATAAATACTATCATCAAACTGGTTTGGGTCGCTCTAATTACAAAAAAAGGGTAAAACTATACCACGATGCCCTAGCCCTCCGCTTTGACCACATACCTCTATTTTTTATCCTTTCTAGTCGAACTCTTACAATTTCGGGTCGGATCATAAATTTAAAATGGATCACAAAATTCAAGACATTCAATAGTAAAATTTTTAAATATATATATTTTTGTTAAATTTTATTTTAAAATCATCCAATAACAACATTCGTTTAAAAATAAAAAATCTAATCAAATAAAGTAAAGTAACAAAAAATGATAAAATTCCATAATGAATTAAAGAATGATAGACAAATTTACTTTTAATCCCTTTAGTTTATAATGCACAACGACTTGCTGTCCAGCAACAGGAATTCTACATTGTTAGCAATAGAATAAGTATGAGGAGGAATAAAGAAGAGCACAAAATAGCTACATTTAGTTGTACCTATAAGTCGGTTAAAATCTAGTTAATTGATATAAATAATATTTATTTTAATTAATTTAAAATAACTTTGGTTGTTCATTGGCATATGATTTTCTTTTTTTTTTAAATTTTGATTATTTATTAATTTTATTTGAAATTCTAGAATAACAAAATTAATGAAATTATTTAAAATATATAATTTTATATTTTTATTTTTTGTCACATATTTTAGATTTTATAATTTTGAAACTTTTAACCTTTTTATAAAAGTACATTTTATATATTTATATTTATTTAAATTATGAAAAATTAAGAATTTAAAAGTTTAAAATATAATTTTAACTTATTATTAAGTAATTTTTTAGTAATTGGATTCGATTAATTATTAAAAAAATAATATTCCTGTTACTTCAATTAATTCAATTATAAGGCTGGAGGGCTTGCTAGTTTCGATCTGCTTAAACCCTAAACCATTGTCTCCTCCTTTGGCCGGTTGAACCCAAGCAGAGTTTGAAAGACCCAGGGGGAATAAAAAGAGAAAGCTTATCTCAACTGAGGCAATGATTTTATGTCGTTCAACTTCGATGCTCAGTCTCTACAGTTTATCAACCACCCCAAAACTCCTCTCTCATTTCAGGCACGACTCTTTTCCCTCTACTTCTGCGCCATCTCCTCGAATCCGTTTAATTTGGCTCAATCACGTCTACGGGCGCCGAACCAGGGCCTTCAGTAGCGCTGCTCTTGCTGTCTCTGCTCCAAAGAAGACTGGTAGGGATACCTTCTTCGCTGAAGAGTCTGTTTCCTGGAAATCTCTAGGCTTATCTGATCGGATCTCCCAAGCTCTCTCTAATGCCGGTTTCGGCAGACCCTCCCTCATTCAGGTGCTTTCCCTTCTTCTTTGGATGTATTCATATGCATTCCTTGTTATTTAAGCTCCATTTCTTTTTATTGTTGCTACGCAGCCTTTTTTTTTGCGGTTTTGAAATGAAAAATTCAGAGTGGGAATCGGTACATAATACAAAATTAAATAGTTTTTTTTAATAATTAATAAGTAATAATTAAAATTGTACTAATAAGATTTTTTTGAAGAGCAAAATGCATGATTTTTACTTTAGAATTGGCGTGGCTTTTTACTCATTTGTTTATGATTAATCACTTACAAGCATGTTTTCTGTCATTTAATACTACCAACGAGCAAAGAGCAAAAATCTGCAAGGGATAGAACAAAAAATTTTGCATATTTTTAATTATTCTAAACATTTTAGCAAAAGCAACAAGTAAATGCATATATCAATTAGTACCCATTATTTTGAATTCAAGAAGGAGTTTTAGTTGATTGAGGCCAAATAATTAGTTTATCACCATCGATTTCTTTTTATTCTTCGATCATGTGTGCTTAACATTAATGGCTTTTTGATGTTTATGGAAAGATTTTCCCTTGTGCATAATAGGCTGCCTGCATACCATCTATACTCTCCGGGAAAGATGTGGTAGTTGCGGCAGAAACTGGTAGTGGTAAAACACACAGTTATCTAGTCCCCCTGATTGATAAGCTCTGTAATGCTCAGCATGATGGGGATAATGATGCAGAGCAAGTGACTGCTTCTTCACGTAGCTTTTCTGTTGTTCTTTGCCCAAATGTATTGCTTTGTGAACAAGTGGTTCGTATGGCTAATGGTCTTAAAAGCAAGAATGGTGAACCACTTCTCAGAGCTGCTGCGGTGTGTGGTCGACAGGTATTTTTGTGAATAGCCACATATATCTCTTTGGCATTGTTAGTATTCATGGTTTTCTATGTATTGGAACTGGGCGGGTGCTTTTGACTTTTTTCAGATGCATGTATATATTTTGCAACGTTCTTTTTATTTTGATACAATCTTTTTATTTTGATACAATCTGATTATCATAAATAAGACCCTTGACTACAGGGGTGGCCAGCGAATGAACCAGATATTATTGTGTCAACACCAGTTGCTCTTCTGAACAATATAGACCCCCAAAAAAATCGTCATTCAGATTTCATTCGTGGTGTAAAGTATGTGGTATGTTTTCTTACCCATGACTTTATGTTCTTTTGGTTATTTGAGAAACTACAAGGCTCTCTCTCTCTCTCTCTCTCTCTCTCTCTCTCTCTCTCTCTCTCTCTCTCTTTAAAGAAAATTATTTGCAATAATTGGCAGGTTTTTGATGAAGCAGATATGCTTCTTTGTGGGGGCTTTGAGAATCATGTTATCCGTCTTATACACATGCTCCGTTTTGATGAAAAGCTATTGTCTCGGATGAATAAATCTGGACCTGAGAATCCTGTAGAACTGAATTCCGATTCTGTGTCACACTTTGACTTTGAGGGTGAGGAAGACATACAAAACGAATCCATCTCTGGGGCTGAGGAAATGTCTGAGGATGATGTTGATGCTGAGGACTTGATGGAAGAAAGTAAAACTTGGCCTGTAAGGAAAAAAGACTGGAGAAGAGTGAGAAAAGCTTATGAGCGCAGTAAGCAATACATATTTGTCGCTGCCACCCTTCCAGTTAATGGAAAGAAAACTGCTGGTGCAGTGTTGAAAAAGATGTTTCCGGATGCAAACTGGGTTAGTGGACACTACCTCCATCAACACAACCCTAGGTGCCAAATCATATACCTTTAATTTTTTTCTATCTTCCATGGATAAATGGTGCTGCATTTAGTTATGGTCTATGTTACTCGGACCAGAAGGTTGAGTGTCAGATATAGGTATGTGTCCGATATGGATATGCTCAATTTTTTTTCAAAGTTTTTTCATATATTTGAAGGATCGTAACCCCTATACCATGTCCAAATATGTGTCGGAAACAAGTACATCACATAGGTATTTTAGGGAAAATCAAAAGTCTGGGTAATATAGGTTATGGTTACTAGAACTGTTTAGAGGAGAAGATGTATTTATCTCTTTCTGATAATTTACTGTTCTAAGTTTGTCACGGCTCATTGTGATCAGTTTTGTTCCAAAATCATCTATGTTTGTCATGACTAAGGAAAAAACTTGGAGATTTGGATGTCCTGTTTCTTATGCATGAAGATTTAGGATATATTACGAATTTACCTGATTACAGTGTAGTTGTTGAAAGTCCAACCATAGTGTAGAAGCCACTATAATCATCTATAAAATATCATTAATTTTTCTTTTGTTTCGCATGTCAAAACTTTAAAGGCTTCTGATGCTTGGATCTTGATTTCCAACAAGATGCATTCAATTAGCTTTGCGTGCAGAAAACATTGTGAAAACATACTCCTAACTCATGTTTCTTTGATAAGTTGATCTATTGTATTCTCATAGATTTAGACATTGATAGCGGCATCTCTTAGTCAACTAGCATTTCATAAAAGCTTCACCTGTTACACCTTTTTATTGCACGAAGATGACTAATATGGAGTAATTATGCGAAGATAATTATTTATGCAGTAACTTGATGAGTTGAAAAGATATATTATTCATTCACATTAGAATATTTTTCTATATGAATTTGGGAATAATCACTGTGGAGGATATTTCTCTCTTCGTTGTGTGTGATAAGCACTGTGGAGGATATTTCTCTCTTCGTTGTGTTTGTTTTTTACTTTTTTTTTTTTGCCCGGGGGGGGGGTTGTTTTGGATGAGGTTGGAGATGTAGAAACTTTGGGAAATCTATGCCGAAAGGGTGAAGTCTGTCTGCATATATTAAGTTAGATGTGCTGTTTGTTTCTTATAATAAAGATTCAAGACAGAACTTGTCTGTTTTGAGAAAAGAAAATACTGATCCGCTTAATGCTTGAGGATTCAATATCTTGATGGTTTGATATGTGGCATAACAGCTAGCGCTGCAGAATCCAACCACTTCATGTTGGTCTGTTCTGTGGCATGAATTTTAATTTCCATAAACCTTTGAATTATCATGTATCCGCCCTATGTAACAAAACAAATCCATCCTTTTAATCCTCAAAGTCCTGTTATTTTCAATGCCAATATTTAGCTTTGTTTGTACTTTGTGTTCCGTTTCCAATTTCAGATTGAAGGAGAAATGGATTGAAGTCACAACTGACAATCAGGTTGATGCACTAATAGAGGCTGTAATGCAATTTAACTCAAAAGCATCAGATCATGATGCTGGTGTTAGCCGAACCATGGTGTTTGGTAACACTGTTGAGGCTGTTGAAGCAGTGGCTAATGTACTGCAGAGGGCTGGGATTGAGTGTTACCGTTACCATAAGGACCTCTCTTTGGAAGAACGTGCTGAGACTTTAGATGATTTCCGAGAGAAAGGTGGAATATTTGTGTGCACAGATGCGGCTGCTCGTGGTGTTGACATTCCAAATGTTTCACATGTCATCCAGGTGTGTCATTTTTACTAAATCAATTTTATGGTGGCAAAAATATGCTCATGGTAAATGTATAATCTTGCAACATGTGGCTCCTTCTATATGAAAGAGAATCAAGCAGGAATAAACTGTCTAATAATAATAGTTAAAGTGACTGGAGAATTATTTTCCTAAGGCTTTGGTAGGTAGGGAGGATGGAAAAGGGAAGGATGGAAAATCTTTTAATAGTAGTTGGGATTTATAACCACATTTACTATTTTATAGCTGAGCTGTTGGATTGAAGTTTTTCCTTCCTTTCTCCTTTCCACCCTTCCTACCAAACTAGGTTTAAAGCTAAATAGCCAATAACTGATATAGGTTTAAACACAAAATTGACAAAAATGTTCACTTTTGTATATGTATGATGATAACATCATTATTAAGCTTTGGTTTACAAAAGTAGGTTCTTAGATCGAGTGATCTGGCTGCAGTCCTGACTTTTGCAACTTTCTTTTCTAAGTTTGTGCTCAATGTACTTGCACGCATATTCTTTGCTGGTTAAATTTTCAGAGCCAAATAATGCTAACAAAAATCTAAATGTAAATAGAAATACGTATATTTCACATGAGCATAACCAACGCAAGCAATATAAATTTTGAAGTAGTCCGGTACAATGGAAGATGAAGAAGAAAAAGCATCCATATTTCTTCATGCTTCTGTGCAATCATCTCTGAGGAATAATATAGACCATGAGAAAAGTCATTCCTGTTGTAAGATAAGTACGTATATAAATATTGGTAGCGAATAACTGAGTCAAGTGTCTATAGCCTTGAACTCGCTTCACTCATAACACATTGTAAACTTTCCTGTTCTGATATTATCACAAGTTTATGACTAGCAAATTATCTTAATTATTTAGGGAAGCTAATCATCTGAGTTATTGTGTTCTTTCAGGCAGACTTTGCCACGTCTGCAGTAGATTTCTTGCATAGGGTTGGTCGCACTGCACGGGCTGGTCAATTTGGAGTTGTTACTAGCCTTTACACAGAATCCAACCGAGATCTTGTTGATGCAATTCGTACAGCTGGGAAGCTGGGCCAGCCTGTGGTAATCTTGCAGTTTCAGTTTAGCTAGACTGGACAGTTCTACACTCCTTATTCCCACATGATGGAGATAATAATCCTCATCTGGTTCCCTCCTCCAGTTTTCACTTTCTTTTCTTTTTTATTTTCTCCTGAATAAATGCGTAAGGCAGTGATTCAGTGATTAGGAAGTCATACAGTCTTTGATTGTTGTCATACAAATAAAATTCCATATGCTTGTGTATTAGTTGATGAGTTGCAGTTTCTTGAGCAATGACTAAAATGTTATTTGTTGGCTATAGGAAGCGGCATTTAGCAGGAAAAGGAGTTTCCGGAATAAACTTAAGAAGAGAGGTAGAGTTTATGTTTGGAATTTACTTGCCATAATTTCTGTATTTTTTTTTCGTACAAATGCTTACCAAAAGTTCCATTTAATCGTTTTATACTATAAAAAAATTTAATATTATTGTCTTATTTTAGCAGGTTCAAACAAAGCCAGAGACAGATCAACTGCTGAATTGACGGTGTAAGAAACATGGTACATAAAGGACAATAGTTAGCCATTAATCTTATAAATTATTTCGCTCAGTTTGCTTGTAGCACTATCTATCTCCTAAGTGAATTATTGTTCCTTAAAGTTGTAGAATTAGATGTTCTACCGAAGACATGCACCAGCAGAAACTTCTCTCCTCCGCCTTCCTTCCCCTTGCTCTCTGCAATACACACGCACACACACACACACACAAAAAAAAAACTCCAATCGGTTTGGTAATTTTGTCCAGCAAACATGGCCTTAAGGGGCCAAATGAAATAACATCCTTTTGTCAGAATCAATGTTAGCTTACATTGGAATGTATTAAAGTCCCAATTTTTCCCTTGACTTGGTTTGCAATTGCACTGTGACAAGATCCTATCTTATGAACCCACATTCTTAGGGGAATGGTGGGGATGAGCTTTCTTCTTGTCTTCTTTCAGCTTGATTCATTGAAACTTCAAAACTTGCATGAGCAAATCCTTGCAACTGAATCTGATGGTTTGTAAACTAAAGTTCTGTTGCAGACTGCGTTGTGGAAGCTGCTTTACAGATTGAAATTGAAAAAAATAAAAGGTTTAATTAAAATGGAGACACTTTGATATATATATATATATATGGATATAATATTCATTGCTGCCGAACTAATGACATTTATACAGTTGTATATTGTGTAATTAGAAAGGGGAAAAAAGTGAAATGAAAACCGTGTCCTTAACAAGGTAGGATGATATAGAGCACGGCTTAATTAATCGGTTTAAATTGATTATATTTTAATTAATCAGTTAGTTAATTGAAAAAAATTTCAGTGGGTGATTGGTCTAAAATTTTTTAAAATTTTGATTACGGGTTAATTTGATTTGAAATTCAATGATTTACTAGCTTTGACCATTAATAAAAATTAAAATATGCTATTATTTTGATAGAGTAGAGACAACCTTGTGTAATTTGTTTTTATTCATCGAATTCGTCGCCATTTTTTTTGTCCAATCAAAAATTAAAAAAAAAAAAAAGGGGGCTTGAGAGGGCCGCTGGGTCGGTCGGTTTTTTGGCAAAAAAAAGGTTTTTACTAATCATATTTAATTCAATTCGACTAATAAATAATTTTAAAGATGGTTACCAAAGTCATTAAAAATGGTGTTAAGTTGTGAGGATATGGTTGCAAAATTTTTATTTTTTTGATTAGGTTTAAATTGGGTCTAAACTTAAAAGTTAATTTTAATATTTAAAATAATATAAAAAATTTAAAAATTATTTTTATAATAATATCTAAAATTAAATTTGAATAAATAATTTATTATTTAAATAATAATTAGAGTCACACCATGCTTGTTATCTAAATTATAAAATATTATAGTGAGGCTCAACTCATTATAGGTTGGGTCTGTTTGGTTGGTGAGATATATTAGGTCGAGTTAAGTTATAGCATTTATTACTTAGACCTATCAATTAGACATATCAAATTGGTTTTAGGCTAAGTTAACTTGAGTTGATCAATCTCATTTAAAATTTTCATATTATTTTCAAGTTATTATAAATTTGAGCTTGAGTTATTTTGAGTTTGGATTACTTCAAATTTAGATCATTCTAGATCTAAGTCTTTTTGATTGAGTTCATTTTGAGATTTGATCAATTAGATTTAATATTTAAGTTACTCGAGTTCGAGTAGTTTTAGATTCAGATCAATTAAGTCTAACATTCAAACTATTCGAACTTGAATCATTGAAATTTAATTTATTAATTTCAGAATAAAACCAAATTAAATTTAAAAAATTTATTTAATCATATCAAATTTAATTAAAATTTTAATAAAAATAAATATCTATCTTACGTAATTTCCGGATTCGAGCATAATTGGGTGGTCTTTTGAATTTAAGTATTCGCTCTACTTAAACGGGTATTGTCATTTAAAATTTTTTTAGTAAATATCAATAATGAAATATGTATTATCTACCTTAAATGTCATCAATAACTTATTTTTATCTATTGAAATAATAAAAAAACTGTGTGTTCTTTATAAATAAATATTAAATATGAATGATTATTTTTCTGAAAAAATTTGAACAACGAGTTTTAAGAAAAATTGGAAGTATCAATTATTCCCATTAAAAATTATTAGTAAGGTATTGTCAAAAATATTAGTCTGCATAAATGATTTTTTTTTTCTAAAAATAATCATCCACAAAAACTAAAAAAATTTTCTCTTTCATAAGAAAGAAGATGTAGAAAAAGATAAATAATAAATTATTTACATTTTAAACCCCATTTTTTACGAAATTAAATAATGAATAAAAAAATAAATTCATGTTTTATTACATTTTTAATTGTTTGCATCATTTGCATTCATGAATAGTGTAAAGATGAATATGAATCTCCAACATGAAACTCTAAAGAACTCGCATCCAGTGCTTTCAATGAAATTTTGAAGTAAAAATTTTCTTAAATACTACCAAAATTCTTAGAGTGTTTAGTGAGATTTTTGAATTTAAAAATTATCATTTTATTTTTAAAAAACAAAAATATTTTTTTATGAAAATGGGTAAATGATTTAAAAAATAAATAATTTTTTTTTTAAAAAAATTAAGATAAGTATTTTAAATCCCATGCGTGATCGTAATATGAGCCCAAATTTTATTTTCACAAACCGAAACTATCTTTTTAATAAATCTTAATTAATTTTATAATTTTATTAAACTGATAAAATCTGTTAAACGGTCAATCACACTTAAACAAAAAAATTGATGGCAACTCTATTTTTTTAAAAAAAAAATCATCTAACTGTTAAAAAACTGAGATGAAATATATCAAAGATTTGTATATGTTTTTTGTTTCCTTTTTATTTTTTATTGATTTTTGGTTTGTTTTGATAATATTCAAGAAAATAAGACAAGAAGAAGAAATAAAAGAGATGGACATGGATCAGCTGTAACTCTTGGTTCCAATGTTCAGTCTAAAAATGTTATTCCATTTAGATATTTAAAGCCTCAAAAACAATAAAGATCCAATATTTAATTCAAAAATTAAAAATAATTTCAAAGTATAATAAATTTAATGAACCAAAAGATGGGCTTTAAATTAATTTAATAAAAAAAATTAACTTTTTCCATTTATGAAATCGATTTTAGTCTTAGATTGAAATTAAATAGTGTTTTTTAAGTGAAAAAAATTCTTGAAAAAGAGTTAATTTGACAATTATATGTAATTTAATTCAAATTAAAAATTATTTTTAAAGATCCCAGACAAACACGTATCAATGAAATATTTTATTTACTTTAAAAAAAATCATGTGATAAGATAGATTGTCCGTTTAAATTAAAAATAAGACATTTATCTGAAAGTAATATATATAAAACATATCGATAATAAATTATATAATTTGATCTAAATTATATTATAAAATATTATCATAACGTAACATACAAATCATTATAATAAAATACATGTCTAATTGTGTAACATAAGGATGCTATAAGATTAACATAATTATATCCAAGTAAATTTAAGTATGTTATTTATTTTAAATATTATTATAAGATTATCAAAATTGATATAACATTTTATTAATTTATCTAGGATATTGTTATGTAGTTAAAATATTATTTTAATATGTAATCAGAATTTATTTCTATTTTTCTATTTCAAGCCTTCCAATTTATTAGTGGAAGATTAATATTTTAGTGTAATATTTATGTTTGTTTAAAAATTATTGATACTGATCTTTAGAAAAAAAGAATTATTTGAGATAAAGCCATCTTAAA
>JBBYHO010000010.1:6733446-6749840 GCA_038382025.1 Adansonia gregorii | reverse complement strand
TTTGATTTTTAATTATATGTAACCACTCAATTTTGACATTGAATGATTTGAAAACAAAATTTAACAAAAAATAATTCCTTCAAATATTTTATTTTAATAATTAATAACAATAAAATTAATTTATAAAAATATTTAAAAATAAAAGAGTAACAAAAAATTTTACATTTTATAAAAAAAACTAAACTTAATTTTTTTCCTCTTTTTGGTATTTCTTTTATTATTCAAGTTTTACCGACTGGCGATGGCATCGATTAGTAGCGACACTCAAATGCGAAATTTGATGGCACCAAATTTGACGTATGGATGTCATTTTTTATTTTATTTTATTTTTTTCATTTTGGTGATTTTTACCTTTATATAAAACTATAATAATAACTATAAATAAAAATAAATTATAGTAACATATTTGCTCTTTAACCTTGCTTTCTTTTTGGGAAGCGAAGTTTAATTCGTTTCTAGTGAATTTTAGAAGAAAAAGAGAAAGAAAGTAGTGAGCAAGAGGGAAGAGGAAGAAATAATGAAAAAACTTTCTAATTGAAGTTAAACTTTTATTAAAATTTATTTTTTAAAACTAAGCGTAACAAATTTAAAATTTTAAAAATTTTTAATTAGAGTTCTACTCAACAAAATAAAATATTTTTTATATTCCACGTCATTGACTTATCAATACCACATTATTGCCACATCAACATAATTAACTACCTAATTTGAAGGTGTTAATAATTCAAGAACTAAATTACTCATCGTTAGACTTTGCCTCTAAGAAGCTACTCGAGCAATCAACGGTGGCACTAGAACTGCTATTAATACGGCTACTAGCAGTAGAAACGGAAGACAGAGGTTTACCTAGAGAAAGAAGAGACGGCTCAAAAGGAAATGTATGGAGCAACAATGATGACCCTCGTCAAATAAGAGAACGGATCAATCGGGAACTAGCACATTCTGAGGCACGGGCACTACATGGAAAATGTAAGCTTGAACAGCTAGGAAAAGAAAATGTAAGCTTGAAAATCACCAAGGCAAGAAACTTATTTGGTACCTGCATTTTTTTTTAGATGATGGAAGTTAGGGTGATTTTGCCTGTTTTCCTTCATTCTTGCATCTTTCTTCACGTTGGTGAAAATTATATGGTTATACCTACTTTTTATTCTTGCACATTACTCTAATAAAGAGGTTGACTCAGAAAAATATTTTATTACCTTTTGTAATAAGAGTTTCCTTGCAAGATGATGAAGTCATATTTCCGTTAATTTTACATGCATGCATGTGGTTGATCATCCTTTCATTAAAGATTAACATATTTGATTGGCTAAGAATGCCACGTTCGGGAATCATTATATTACTAATATACCCTTGCTTTTATACAAGCCAATACTAGACAGTGATTTGTAATATGTATTTTTAATTATGTGTATTTTTGCTAAAATATCCTTACTTTTATACAAGCCAATACCGTTGCAGTTGTCTTTTCTACTAATAATCATGTGTATTTTTTATTTCAATATATGTAATTTGACTAACTACAAATCCATACTTGTGTATTTTTTATTTTACTTAATTGTAATTTGATTTTCTTATTAGTGTGTTCTACTTATCCACATAATAATGTATACAATTACAAAAAGTTGCCAACGCAATTACCGAAAGTTTGGCTATTTTGGGTAATTTTTTGGACTTCAAAGAATTAATTTAAGCAAATGTAGTTCAAATTTCTTTTACAAAATCATCTTCGAAGTCACCTAGTTGTGCCTTGAAAATTCATTTTCCAAAGCATGTGCTATATATATATATTATTTAAAAAAATTTTGTAGACCATTTTAAAAATTCCCTTGATGTGGTGCAAAAAACTAAAAAATTTTGTTGCTAAGAAGATATCTTATTCGAGTAATGTTAGACCTTGTGGTAAATGAAATCAAAATAAGGTGAATTGATTTTTCAAAATTCTTTTCTAAATTAAAAACTTTAATTACAAATTGAGAAATATAAAAAATAAAATATTTGCAGTTGTGAGTTAGTGAAATAAAATGAGTAAGGGAAAGAGAAACAAATACAATCAATTTATAAAAGTTCAGCCTTCATGCCTGAATCCTCTCCCTTGGCCTTACTCACCAAGGAGTTCAACAATTCACTAATTTGAATTGTTACCTTTTAAGGATAAGGTATAACCTTTACAATTTCCTATATTTCACTTAGGCTAAGATAGATCCTTTACTCTTTATATCTTTCGAGGCTAAGATAGAAACCTCTTTACCTTAAAATGCTATGGTAGTAGCCTCCTCTTTTTACAAAGTTTTAGTTCTAAATAAGAAAACCTCTACAAGGTTTGTTATTTACAAGTTTGAGCTTTAGGAAAGATGATTACAATGATATAAAACAAGAAATACAAAAATGATAGGAAGAATTAATCCTATACACAATTTTATAACTTAAAGCTTAGAGAGATAAAGGATTTGGCTATAAACTTTCTCTCTTCTTATTTATGGCTTAGAGGTGTTGGTGAAGCTTGTTTATAGCATGAAAATGGTCTATGGATGTTCGGACTTGTTGGGGATGCAATAGAGCTGTTGGAAGCTTCATTAATATGAATTTCGTTCATTCTTGTGATGATATATCAATGCAATTACCATAGATATTGGTATACTGTATTTAAGCATCCAAAATATGACCATTGGAAAGTTGTGTATCGATGCAATTAAGGAGTGTATTGATAAAGACATGTATGATATAATCAAGGGTTTCAACTTAGTTTAGCTACTACAAAGCATTTTATCGATACGTACACCTGGGGTATAGATACATTCATATGAAAATCGTTTTTTAAAGTATTTTTCATGACTTTAAAGCTTGTAAAACTTATCTAAAAAAATGTTTTATACTAAAGTATAATTAAGAACACATTTTTTCAGTCAATTAATAAGTTAGAAACATTCAAGTATTTTTCAAAGTATATTCAAAATAATTAATGAAAAATACTAACTTGAAAATATTTAATTATAAGTTAATTAACCTTAAGTTTTTGTTAAATCAAAACTGAAAATAATTCAAAGATAATATAGTTAACGTGTAATCTTCCACAAAGGTGATGCAGAAAGCAAGGCATTTTCCAATTTCCAAGCACCAAAACACCACACCCAAGTCATCTACAACCTCAAGAATCCTAGGAGGAAGCTAACAATGGAGTTGAACATAAATAATAAAGCCACAAGAGAAAATATATATCTAAAAGTTAAAGGAAAAAAAAAAACTTGTTCTTGACAACGTAAAGTAAAGAATGAACCATAGATGTGGCTTTCATTATAGAGTATATTTACAATAACTTTTCAACAAAAATAAATTAGATTACCTTAATCGATGCCCCTAAATTACCTATACTTTGAACCCACCCCTAAAATAATCCCAAAATCAAACACCTAATGAACCTTACTAAGCAAAACAGACCCTAAACATATACTAATCAGTAATTTGATTTAAGTTAATAAACCATAATTGAAAAGATGAGTCTCAGTCAAGAAGTGGGAAGAGTGAGAAGTCCTCTGGTACAAAAACAAAAAGAGCAGCCAAAGTTAGAGAAAGCTTGAGAAGGTAAACTGGTGTAAATTAAAAATGGCCAATAGCTAAAAACAAATAAGTATAGCCAATAGTTGTAATTTGATTTAACTTTAAAAGATAAAATAACCCCAAAACGTTAAAAATGGGGAGAAAAAGTGGTACAATTTTACATTCTAAGCAAAATGTTACATAACCTCAACAAAATATATGCATGAAATTGCCCCCTATATTACCAAATCTCGCTATTATAGGTGATAAAACATTACCCAAATTCATAAATATTTTTGAAATAAACATAGTAATGTCATGAGAAAATCTTCCATTACCCTAGGTAATGAAATATTATCTTAACCAAACCCTTTAAGGGGTCATATGTTTTGGATGATATGAGATTACTGGTCGTAAACTCAAATTCCACCATAAGATAACCACTTTTGGTTTAAAATATTCCTAACATTAGGTAATCTTAAATTTTCTATAGTGACGTTGTTCAGTCATATTAGGGGTAATCCTATACCCACCTTTAACCTTAGGTATTGTTACATTATTGATGTAATGTAACATTTATCTATGCCCTTACTCTTTTAACCCTTCAAATCATTTTTCTCTTATTTTGGTTAGTAATTACAACCTAATATTACCCTAAACCGACAAAAACCTAATGGAACTATTGCTACCTTTTATTGACAGTCAACCCAAAATGCTCTGTTCTTCTTCGCCGGTGTCCCTTGATTACATCTCGAAATATTTGGGTAATTCTAGTGCTTCGATCTCGTCTCTCAACAGTAGTTGCTCCTCCTTTGACAATCAACCAGGTGCCTCACTCGCCCCCTTTAGCCTAACATGTTTTCTTTTTCTTGCTTGCATTTTAACATTAATGGCTATTGGAGTATTTTGGTTCTTCTACTAATTTACTACTAAATTTGGTTAACCCAAGGTTCTTACATTTTAATATTTATGAATTTGATGTTAGGTTCTATTAAAGTTTGATCACTGGGGTCTTATTCATATTAACTAAATAAATAAAATAAATGGAATGAAATGAAATGTCGATATTTCAATGACTATCTCAACAAAAACAACAGGTTAGTGAACAAAAAAAATTACTTTGTTCTATATATGATTTTTGAAGAGTCTCCAAATATGGGTTGCACCATTTAATTTTTGATAAATCAACTAGTTTGTTTCAAATGGATGAAAACCTAACATGTTTTTTTTTTGCTTGCTTTCATAGTTTTATGGCTATTGGAGTGTTTTATATTGGAGATTATCATAAAATATCCTTGAAGTTATATCTTGTCCGTTGGCTATAAGATTTTACTTCTATAAAAGAAATAAGATTCGATTACTAGTTTGAAACATGATTCAATTGATGACTTGATTAAAGTAAAGTTTGTTTGAAACACGATTCGATTGATGACTTGATAGTTTAATTTCCCCAATACCTTAATCTACTTTGGTACTAAAATAGACAAGTAGGTCTTAATCTACCTAGTTTATATCTTTACACTAGTTCTTTCAATATTAGTTTGTTTCACAAAACTAGAGAAGAAAAAAGAAGTTTGACGTATATTTATGAAACAAGTCATTCTTATTTGCTTTTTAATTTTCTGTTTAGCACTCATTGATGATTGTAATCTCTATAGACCTTCTTTTGACTTCAACAACATTGTAGATTCTAGCTTATCTTTATGTTTAGAGCTTTTATGAAGATGTTGGCAAGATTTTGTATTTACATACTCATATACTTATTTTATATGGCTTTAGTTAGTCGATGTACATATAAATTAGGCTCAATACTATGAGGTTATTTGAATTAGAAAAATGACACTCTAATCTATTATAATTTTTAGAATGTTGCTCTTCTAATCTATGAAAATCCAAGTTGGTCTGTATATATACCCATCTTGTATTTATGATGAAACGGGTTTAAGCTTAACAATGAATCTATGGAATAACTTTTGGGATTTTATTAGTCGTTGGAATTAGTTAATTGCAAATAATACTGTTGGAATAAGCATTCTGTGTTCAGAAAAAGGAATTTATTTCCTGTTTATAATGCTAGGGAAATTTTAGTAACCTAGTTACTTCGGAATGTCGCATTCTTGGCCAAACAAATATTATAATATCAAATGAAGGTGAACCAACTGCATGCATATCATATTAACGGGAATGTGCATTAGTAATCTCGTAGTGGGTAGTCTAAGTACTTTTGGTAACCTCATATTCTCTAAATCAAACAACCCCTAAATAGTAGTGATTGTTGTGATATGTACATTCTATGCTGGGGAGTGGTTATGGCTCTTGTGGTTTCAACTCAGTCTAACTTGATAGGGCTATTTTTTTTTAAATGAAGGTTGAGTCAAAATAAGGTAGATCGAAAATTTAAAAAAAATATTTAGGGTTGTCAAAGTTAGTTTAAAAGCCTCCGACCCATCCTGACTTGGGTATATATATATATATAGGTGTTTATGGGTTCAATCGAGTCGTGATTAAGAATTTTTTTTTTGTTTAGGTTGGGTTAGTTTGAGAGCTTATTTCACTATTTAAAATAATATTAAAAAATTTAAAAATATTTGTATATTAATATTTATAATTAAATCTAAATAAAAAAATTTATTATTTAAATAGTAATTTTAATCCAAGCAAATTAAGAAAACTCATGCCCTAACCACAGTGGTGAGCCTTCAAATAAATTTAGGTGGTCAAAGTATATTTCATTTATTACATCATGCTCATTTAAAAAATTATATAATTTGAACATATTCATGTTAAAAAAATAATATATAAGCAAGCAGTGGTAGACATTTATAGTATTTTGATAAGAATAGTGAATAATAGATCAAATTTAAATGAATTAAACCTTTAGGTATCTCTTTTATATTTATATATATATATATATATATATGAAGTTGGAACAAATTTTTAGTCCCTTATGATGGACTATATATATATATATATATATATATATATAAAGTTATAAAAAGGAAAATTGGAGGAAGAGGCATTGCCACCCGCAATACCATTAAGATCCGCTATTGCTTGGCCCGCACCAGGGCCAACTAATTAAAGACATATTTTATATTAAAAATAAAAATTTTCACCAAAAATATATTAAAATAACATATAAATTTCAAAACAGATCATGTATTATTTGAGCCGAGGTTGGCCATTAAAAACATAGTCAAATGTCACATCTATCGAAGTTGGGTTCAACATACAAATTCAGGTTGATTTCTAGCGGAGAAAAATTACCTTGATTGACATTAGATGAGGCCAATTTAAGGATTCAGACTTTTCAAGTTCATTTTATCTTGTGTTTTCATTCTCTCGAATTTGAATAAATTTTATATTATTTTTTTATTTTATATTACATATAATCATTTTAAATTATTTGAAGGTTTAAATTCAAGAATAAATTATTATTATTATTATTATTATTATGTAAATTTTTTTATAATAAGATATTTTTAACTTTATTTAAGATTAATATCAATATTTGTTAGTATTAAAACATTAAAAATTAATTCATTGTATAAAATAAATTTGTTAAATATTTTACCATAAAAAATATGATATATTATCATATTAATATTTAACATATAAATATATTAGGATTCATGCATGTATATAAATATAATTGTACACAATAATAATTGAATGAAAATGGACAAATATTTATATTTGAAAAAAAATATAAAACTAAAGTTTAAGAGCTAGTAGGATAAAGCAAAAAAAAAGGACTATTATTAATTGTTGTTCAATTATTTGCCCTAATATTTTAATTTTAACTAAAAACTATAGCTAAGCAATAATGATAAAAAAAACTACCTTATATATAATATACATTTAAATATTTTAATTTTATGATTTTTAGATATGACACAACTGTATTATGATTTGTAAATATAAAGATTTTATATATAATGCGATTAAATAACACATAAATAATATAATATATATAAAATAATATTATGATTTCATTAAGTAATTAAGTTATCATTAATGAAAAAAAAATTGTGACTCCTGTCGAAGAATAATGAATATGATTTGCATCACGTATTCTAGAAAATAAAATAACCTTATATTATTAAATTTTTTTTTAAAAAAAAATATTTCTTTGATTTATTTTATTAAGTATTAACTCATTTTCTCTTACAATGCACGGAAAGGTTAAAGTGTAGTATATATTATTATACAATAAATTTTTTTTTTTCACAAAATTATTAATAACATTTGGAATAGGATATCTCCAAATACTTATTATTAATCCAAGTTGTAATTATCATTCAAAACTAAACACAAATAACAGCGATCACAACTAATGATAATAATTTATTTGATCGTTCACCTTTTTTATGATAAAAAGGCTAAACAGACTCCAATTTTTTCCACAGTTACCATTTATAACTAAATAGAACACAACTTTTTTTGTCATTTGATTATTGATCTAAATTGTATTTGTCTTTTACATTTTGATAAAATTATTATTTTATAAATTATAAATATTGGTTAGAAAATAAAAAGATGTTAAAACAAAACTAATAATTAACGCTTTTCTTTATAAAAAATTTATTTAATTACAGTTAGAAGTGTTAATAGGTTAGATCGAAGTAAGTTTGAGCTAGGCTTATGTATGGGTCTCAAATTTTTTTAAAATCCATCCATATTTATAAATAAATAATTCATATCTATTTAAACTCACCCATATTATTTTTTAAAAAATATTTTTTTTTAAAAGTGTTATTTTTTTAATATTTAATAACTTTATTTTTATTCAGTTCTTTTTTATCTTTTATTAATTTCTTAAACATGGACTTCTTGATATATTTTTTTAATGTTTTCATTATAATATTATATATATTTTACCTTTATTATGATATAAATTATATAATATATATTAAAATAAAATTAATATATTTTATAATTGTAAAATGACCTGAACCAAACTCGAGCCTTAAATATTTGAGCCAAGTTCTAGCTCATTTCTTAATTCAGTCTTATGATTTTTCCTAACCCATTTTTCAAGTCTAATATTTTTCATAAGAAAAATTATACATCCCGCTACTACTATGGTTATGACTACTTTGACTAAAATACTCTTTCCGGCATAGTATAAAAACATTCCTAGTAATTTGACTCTTTAGGAAAACAGTACAACCCGCGCAAAGAATTGACCAAATGAGGATCTTGAAAATTAATTTTATGCAATTTACAAGTATTCTTGCTGAAAATACGAAAGGGAAAAAAAAAAGGAAAAAGGAAAGAATTTTACAATAACAATGAGTTGTTGTCATCCTCGACATGCTGAAGAAATGGTTAAATTCTTAGCCATCTTCTCTTCGTGGGGAACACATTATGGCGCAATGTCCAACTTGCCTAGACATATGTTGAACCAATGCAATAAATTATGGGTGCAGAAACAGATGATTTGTAGGCCCCAAAAGTTGCAGACTTCTTCATAACCTATACAGCAATTAACATGGTTTAAGCATTCATTCTCTTCATCCAAATGATGGGAAGCTTCCTAGAAAACAAAATTCCAACTTTACCTGTTCAGCATGGCTTTCTTTTATCAACTTTTAAGTGGATATTATACCATTTCTTCTTCTTAGTTCTATCTTTCATAGAATGTTTCCTGTCTCTCACAACACCGTCTTCTTTGGCCTCCTTGGATGCACCCTTACTCCTGTTCCTACTTGAACTTCTCTTAATTAGAGGAACAGTTGTGTACGACGCATGGATCTCATTCCTTCGTTTGAGAAGCTCGTCAATCTGCAAAACCAACATATAGGATGTGATCAAGAAATTTATCCATTTACTTACAAATTCAATTCTCATGGAGCTTAGATGCATAATTTCCACTTATCACCTCTTGCATTTCCTTTGTGTATCTGCTTGTCATCTCTGTAAATTGTGCTAGGACCTGACAAAACTGTACATGAATATCAACAAGAAACAAGGTTTGATAGAGGCATACACTGCATTTCTGAAAGTACCTCTTTGTATTCAGTTTCAAACTTTGACAGTTCCACTCGTTTGGACAGAATCTCAGCTTCCACGGCTCTAAGATTCTCCTTTTCCTCATTGAAAGGGGCAGCACAAATAGCTTCTATTGTGTAGTTTACACTTTTAAAAAAGTTGTCACCTAGAAAAAATGTGCCAGAATATTAAAATGGTAGTGAGTTTCTTCCATATGCATATAAGCCAATAATCGCAAGACATCTGACAGGCATAGAAATTAAAGAGCTAACCATAAACAGCAAATACATGTCTGCCCACTTTTAATTCAGTTATTTCAAACGGTTGAAATCCATCCAGTTTTTTAAAGAAAGCAGTATCCGGATCCTTTGCAGCAGCTATCTGCAGTGGGGCATTTCCATTTTTCCAAAACCAGATAAAAGATTATACAAGATCGAACTTCAATATGAAGTGCAAATATGCCATAACAGAAAAAGTCACTCACTGAGTTTACTGTTTGATCTAAGCGATAAACAGGAAAGCCAAGAAAATACATGCCAGCAGATGTAACTTTTCCTGTTTTTGCACTGTCCTCCTACACCAAAAAGAAATAAAATTATACTTAACAAACACAGCAGATCAACACATGCATGAATGGAATGTGAGGCACAAGAACTTAAACAACCATGTTAATCAGGCTTCAGTTAGAAAAAACAATTATTAGAAGCGCCAAAACAGATCATAATGAAGCCATGTCCCAGAAAACTATGAGCATATTGACGCTTTTATCGCTAAAAGAAAAGCATCAAACAGTGATAAGAAAGGAAAAAAAAAAAAGGCAGGAGGAAAAGAAGAAAGCATATGAAGCAGGGTTGCAATTTTCTGAAGATAAATATGGTTTGAAAATCTGTTATGGTGACCAAAAATATAAGCCAACCTTACCTAATTCTAATCAAGCCTCCACAATGTTATAAAAGGGAATAGGCGGGGCATAAAACATAACTTGGTAAGAAAACAAAGGTAATACAGATGCCTTTCACAGAAATCTCTGAGAGATAATAGGGAAAAGGCCTAAAATTCTATATAGCTGTGAGCTTGCTTAGCACCAAATCTGTTCTCTGGAAACCTGTCCTAGTGATTTATCAAGTATCGTCTGTTCTTGTATAAAAATGCTGTTACTCAAATATTGCGAGGCAAGAAGTTGTTCCAGAATTAATAATACACAGCAAGTTCATGAAACTCAAAATCTAGAAGTTACACATAAACAGAATGGAAGAGCTTTTAATTTGGAGATTAAAAGAAATAGGCTCCGTTCGGAACCCCATTTATTACCAGTGGGGGGGGGGGGAGGGGTTAGGGATGCTGCACAAACAATTTGTCTACAGTCTTGGGTCCAATGAAAAATCACAACAATGGGATTTTTTTTCCCCGTTTATACCCTCATTTTTCATCATTAAATTTACAGTTTACCCTTGTATCTACAACATAGGACAAGAATATCCTGCACATTATCTTTGTTACATTTTTGGCCAATTTTTTTCCTTTTTAGAGTACTTTTTTTTACCTTATTTTTTAAATATTTTTATTTATAATATCTTTGAAAATTTTAATAATTTATTGTTATTTCATTTTTTTCAAATAATATTCAATATTTTATTTATACTACATAAATACATAACATATATTTATAAATATAATTAATTACATGAAATTAATTTGTAGAATTCATTACATATGCTAAAAATATATTATACACAAATTTTAACCTAATGCCTTTCATGTTATTTTCTCTTCTCACCATAGTTCACTTCACCACCATTGATGCTTTTGCATACAAACACATATCTCATCACTAACCACATGCTACAGTATCTAATCCCATAGCTACAATAACTAATCTCACCACCCCACACTGTTTCCAATCTTACCTGAACCAAACCCACCTCCCATCCAAATGGACTCTTAAGACTTAAATGGGATAACTCATCCAAAGAAACTTGCTATGCTACTTAAACAATGCACAACTCAAAAACCTTTAAAAAAATAGGAAAAGGGGATTGGAGAAGCTCATTACCTGCAGTGCAAGGCTTAATCCACCATTCTCTTCTATATCAAAATGCAATAACTGCAGAAAACCAACCAATTACTAAAACGATGGGTAATTATTGATGTCAGAAACGGCAAAAGGAATATGCTTTATTTTTTCATATATCCCAGTAAATCATACAATTAGTAAAGTTTAAATATATGTATTTCAAAATATTTTCATGGGTCCGATATATTTGCTTATTTATCTCAAGAAACTAGGTCGTTCATAGCAATCCAAACACCAAAAATTTGGGAGCAAAACATATCATAAGGATGATAAAAGCATAAAATATTTTAATTCAAGAGTTCCAATAGAACTCAAATGAAACAACGCAAAAGCACTCTAGCAGATTTGCTTACCTAATTTAGATACACCAGAGTAGTGACACTTAAATCAATATAAAAGGTAAAGCTACAAAAGAGCTTTGCCCTAACCCACAAATCAAAAGTATCTAGAAAGAAAAACAACATCATGCCCAAATAAAATTATCACAAAATGTTGCTTTTGTCTATTCTTTATGACTTAACTAAGGACCATACATTGACCAGAAAAAAGAGATGAAACACCAGCTTCCAGTATCAATCCTCTGTGACTTATACTAAGGGGTTCAAGGACTCTGGATTCAAACAATTCTTATATCAATTCTTTTATGGTGGGGAAGTAAGGGAACCTCTCTTAAATGTTCTGATGGGAAGTAAAGAAATGTCCTCTCACTATTTAAATTCCTATCCTTAAATAAAAGAAAAAAAAAATTTGGACCTACTTAATATTTACTATTAAACACATATTGCAAAAGGTTCAAAAGGGATACAGTTTTTAAGTTTTGTTTCTTTAGCATGAAAAAATGAAATGAACCACAGATTCTATCAACACAACCCCGACCCCACCCCCCACCCCCAAGGAAAAAAAAGGAAAAAGAAAGAAAAACTAGTTTGCGGATGCAGATAATGTTGAATCCAGAAGTTTCAAGCTCATTATTTACCCACCTTGAACTTGCTTTTGTCAAATGATTGCACTCGACAAACAAACCCATCCCTTGCTTCCTCTTCTGTTATTGTGACAAAGTAGAAGTGAGCACATTGTTTTTCAACCTGTTAGAGGAGCAACAAAATCAGTGGCTGCATAAAAATTAATAAAATGTATAGCAAAGAACAGGAAAATAATTATCTCACCTTCCTAGAAACAGGTTGCCCCAACGGAAGTGGGCGAATAGTGACCACACCATTAAGTGCCTCCTCCAAAACAGTTGCAGATACGGTTGTCTTAATTGGCACACCAAGTTTACTATTTACAGTCCCCAAAATAGTTAAAATTGTACCCAATGCATAGTACTCATAAAGGCATGGAAACAATGGAACATGTTAAATAATATAAAATGTGAGGAGTAACCTAAAGAGTGCAGCAAACATGGTGTTCACAGTCCCCAAACTTGAAAGATCTAGCTCCAATTCTTGGTTGTCAGCTTCAACAGCCTATTCAAAGGAAAGAACATCATGATCAACGATTTCATGCTTCATCAATAGAATCATTTTTGGTGCTGCACAATGGATTGTTAACAAGTGGAAGTGTGGAAAAACTGGATTCTTTACATCCTCCACGTATAGCATAAATGAAGGTAACAGTAAGAAAATCACAAATAACCATCGGCCTAAAAATACTTTGGAAAATTAGGTGCATGCGTGTATGTCTCACCTCAAAACCAGCTGTGTCATACTGGCGTCTTTTATCTGGATCGGACAAGATATTATAAGAAAATGTCACCTCCTTGAACATATCAGCTGCAACAGGATCATTTCCATTCTTATCAGGATGATACCTGATAGCACAAGATTAGCATCCATAGCAGCTAAGCCACATGATAAAGCAAGAGTATAACCAGAAAATTAATTGCAGAATAGCAAGAGATATATAAGGTTAAAAAATATGAGTCCACTATCTTGAAAGTAGTCAACTCCCAACACCATATCTATGTCCTAAATCACAATTTTCATTTCTCATAAAATGTTCCTGGAAAGAAGAATTATCAGGGCAAACAATACATTCTTTGGATTCTTGTTGGAAATAAGCTCTTCCAATGTGCAGGCATTACCTTTGTCCTCTGGGTGCTATAGCTATAGTTTACCTGTTGTTTGACCAGTCTTCCGGAAACCTAACCAGTCATTCATAGCCAGTGCGATTGTTTTTCAAACTCCCCATCCACTCGCAAGTTTCGGGCACCTACACGAAATCTTGTATCTAACTGGCAAATACCCACATAAAAAATCTGATGCTTGGCTAAGTCCTTGACAGCTACTTGCATTTTGCGATACAATGACTATCCTACACGCTACCAATAGGAGAGTAAACCATTAAAACGAACCGTAGTTCGCAAAGCTTCAATTATCATTCCCAAATGGCCTTCCCAGTTCAAATCCTCAATACTTATTCTGCTACTGTACTCCATGTATGCATGTGATTTTAACATATAACTAACCATAATTATCACTATGCTCAAATTAGTGAGCGCTGATCTATTCCACAGTGACCACTAAAAACTTCAATTAAAAAAGAGAATTCAAATATTTCAAAACTTTTTAACTATTAAAAAAACAAAAGTAGAAAAAGAAAAATTGAACGTACTTGAGAGCCATTTTCCGGTACGCGCTCTTAATTTCCTGATCCGTAGAGTTCCTCAAGACCCCAAGCACCTCGTAGGGATCTCGACGAACTTGCTTTGCCATGCCTTCGTTATTCTCCGACTTGGATCTATGCTGCGGCATTTTCCACAAAGACCACCAAAAAGAACTAAACCAGAATTTTTCTTCTCCTTCAGGTTTTTCCTCTCAGAAACCCTAGAAACCCAAACCTTCAACTAAATTCCAAAAAGAAATGAAAATTATTTTCCATATCTTTCCATCTCAATTCAACGAACTACAACATTCTGGGGTTTAGGAAGGAGAAGAAAAAAAATAAGAAAACAATAATTTCAGGAGCATTCAGAAGGGGAGAGAGCAAGGGGAAATCCCATGGGACCTCCAAGCTGGAGCTTCGGAGAAGAGAGAGAGAAACGGACAAAACAAAGAGACGAAAAATTGGAGGGGAAATTAGTTGTAATCGTACTAATATGTATTTTTTTGTCATTTTTATTTGTAATTTTTGTTGTTTAAAAATTTTTCAAAATAAACTTGGATGCGGTTTGCATCTAACCAGCGGCGCAGTGCGCAGTGCGCTATGCGCTTGCTCCTTCTCCCCTGATAAGGCATCCGAGGCGCACGTGATCAGGTTATGCTGGAGGGGTGCGCTGTGCGCCTAGTGTGCATTGGAGACGGTAATAAAAGGCGGGATTGTTTCTATCATTTTTTTGTCGTTTGTTTTCAAAATGATGGGAAACGAAAACTCTGCGAGCTTTGACTTGATTGGCCTAATCAAAGCCGAAAAGGTTACCCAATTTCAAGTAATGGACCCCTTCACTCACATCGTGATAAGTTTATTTGTACAGGATTTCACTCTTCGTTTTTAGTACATTTTCTCTAAATCTTAATTAAATAATTATATTATTATATTAAATGTAATAAATGACATATTATGGTATTATCATCAATGTTTCATGTAATATAATAATTTAAATCTATACTTCATAGGTTGAAAATAAAAACAACAGTAACTGTAAGTCATAATTAGTAAGATTGACTTCATATTTTTATTTACTATAAATTTCTTTTTTTTTTTCTTCGTCGTTTCCTTTTATAAATTATACCAATGAGAGAAAACTGGTAAAGCTCTACAGGGCCAAAAATTTTCCCTTTTTACAATTTTCGGACTCATTAAACTAATGCTTTAGTTGATCGTTGTAAATGGCTATTAATGTTAGAAAATTTGTGCATTTTTTTTCTAGGAATGTCAATGATAGAATATATTGTCTAAATATAAATGTAATGGTGATAATAAGATAAGAAATAAAATAATTATTAAAAATATTAATGCAAGAGTATATTAATAAATTATTTATATTTTTTTAATAACATTAAAAATTTTAATACATATTGTTTTATATATTTATTCAAATATTTTAATTAGTTATATAATTATTTTATAATTATAATAATTTTATTATATTATATCAAATAAAATATATATTTAAAAATTTTAAAAATATATATTAAAAGTAAAAAAAAAAAAAATTGAAAAGAAAATGGTCAAGGTCCAATTTGTCCACCAGCATGGATGCACTCCAGGTACATCTCAAATGCACCCTTAAAGTGCAATTGACATCATTACCCCCTCCCTCCTCCCTTGCTTTCCTCTTGGATGTTACTTCAAACAAGCCCTTCGTTGAATGCCGGAATGATGGACAAAGTGTCTCTTTCCTACACTGTTATTATATAAAATTGGTTCCTTGTTACTAAAAATTAGATTTGTCCGATAAAAATTGTTTTGCTTCATATACGTTGGTATGTGTTTGTTCCATCTAAGATTCCATATTAATAGCAGTGGCTGCTTCTTCCTCTGTTTTTAGATCTTGGCAATCATGTTCTAAGACGTATTGGGTTACCTAACTTATCCTACTATCCACGTAGTTAGGACTTCCCAGACGGACTTGTCTTCAAAGCCGTCAAGATTCTGAACAAAATATTATTTGTTTTCAGGGAAGTTCAAAAAAAAAAAAATCATAAAGGAAAATAGAAAAT
Source organism: Adansonia gregorii (assembly GCA_038382025.1). Classification (NCBI taxonomy): domain Eukaryota; kingdom Viridiplantae; phylum Streptophyta; class Magnoliopsida; order Malvales; family Malvaceae; genus Adansonia; species Adansonia gregorii. The sequence goes on along the minus strand of JBBYHO010000010.1, from coordinate 6,733,574 downwards.
TAATTTGTCTGGCTTAACCACTCCATATAGCTGTCTAAACTAGTAGTGAAAATATATATATATATATATATATATATAGAACTCTCTTAAAATTTAATAAAAATACACTTATTTTTATAGTTTGAGAA
>JBBYHO010000010.1:6662531-6700921 GCA_038382025.1 Adansonia gregorii | reverse complement strand
ATATATATATATATATATTCAAGGGCTCTAAAGTCTAATATTTTTCTACCACTCAATAGAATATTTGATGGAAAACTCATTGCGAATGAAACAAAGACAGTTGTAACCCTCTTTTTCCTTTTTCTGAAATTCTTCTATAGCTGATATGAAAGGCTTTTCCCACCTGCTCCGGCCACATTTCAAACTCAGCCTTTTGGAATTTGAAATTTACGTTGTTGTTTACGTTTGAGAATATAAATTTAAAAATTTAAAAATTTAAATTTAAATTTAAATTTAAATTTAAATTTTATTTGTTATATAAATTTTGATGGTGGATTATATGTATTATGTATAAATTAGTTGAGTTTTAATATTATTATATATTTAAAATATATAAGATTATGAATATTAAATTTATAAATATTTATAGAAATTTTAAAATTGATCACTAAATAGAAGTATAATAAATTTATAAATTTAAAAAATAAATATAAATGTTCTATTTATGTATTTTTTATCACATAACTTATACTATTTTTAACATTCAAATCCATCTTTCTAAATTCAAGTTGTATAATTTTGCAACTATGTATTACAGAGACGGTTGATCTACCAGCTTGCATCAGTTTAGCATAATAGAAAAGGTGTTGGCCTGAAAGGAGATACAACAGCTTCTTTCTCATGCACTTGTATCCTATGAGATGGTGCAGATAATTAGTATTTCAATTGCAGCTCTGGACATATTTTTAATAGTACTACGTTTGTTGTGGTTATGAATATAATAAATATTATCATAATTAATTATAATAAATATTGATATTAAATATTAATTAAAAAAATCAAATTGCATGATAACGATTTTAACATTATTGTTGTAACTATTATTTAAATCTCTCCAAATGCCAAAATTCCAATTTTACCGTTAAAAGAATTTTAATTTAGTGGGGCATTCAAAGATAGAGAAGAGCCTAGTGATGAAAACTGAAAACTCCCCGGTAATGGAAGAAAGAGGCAAGAGGGAATTGGTCCTAACGATGTGCAGTCATGTCGTAGTGGAGAAGCTGAGGCTGGAAGGCACTAGGAAATTCATCCAGCTTGTGGAATACTTGAATCAACATGTAACATGCCATCCATTTTCAACTTTAATATTATTAAGAAACTCAGGAAAAAAAAATAAAATTACCAGTAAAAAACAACAGTGAGAATAATAGACTAATGAAAAAGTTGCAAGCAAGCATATAAAAAAATCAGGAGGGCTTGACTCTAATGTTTGCTTAGTACAGGAATTTCAAAACGTGCTGATTATTTATCAATTATCCCATAAAAGAAAGATGAGGATTATTGTTGATGAAGAATAAAAAAGAAAACTAAAAAACAAAGTACAGAAGCATAGACCACTTAATTAACAAAGGTTAGTACAATTAGACATGTTCATAGATTAAATCATATCGAGTTTAGACAGATTACTAATGCATTATAAGCTTATTCAGGTTCGGTCATATTTTAAATAAAGATAATTTTTTTTCAAGTTCATCCATATTTGTAAATGAGTAATTTAAACTCATTTAAATTTGCCCATATTATATTTTTAAAAAATTTTTAAATATATTTTTAATTTAGGCTTTAATAATTAGATATATTTTTATTAATATTTTTTTAAAATGACTTCTATTATAAAAGTGTCTTGAATAAGTTAACAACCAGTAAAATAAAATTACAAATATTATCAGAAAATATATAATTATATTATAAAAATATAAATTTTAAAACAAAATACCTTATTCGGGCCGGGTCTGGGCTTAAATTTTTCTACTCGAGGCCTAACCTTTTTTAAACGAGCCTCATTTTATTACCCAAGGTCATTTTTTGGGTATAATATTTTTGTCCAAACCTTCTCAAATATCGTTCGGACCTTTAAGTTTGGATGGATAGCTTACCTTGAACAGATCTAAGTACAACATTGACTGAAATAAATTCAAATAAAAAACATTCCTTTTCTCGAAAAGGAAAAGGACTAATTATGTTATTGGTCCCATACATATTAAAATCTTGAGATTTATTTCCTCTGCAATAATTCATGTAAACTGAATCTCCTACTATATTAATTTAAAAATTCTAGTCCAAAAGTGTACAAATGTCAATCTCCTACGCATGATATGTCGATTTCCTAAGCATAAATTTTTTTAATACTAATTGTAAAACAAAAAAATTTTTGAGAAATCAACACTTGATGTGCCAATTTCTCAACAATTTTTTTATATTACAAATAAAAACCATATATAAGCCTATGACCCTTTTTAGGAGGTTATGGCCCTTATGGAGGGTCATGGGTACTCGTGACCCTTTGAAATTTTGCTCACCCTCTCACCAAGGGTGAGCACGAGGAGCTTCTTATAAAAGGAACTCCTCTCAAATCTATTCTCTTTAAGTTACGATGAGAATAGATTTAATTTGAAGTGTTATTTAAAGTTTAAGTAATTGAGTTAAGCAGCTTTTTGAAACGTATAATTTAATTTTTTTAAAATAATTTTTGATATGATTATTTAAGTTTAAATTTTTTAAATTATTCTTTATTTTTATTTGTAGAAGTTTGTTGATTTTGATTGCATTTTACATAAGATTTATTTTTATTTCTATGTTTGACTTTTTGGATATTTTATCTAAAAATTTTGTTTGATTGTATTAGCAATTTTTTGTGTGTTGTCATTTTTCATTATTAATTATAAATTATTTAGTAATGGTTCAAGTAATTTTTGTTGTAATTATGTTAATTTTTTTGTTGAAATTATGACTGTGAAGAAAGAAGTTTAGTTTAGTTTGAAGGGATTAAATCATTTAAAAATTTTAAAGGTATAATTTATTTCTATTTGTAAAAATTTAGTTTAATTCTTATTTTAAATTTAGTTTTATTAATAAGGTCCTATGCCGATTTGGGATGCAACAACCTATCTCTCAAACACCAGTGAACTTTGACGAAGTTCACAGAATTGACATGCGTGGTAATATGTAGAAAAATAGGCCAAAAGGCATTCAAATTGGATTTGATTTTGGAGAAGACATTTCAAATAAATTGTTAAGGGTCCTGAAATTCTAAACAACAATTTCACACCATCAGATGAATACATCAGATTATTTTATGCTTAAGGCCAATTTTATTTTTCCATCGCTAAGACTTAGGATTTTAGGAACAATTTATATGATCAACAGTTTCAAATCTAGACCCTTCTATTCATGTGGAGGTTTCCATGCACTAGTAAAGTCTCTGATCACAGATCTAATGGATTCGTGTCGATAAAAAATCAAGCATATACCAAGTTATGTAACAATATATCTACGAAAATTATCGTGAAAAAAATGATCATGCCTCCTTCGTCTCACCCTTTACAATGGCAAATGCAATTGGTACTATGTTTCGATTGCTATCTTGTACGATAACTAACAACAATGTTCTTTTGTATTTTCTATATAAGAATGTACTGTTTATTTGGAGAATAAGTTTACAAAATAGGAAGCCTTCAATGCAAGACTTGAATATCCAAAAAAAGTTGATGGAAAATACTCATACTTTACACCATTTGATGATCGTGATATACAAGTACAGTTTGTAATTCACATTATTGTGCTAGGAACAAAATGTTGCATTGCACCCAACTACTTTAGCAGATCATTGTATAATTTATCCCAACCATTAAATATTTGAACAATTGCCTTCTGCTTTGCTATCCATGCTTTCCTATAAGAGGTCACATATCCATTCATATTTCTTATCTCTGCAACCAAAATTGATATATATTTATATATATTAAAAAAGATATAGCAATTATTAGAATTATTAATAAGGAGACTGTAATTACTTTTTTACCTTTATTTCATCTTATCATTGGCTACCTTTTTTTGGGCAATTTAAGGGATTCTCATATATATATATATATATTATAAAATATAATATATATTATCAACAATAATATATATTATATATAAATGATATTTATCTAAAATACTATTTAAAAATAATAAAAGATTAAAAATATTTTATATTAAATCTCAAATTATTATTTAAAAAATAATAAAAGATAAAAATATTTTATATTAATCTTGAACTAGTATTTAAAAATAATTAATATTTTAAAAATAAAAAATAAAAAAATTTTATGTTAAATTTTGAATTAATATTTAAAAATAATAAAAATTAAAAAAATATTTTACATTAAATCTTGAATTAGTATATGTAATATAATATAATATAATATAATATCTCTGGGTAGTCAGTTAAAAAATATATTGTACAATATATTATAATTTTATATAATTAATATATCTTATATAATATATATTTATTGATTTTATATTATATTATTGTATAAAAATTATATATATATATTAAAAATACTATTTAAAAATAATAAAAGATTAAAAATATTTTATATTAAATATGAAATTATTTAAAAAAATTAAACTAATATACCTTACATATTATATTAAAATTATATATAATATATTATATATTATATAATATAATATAAAATAAAAATATTTTATATTAAATCTAAAATTATCATTTAAAAATAATAAAAATATTTTATTTTTTATTATCTTCAAATATTAATTTCAGATTTAATATAAAAGATTTTTAATCTTTTATTATTTTTAAATAGAATTTTTAATAATATAATTTTTATATAGCATATATTTAGGGTCAGTTCCTTTAGTATAAGAATTGACCCTTCATATAGTGAAACATATATCAATACATATTTGAATTAAATATATCAGTTTTGGTTATTTGTACATTCAGTTATAATTATAATTATAATTTTTTATTATTTTTAAATAATAATTCAGATTTTAATATAAAATATTTTGTTATTTTATATTATTTTTTAAATAGTAATTTTAAATTTAGTATAAAATATTTTTTAGTCTTTTATTATTTTTAAATAGTATTTTTAATATATATAATTTATATATTATATATAATATGTATTAGGTAGGGGTCAGTTTCCTAAGCATGGGAATTGGCCTCTCACACAGAATATTATAATATATTATGAAATAAAAATATTTTATATTAAATCTTAAAATATTATTTAAAAATAATAAAAATAAAAAATATTTTATATTAAATTTTAAATTATTATTTAAAAATAATATAAAATATTTTTATTTTTATTATTTTTAAACAGTAATTTTAGATTTAATATAAAATATTTTTTATTTTCTATTATTTTTAAATAGTATTCTTAATATATAATTTATATATAATATATATTTGAGGTCGATTCTCTTGATAGAGGAATTGACTTTCCATATGTTGAAACATTATCAATATATATATTGGAATTTAAAAACATATTGTTTTGATCATTTGTGCAGTTAGTTGTGGTTATTTGTATATTCAGTTATAGTTTTGAAAATTGTACTTCTTGTCTTGACTTATGAGGGTTCTAGACATCATAAGTTTTCAAAAGTCTTGATAGCCCTCTAATTGGATGGTATGATTTTCTTTTTATGGCTATTTGGGCAACTTCCAAGATGACTTCAGTATTGTACCTTAAAGTTTCATTCTTTCCTTTCTTGACTTCCTTTTTAACTTTTTTCTTTTTTTTTTGTTTGACCGCTATATTATGCCCTTCAAGGAAACTTAAGATTTTCCTAGAAGAATAATTTCCCAAAGAATGGGGTCATTAGTTCAAATAGCTACGCATAATCAAGATGGAATTTTCGAGGTACGTAGTGCAAGCTAAGGTTTAAGGTTTTGAAGGAAAGGGTATGTAGGCCTAAATTTAGTGTTTGAGGGTGATCGGATCAAGGATCATTTCTTTTCATGAGGGCTTTTACTTTTAATGTCCTCGCTTCATTTAGTTCTTTCCTTTTGTTTTGATATTGACTTTGACTTTTGATTGATATGATTTTTTTGGACTTTGAATTTGATCTTGACTTTTCTTTTTGACCTTTTTAGAGGGAATTTTAGACTTTGATGACTTGGTACATCGCGTAGTTACTCTTGGATGTCAGGTATTCTGATAATTGTAAAAGTGGATATCTGCCTTGTAGACACCCCATTCTATCCAGGCTAGCATTCAAGGCGTTAAAGGTCACTTTTTAAGTCATCATTAGGGTCACTCAAAGAAGCATAGGTCAGTTTCTCATCATCTTGGCTAAGGTAAGGAGTACGGAGAGTCAAAGGTAAGAAAAATCCATATTCTTTAAACTTGAATTGATGCCAAAAGGCATAGTATAGATACTTGGCCATAGTGCATTGATACAAGATATGAAGTATCGATATGTTTATAAATTTTGGTTATGGTATAAATACAAAGGATCGTGGTATCGATATAGAGTTGTTTCAGAGCTAAAAAGTGATTTTGGAGGAGTTTGCATCGATATAGGCAAAAAGTCTTAATAACTAGGAAAATTTTGTTCTTCGTATCGACACAAAGCTTCATTGTATCGATACAGGAAGCCTAGGTATCGATGCTGAAGCCAAAATTGGTCCTTGATATCCATACAAAATGCCTTATAACAATACTAGAGGGCATTTTTGCCTAGTTTATGTTTTTTTCACATCCTTGCACCATCTAACTTAAAATCAGATTTAAACACATTTTTGGCATAAAAAATCATCAAAATTTATACCAACCCCTAGCAGTGGACTTATGATTGGGTTTTAAAAATTTTTAAGGCCTAAAATGTTTTGAAACTAGGACATTTGCATGAAAAAATGGTTTGTTTAGGGTGTATTTAGCTTTTCTCCATGTTGTAGACACCTTTACCTTTCTGCTCCACTACTTTGTTTGTTGTAGCCACTGGAAAGATAACTAGTTAGGTGCAGTACCCTGAGCTATCATGTAATACATGGCCATAACCTCATAATACCTTTGCTTTTTACATTTTTTGTCTTCATATTTACATGGCTATATATGCCAATTTTGGCTCTGCTGAAAGGGGATTATTGACACACATTCTTAGTAGAAAACCCTCTTTCATTCCCCTAGCTCCTTTAAACCACCATTAAAACCCTTTTCAAAGCCCTTTATTCCATTCATCCTCTAAAACTCCCCTTATTAATATGATAAATAAAAATATCTTTTTTTTCATCACTTTCTTGCTAATCAACAACAAAAAAAGAAGAAAGTAACTATAGCTATTGCTCAAAAGAAAGGTTAAAACTTGAGGCTTTTTGGTATATTTTCCTCCTTACTTCATTTATTTTCTTATTTTTAGCATTTACATCATCTTAGTGACGTTTTTCATGTTACTGTGACAATTTTAGGATTCTCATATATTATGGTGGCCTCAATTGTGGTAGTCTTAGGCTTCAGATGATCTTTTGATGCTTTGATGGCCAAGCATGCCATGTTTTATTTTCATCATCACAACAATTCTGATTCATGCATTTCTTGTTATGTTGCATCCACCTTTACATGTTCAAATTGCACTTGAATGTTAACCTTAACATGTTTTAAGCATATTCATGCATTTTCTTGCATTTTGGTAGGTTTTATGGAACAACAATGCCATCTTGAAAATTATAGGATGTTTTTCCTTATTTAAACATGTTCGTATCATTTTTAATAGCATGATTCTTGATGTCATTTATGAAGCTAATATGTTTTCTTGATGTCATTTATGATGTTAATATGTCTGTATCTTTCTACTCATTTCTTTGCATTTTTGCCATCTTTTCCTTACCGAAATGTCATCTTTTGTTTAAATATGTCATCTATGTTCATCTTCATGTATGTCATATTTTGTTCTTAGCATGTTCATCAAAATGTTTGCTTGTTGATTGCAAAATTTAATTTTTTTAAAAACCCCTAAGCTAAATTTTTGTTACCTCTAATAAATAAAGAAAAAAATGGATTCAATATTTTGACAAAATTGGTTCTCAAATGTTGAGGATAAATCAAGCTTTCTATGTTTAGATTCATGGTCAAATGAAGTTAAAAGTTCTACTTTCGAAAATAAAATAGCCTTTTATTTTTTAAGATGTTTAAACTTTGATCTAGAACTTCATGTCCCTGTTGGTATCATGGTCAATAGGATGTTTCATCATCTCAAACTATTCTGAAGATTGTATAAATGAGCTTGTGAAGCTCATGTCACCTTTTTTTTCTGTTAGAGAGGTTCTTACATCCTTGACTGGAGTTTAATCCTAAGAAACCCAAAAATACTAAAATACTCCCTTATTTTTGCTCAACAACATTGTGCTCACTACTTAAAAAAATCATTTTCAAGCCCAAACAATTTTTTTTTGGAATTTTCTAAATCTTTTTCTTGAAAGAGCACTGAATTAAATTTCCAATAATGTCTCATTTGCACCTAGACCATTTTAAATGATGGAGTTATGATTTTTTAAACCTTTACCATCTGGAGCCTTTGGAATTAGCGATTTGTATTATGTTTGGATCGTTTTGACCTATCAAATGAGTATTATGAATTTTTAAAATATTTTGTCAAAAATTTCATGAAATTCCCTTTCTATTAAGGTATCGTTCATGATTTAATGATCCTAAATGAGTCCAAGGCAATTTTTCAAAGTTCACTTTACCCTTTCTTTTGCACATGCTGTCGGTGCTAAAACCAACCCAAGTTCAAAAATTAATTCTACCTAGAAAATGCTAGGATTTTTGGAAATTTTGATGCTAATCTTTATCAAGCTATCTATCCAATGACACTCATTTATCCTTTAAAGCCGTTGAATGAACCCAAAATAAATTCAGAAAGGGAGATAGTGTGATGTTGTCCTCTATTTTTGGAGTTACAATTAATTCAATTTCTTGAATCACCTTTATCAAAACTTTTGAATGCCTCAAAGAGCATCCAATTGACTTGATATGGAGTCATGCACTATAGCACAAGCCCCTTAGGCTTTAGTCAAGGCCAAAACAAAAATTTAAATTTTACTCAAATTCTCGGTTTTGATCTTTAAATGTAAAAATATTCATAATTAGGGATACTCTAACCCTTCCTTCCAAAGGGATACTTCAATTCCGTTTTTTATTCAAATTAGAATTTTCTCTTTCCTAGAGCCTCGAAGGCTTTTAATCATAACTTAGTTTCAAACATATCTAAAATCTTCACTATTAAGGATGCTTGAACATTATCTTCCGCGGGGATATTCCAACTTCGCTTTTCACCCAAGAATCTGAATATTCTCTCTCTCGGGTTTTGATAAACCTTTTAATCACAACTTAGTTTGAAACATACCAAAAATCTTCATCATTGGGGATACTCCAACCCTATCTTCTAAAGGAGATCCTTCAGTCCCGTTTTTCAAATTTCATTCAAAATTTGAATTCTCTCTCGAGCATCCTAAGCTTTTTAATCAACTTCTTTTCTTACAACTTAAGTGGCCATTGAGTCCAAATTCATTTCAAAATTGTTGTCATAGCTATTCTTCGATAATTGAAAACAATTACGAGATATATTCTGCTTGGCCCTCTTTTTTTTAATGCTTTTATGTGTTTATTTCTATGCTATTTTAGCCAACTCCTGAGCTTAACCAATGAATCTTTGAACCTCGTAGACTGCAAAATAAATGTTTCAAGTTTCATAACTTAGAATATCGTTTTCAATAGGCATCCGATCATGCCTAGCTGAAAATGATCGGTGGTGGCTCCAAGTCTTAAGCCACTTTATAATGGCCATCCAAGACTAGTTGGACAGGTGATTTGTTCGACGACCATTCCTTTTCCTATCATCAAATCAGGAATAATTCAAATCCTAATCAAGGGATAGTCCAAAGGCAATTCCAGACCATTCATTTTAAGTTTTGCACGTCACCATCCAAGCAATTCAGACTGGTGTTGTGGCCGAGTAAGGGGCACTTTTTAATAGCTTGGTGACTCCACTAGGGACAGAACATAGAGAGTTAGGCCTACGACTAGTCATGTTTTACTCGATTCTTGGTTTCTCAATTTTTGTCATTATTTAGCCATAATCCCTTTTTATCTTTATCTACTGGCCTTTTTATCTTTTGTGGTTTTTGTCTTATAATTATCAGGGACTATTCTGTTCTAGAATAGATATCTATTTGAATAAATATGGTAATAAAGGGTAAAGAAAAGGTTCAATTGTTTCCTCAACACACATTATGTATATGCATTTGCATTAGATTCCCACCAAACTTCATAGTGACGTTAGCGTCCAATAATTAGGTAAAAGTGAGCTATCTGCCTTCATGAATATCCTCTGCATAGGCATAGCAATATCTTTTAGGGTGTAAAGTACCTATGTCTCTCATTAGTAATCTTTTGTATTTGCATAGGAAAATACATCCACTAAATTAAATCCGTTTTGCCATACCTGTGATGGGTAGAGGCACCTATGTTATCCTTACCAGATGAAGGAGCAATTCAAATATTTATTTAGGCATTAACTCAAACCCATATAGTGGACCCTATGAGCCAAACCTTGTCAAACCGCACAAAATGCCTCTAGAATAATCGAAAGAATAGGATCACTTGGCAAAAATACTTTTTACCTTTTACTTTTTTATGCCGTTATTTTACGTGGGCAATGGTGAATGTGCATCATCAACCACATTTTTTATTTACCCTTTTAATAGATCACTAGGGCACATCGTTACCCTATCCGATGAATGGTTAATGCTCATTTTTCTTTAGGTGAAACACATAAGTGTTATAACCTATGATCCTTTTTAAGGCCATCATGCTACCTTTAAACCAATAAAGTTAACACGTTCAAGCCATTATACTGCCTGATTGATGGCTTAACACATGTTCGCCAATAAGTGACAATAGATGTACATTATTACCTAATTGGTCAATTACGCCCGAGGTGTTTTGCATCACCTCGTCAAGAGCAAACTTAATCTCATTGACTTATTATGTTGTTTGATCGATGGCCAACAATCGTTGCACTTCTGTAGATGATGGCATGTAAAGGTTGTCATCTAAAATTCCCTTTAAGGCTTGCTATTGGCTTTAAGGGAATGGACTTTAATTTAGTTAAGCTATCATGCTATTCGATTGATGACTTGACACCCACCACCCCTAGGTAGTGATGAATAAAAATCGTCAATCGGGTAACTAATTTTAACCCAAAACGATGCTACCTTATCATGAGGTTTCAACTCAGGCATATTGTTTTGTTGTCCTTGTCATTTTGTACCAAGAAAGAAGAGTGATTCTTTCCTTGATCCCCTAGGGTCACCCCAAGGCATCATAACACCTATTAATAGGGCAATTTCTGTGATTTATCGTTGTTGCTTTCCTTCTTTTATTCTTCTTTAGTCCTTTATTACTTTATTGATCCTCGTGTTCACGTCTCATGCATCATTTCTTGCACCAAACATATGGAGATAATTGATCCAAGGTAATGGTAAACGAAAGACATAATACCAAAAGGATATTTACCCCATCGTTATATTTCTTTGATAATATCCGAGGCATAATTCGTCCATTCATATGGATTTTTCCCCTCTAAAACAATACTACAATAGTCAGTACACTAGAGACATGTCATGGTGCATTTCATGTGTTCCATGCTTATCTTGGTGCTCTTTGTAATCTTAAAGATAGATTTCCATGACAACTTTCTCATATTCATTTCATTTTCTCACACACCTTACATTAACTTCCTCATTACACTCACATACATGTATGCATGCATGCATCCTTCCATGACATTTTGCATAACATGTATGCCATTTCAGGTCTCATATGTGTAGATAAGTATCCCTGGCATGTCATATCTTCCATCTTTATTCATCATTCCTTAGTTTGTTCATGCATTGATCATTCATAACACTAAACTCGTCTATTATTTTGCATCAAAAAAGGTGTAACATGGGAAATCAATTAGAAACCAAAGTCAGTATTTTAGAAATTATCTAAGAAAAATTTCGGTATGATGTTCAAGAACTAAGAAAACAGTTCATAAAACTAGCAGGAGCAGTTAGGGACTTTGTTGATGCTGAAAAGGATTCCATAAAAAGTTATCATCATTTGTAATTGGCTAAATGTGTCAGAGTATGGCAAATCCATTGGAAATGCCTGTTAATGCCTTGAAGGAATTATTAGAGAGCTCAGGCATGATGTTCAGGAAATGAAGAGGCAATTCTTAGAACTAGCAGGGATGATCTCAAAGCTTAATTAGCTGAAGACAATTTGCTCCTATGAGTCACTCTTTCCATCATCCATATAAAAAATAAAGACATAAGTAGCCAAACCTAGTATGACCCATGTAAAGCTTTCCCATTTGCTCTCTAGTCGATATTTGAAACCCACCTTCATCGCCCCTATCATTGCAAATTGACCTACATTTTAACCAAGGATGTCTTCCCATCACCTTCCAACCATTCTTTAACTCTGATGTTAAGAAATCTATCAACGAAAAGAGAAAAATGAATGCAATCAGAAATGATAGTCCCGTATGCCTCAAGTCAAATGGTTCACCTAGTTTGAGGTACTATCCCTTAAATCCATACGTAAGCTTTTACCTATTTGCATCTCTTCCAATGCATAATTTAGTGCCGATGACCCTGATTAGACCTACCTATTAGCCAAAAGGATTAGAAATTGCTCAACAAAGATAATGGGGTAGTTAAGACAGAACCTCTATAAAATCGATGCTAATATCATACATCGAATTACTCCTTTAACTTATCCAGAAGGTTATGAACTTCTGAACCTCTAAAACCACCTAACTCAGAAGGTCATGAAACCATTGCTTGTGGATACCACATAAGATGCAGAAGCCATTACATAGAAGAATACAAGGTTTTAAAGAGAAAAGTGTAGTAGTTGATTGAAGAGGGACAATTAGATATTAACCAATAGTGAGAGTGAAACAAGATGTGTGAACCTAAGGCAATATGGGCATTCTTCATGTGAAAAGCTTTTGCCTTTGAATTGTCATTTTCATGAACTTAACATGTTTTGAAATTAAATCGTATGTTTAATGAAAGCATGATATTAGAACATCTTGAGAATATTGATGATTGCTTATATTCTTCACCTTTTCTTTAAGCTTTTTCATGCATAAAGTTGACTAATCGAAAGACCCAAGACTTTAAAGAATTAGTTTTAAGTGCCACAAGCATATCCATATAGCCAAACTAGAACCACCAAACAGGTTTGGAGCGATAAGGATCAACCTTTCATAGTTTATAAATTCCCTTAGGAACTAAACAAATGTGACGTCTTTTAAGAATCCTAATGGCAGTAATTCAACGTGTGATAAGATTGTGTTAGAAGCATCTACTTTTTCTTTAGCAAACCAAAACCTAAGCCGCCATGCCATACCCTGAAAGTTTTTAAAATTGTAATCTTTGGGGCAATGTTGCAAAATTACCTCATGTCCCCACTATAAGTTCTTTGTCCCTGGTTTTCCCCTTTCATTTTGATACCTCTAAACCATTTACAAAAGCCTTTCTCAAGACATGTCTTGTGTCTCCACCATTTTCTCTAGGTCCCTAGTTCTCCCTTTTTATTTTAATACCTCCAAACTATTTTATCAAAAGCCTTTCTTGGGGCATGTCTTATGTCCCTACCATGACTTCTAGCCCTTAGTTCTCCCCTTTTATTTTGATACCTTCAAACTATTTACTAAAAGCTTTTTTTAAGGCATGTCTTGTGTCTCCACCATAACCTCTTAGCTCTTAGTTTTTTCTTTTCTTTTTTATACCTCCAAACCATTTACCAAAAGCATTTTTTGAGTCATGTCTTGTGTCCTTACAATAACCTTAAAGCCGCTAATTCTTCCCTTTCATTTTGATACCTCTAAACCATTTGTCAAGATTTTTTCTCAAAGTATGTCTCGAGTCCCATCACGACCCCTATCTCCGGTTCTTTTCTATCATTTTGATGTCTCAAAGCGTGAGTCTTTTGTCAATACAAACCTTAAGGATTGAATATGGAATGTTTCCTACCACCTAAACCTTAGCATTACGAGACATTATTGGTAAACCAAAAATGAGGCATGCCCAAGCATAAAGAGTGAAAAAGAGAATGAAGGCATATTTTTGAAAGATAGAGAAAGATAGCAATTGAATGTAACATCATGTGATTAAGAGGTTTAAAATGTCTACAAAGGAACTTTTCCTTGGAAAAGACTCTTCAGTTGACATAGTTGTGTTTGAGATGAAAAATAACGATCTTTCATCATCCTTTCATGAGTTAGAAAATTGCTCCTTTTTAGCCTAATGAATTCTTTCTTTTAAAAGAAACCCTAATCAAAGATCACCCCTACATTAGGGGATATGAAAAGCTTTTTTAAGAAAATAGGGTAGATATCTACTCTACAATTATGAAAATGCTCAACATCAATTTAGCAAACATGAACTGTCAAGTTTTCAAAATCCAAGATTCCCTTCAAGAAAAGCAAAAAAAAAAAAAAGCAAAAGCCAAAAAAAAAGAGCAAAAAGCAAAAGCAAAATAAAAAAAAAGGAACAAAAGATTGGGAAATAAGGACATCCTAAAAACAAAAGAGACAGATGCCCTTATGAAAAAAATGATCCTTAATCCAATCACCCCTAAACATTTAATTTGGGATTTTATATCTTTTCTTTCAAGATCATGAACTTTTGACCTACATTATGGTCCTCCAAGATCTATTTTGGTCAAGTATGGACATGTGAACTGATGAACGTTTCTTCAGAAAATTATTTTTTGACAAATTTTAAACCTTTTTAGGAAGCATGATGAAGTAATCAATTGAAAAAAAAAAGGATAAAAAATGGATTGATTGCAGCACTAGGTGAAAACCTAAAACAAGCACCTTGGAGCAAAATAAAGAATTTTCATTGCCACTACACTTAAAAATCCTTAAACACCCTAAATTAGTATCCTTAAAAAGACCAACTTTTTGAACTAAATCCCCACCTTCCCATATGAATCTTACAACCCTAAACCCACCATGGCCAATCTTAGTGCTGGTTGAAATATCAATTGTAAAAGTCTTAAAAGAATCCCAAAGTTGGTTAGTTTTCAAGGACTATATGTTCTATATAGATTGGTCCATTCGTAAGCCTAGAGGAACAAGGAATCCAAGGGAATCCATTTCACCATCCTTGAAACTTTTTTGAACTAATCAACGCATTTTAGTCCTTTCAACCTAACTAAAACACCAAATTTCCATTTTCTAACCGTAGATCATTAGACTTCAAGAGACTTCAACATCATGCTAACTTATGAGCTTTCATCAAATGCAAAAATGAGACAAAGGCTTTTCTAATTATAAGGTAAAGCTGGATTAGAATGCCTTTTAACTTTACAAGAGAAACCATCAAGAAAGGTTAAACCAAATTCTAAATAGAGCTAGTCTCTATGAGTATGTCATTATTCAAGAAAATAACATCATTTGCAAAGGTATTCGAGCATTATTCATTAATATACACTTTAGCTCAAGTGTAGTTACATCATTGCCAACTTTAGCGTTTGCCTTACTTTTCATTATTTAGATAAAAGCTAGTATAGGTGTGCAAACACAAGCATTTGCATTCACGCACATTTTCACCCAAGTGGATCCATATGGTACACATTCATCTCTATCCTTTTGCATTCATGCTCAAGGACCCTTGCGATTACGTGCATCCATGTTCATGAACATCGGTACTCAAATGCATTTTCACTTAGCTACAATTGCACTCACATGCATTCTCACTCACCTATAATCACATTTACATGCATTCTCACTCACCTATAATTGCACTCACGTGCACACTCATTCATTGCATTCGCACTCATCTGCATCCATATTTTTTGCACTATGTGCATTCTTTATGTTGTCCATTCACATTCATGGGTAGTTATACTTAAACTCAAACTTCTCATGTATAAACGTGCTCACCTACATTTACACTTACATGAATTCCTACTCACAAGTATTCATTTGCACTCCTAGGCATTTTCTTTCATATCCATTTATACTCATTAACATCAGCCCTCATGTGAATTCTCGCTTGCAAGCGTCAGTACCACATGAACTCTTGCTCACAAGCATTTATTTGCACTCTTATGTATTCTCCTTCATATCCATTTATACCCACGAGCATCAGCACTCACGTGCATTCTTATACATGAGCACAACACACGTTTGTATTCTTATTCATTTTGCTTGCACTCACATGTATTCTTGTCAATATGCATTCACCCTCACATGCACCTGCGTTCTTTCACATTTGTATTCACAAATGGTCACCATGACACTTCACATGCATGCATATCATTGCATGCCCATTGGTATCTTGATAATAAAAGTATGCATTATCAACATACATAACATTTTTTTCTTAAGAATATCAACTAAAAGTCCCCAAAAGCTTATCCTAAAGATGTTTCTTTAAAAAGAAAAATCTATTTCACCCATGAATTGAGTCAATCCACAAAGAGCTGAGCATTCATCATTAAAGCCCAGTATAATTGGCTATGATAGTCAAAACCTAATGTAGTTAACCATGAGGTAAGCCTAGTGAAGTTGGCCATACTAAGAGTCAAAACCTGACATAGCAGGCCATGATGTAGGCCCAGTGAAGTTAACCTATACCAAAGGTTAAAGCCTAGTGTCATTGGCCATGATATAAGCCTATTGAAACTGGCCTATATCAAGAGTCAAAGCCTAATATAACTGGCTCTATCTTGAGCCTAGAAAAATGACACTATCCACGAAGAGTAGGATGCCAATAGAGTCAATCCATAAAGAGTCAAGAACCTTTAGAGTCTATCCATAAAAAGTTGGATGCCTATAGAGTTTATCTGTAAAGTGCAAGGCACTAATCGAGTCTGTCCGTAAAGAGCTGAGCACTAATTGAATCTATTTACAAAGAGCTAGGCATTAATTAAGTTTATGCACAAGTAGTTAGGCACCAACCAAGTCTATCTGCTAAAAGCTGGGTATTAGTTGAGTCTATTCATAAAGAATTAGGCACAAACCAAATCTGTTCACATAAAGTTGTACACCAATCAAGTCTATACATAAAGAGTTAGGCACTAATTAATTCTACCCACAAAGAGCTGGGCACATGTCGAGTCTATCCACAAAGAGCTTAACAATAACCAAGTCTATAAATAAGAGTTGGGCACCAATCGAGTTTATCACCAAAAAGCTAGGCCCTAGTTGAATTTATCTATAAAGAGATAGGCAACTACTCGGCTAGTCCACAAAGAGCTGGATGTCTATTGAATCTATACTTGTTTAGGAGGCTAAATACTAGGAAACCCAAAAACATAGTAGGAAGGTTAAACCCTACAAAAACTCATCCAAACTTTTATCGAAATCACCGCAAAATCTTGTGATTATCATGGTGAAACATTAATTAAATCTTATTTTGTAGGCATATAAGAGCAATCAATTTGATTTGGATAAAATAGTGTCTTTTTATCTTTGCCCAATTCTTAACACTTAGCAACGGCTAAAAAGGGGCAGCTATAGGTACCATATTTTGATCAGGCCAGCATTCATGGCAGTAGAGGTCACTTTTTGAGTCATCATGGGGTTATTCAAATAAGCATGGGTTAATTTTCCACCATTGCTGCCCAAGGTAAAGAGTCGAGAGAGTCAAAAGTAAGAAAAATTTATATTCTTGCTACTTGAATTATACCAAAGGGCATATATTGATACTTCACCATGGTGTATCGATATAAGAGATAAAGTATCGATATATTGACAAATTTTGTAGATGGTATCAATACAAAGGGTCTTGGTATCAATACAAAGTTATTTTGAAGCTAAAAAATGATTTTGGGGGAGTTTGTATTGCTACAAGCAACAAAATCTCGATACTTAAGAAAATGTTTTCTTTATATCAATACAAAGCTTCATTGTATTGATAAAAATACCAGCTCCATGGTATCGATACCTGAAGCCAAAATTGGCCTTGGTATCAATACAAAAAGCCTTGTATCAGTACCACAAGGCATTTTTGCCTAGCTCATGTTGTTTTCACACTCTTGCACCATTAAACTTAAAATCTAATTTAAACACATTTTTTGCATCAATAGTTATCAAAATTCATATCAGGCCTTAGCGTTAGACCTATGACTAGGTTATAACAAATTTTTTGGGCCAAAAATGGCTTAAAACTAGGACATTTGCATGATAAAGTGTTTTGTTTGAGGCATACCTAGCTTTTTTTTTTTTCATTTTGTAGACATTTTCAGCTTCTTTGCTTTAATACTCAGCTTATTGTATTTAAGGAAAAGACAACCAGCTAGATATAGTACTTGGTACATAGCTAAAACCTTATAAAACCTTCGCTTCTTGCTTTTTTGTACTTATATTGCATGGCTATATATGACAATTTTGGCACAACTGAAAGGGGGCTCTTTATATACATTTTCAGCATAAAATAATTACTTTCATACATTTTTTCAACATTTTTTAACAACCAAAAAACTAAAAACCCTCATTCGTTCCCTTCAGCTCCTTCAAACCACCACTAAAGACCTTTTTAAAACCCTCTATTCCACTGATCCTTTCTTTCAAAACTCTCTTCCATCAACACGATAAATAAAAAGCACTTTTTTCATCACTTTCTTGCTAATCAATAACAAAAAAAAAGGGAATAAAGTAACTATAGCCATTGCTCAAAAGAAAGGTCAGAGTTTGAGGCTTTTTTGTATGTTTTCTACTTACTTTATTTATTTATTTTTATTTTTAGCATTTGCAGCATTTTAGTGACCCTTTTCATGTTACCATGACCATTTTAAGATTTTTATGCATTATTGTGGCCGGGGTTATAATAGTCTTAGGCTTCGAATTATCTTTTGATGCTTTGATGGCCAAACATGCCTTGTTTTATTTTCACCATCATAATAATCCTTGTTCATGCATTTCTTGACATGTTTTATCTACCTTCACATGTTCAACATATACTTGAACATTCACTCTTGAGCGTATTAATGCATTTTCTTGCATTTTATTAGGTTTCGTGGAACAAAAATGTCATCTTGAAAATTTCAGCATGTTTTTCCTTGTTTAAGCATTTCCATATCAATTTTCATAGCATGATTTCTGATGTCATTTATGAAGTTAATATGTCCATGAATTTTTTCTACTCGTTCCTTCCTACCATTTTTTCCTTGCAAAACGTCATCTTTATGTTTAAATATGTCATCTACGTTCATCTTCATGCATGTCAAATTTTGTTCTTAACATGTTCATCAAAATGTTTGCTTGTTGATTACAAAACTCTATGTTACCTCAAATAAATAGAGAATAATTTGAATTAATGTTTTCACAAAACTAATCTTTCAGTCTTGGGGATAAATCAAGCTTTTCTTTTTTGGATTTATGGTTAAATTAAGTTAAAAGTTTTGCTTTCCAAAATAAAATAGCCTTTTACTTATTTTGAAATGTTTAGGCCTTGATCTAGAAATTAATGCCTGTATTGGACACATGGTCAATGATTTGTTTCATCCTTCCATACTACTTTAGGATTTTGTAAATGAGCTTGTAAAGCCCATGCCATCATTCCTTTCTGTGATGGATGTTTAGACATCCTTGGCTCTGGTTTAGTCTTAAAAAACATAGAAATACCAAAAAAAATCCCCCAATTTTGCTCTAATGGCATTATACGTACCATTTAAAAATCCATTTTGAGCCCAAACACATTTTTTTGAATTTTATAATATTTTTCTTTGAAATAGCATTGAATTATCTTTCTAGCATTGTCTTGTTTGCACCTAGACCTTTCTAAATGAATGAGTTATGATTTTTTGATCCTTTATGGTTTGGAACCCATGGAATTAGCAATTGCATTCTATTTGAAACATTTAGCACATCAAAAGTTTTTTTTTGAATTTTTAAAATATTTTTTTCAAAAACATCCATCAAATTTCTTTTCTATAAAGCTATTATTCACTATTTAATGATCTCAAATGAGTTCGAGGTGATTTTTTGATGTTCGCAACTTTCACTTGTACATGCTACAAATGCTAAAACCAACATAAATTCAAAAATTAATTTTTCACCTAGAAATTGATTTCCTAGATTTTTGGAATATTTTTATGTTAATCATTGTCGAGTTAACTTTCTAACAATACCTTATTTATTCCTATAAGCCTTCGAATAAACTCAAAATAAATTCAGACAGAGAGATAGCATGATCTTGTACCCTATTTTTAGAATTAAAATTAACTCAATTTCCCAAACCATCTTTATTAAGACATTTTAACGTCTCAAAGTGCATCGGATTGACTCCCCATGAAGTCACATACTACAGCATAACCTTTTGGGATTGAATCAAAGCCAAATTTATTACTCAAATCCTCAATTTTAATTCAAAATACTTTTCACTAAAATGACTTTTTTTTCATTAAATATAAAAATCTTCATCATTGGGGATACTCTAACCCTACCTTTTGAAGGGATACTCTAACATTGCTTTTAATTCAAAGTCTAAATTTTCTCTTTCTCAGACCCCTTAGGGTTTTTAATCAAAACTCACTTTCAAACATGTTCAATATCTTCATTATTGGGGATGCTTTAACCCTACATTCTAAAGAGATACTCTAACCCCACTTTTCACCCAAGAATCAAAATATTTTCTCTCCCAAGTTTTTTTGAGTCTTTTAATCATAAGCCTTTTTTGTACATGCCAAAAATCTTCATCATTAAGGGCACTCCAACCCTACCTTCTAAGGGGATACTTCAACCTTATTTTTCAAAATTCACTTGAAATCTAAATTCTCTCTCTCGTGTATCCTAGGGTCTTTTAATTAAATATTTTTTTTTGTATAATTCAACTGACCATAAGTTCTAAATGGTTTTTAAAATTATCATCATAGTTATTATTCAAAAATCAAAGACAATTACACGATACATTCTAATCATCCCTCTCCTCTTTATGCCTTGATGTGTTCTTTTTCATGCAATATTATTATAGTCTTTTTTTGTCTTATTAACATATTTCCTTTTATGATTCCCATTTTGCATTTATCTTTCCAAATCATTTTTGAAAACTGTAAGGCAATGCTCCATGTTCATATATCTCTAATGCTTGACATGAAATATCTAAATTTTAAATCTATATCTGGAGATCATTTTTCTAAAAAAATTCTTATGTTTTCTAAATCTACGGGGTGCTTACATGATTTAAATTTTGTTTTAAAACCTAGATTTACAAACTTACATAAAATTCATGCATTAAAGGATTATGTTAAAATAAAGTCAAAACATAATTGATTAAACCAAAACCAAAGTAAGATATGGGTAGTAGGTACCGATTTCAGGCGTTGTTGGGGAGCTAATCCGTCTCCATACATAACGAACTCTCAAACCTAACCAACGAATCTTTGGACCTTATAGATCATAAAATTAGTGTTTCGAGTTTCATAACTCAAAATATCATTTTTAATAAGATTCAATCATGACTAGCTTATAATTATTGGTGGTAACTCCAAGTCCGTAGCCACTTAATAGTGGCATTTAAGACCGACTAGATGAGCGATACATCTGATAGTCCTCATTTTTATCATTATATCATACCTAATTTAAATCCAGATTAAGAGATAACCCAAAGGAAAGTACCGATCATTCCTTTTTATGTCACCATTCGAGCAACTTGGGTGAATGTTGTGCTCGGATAAGGGGCACATTATGACATACCTCATTTCATTTAAAAGGCTTTTTATGTCTTTGAATAAAGAAGATAATCCTTGATTAGAGTTTTTGAAAGAATGAATTCGTTATGCTTAAAGGGGTAGTAAAAGGATTGATTTCATAATTTGTGAAAAAATAAAGGAAAAGATGGTCATCTTTTATTTTAACCATGACCAAGTAAACTAATGAGTCATTCTTTGGGACAAGGTTTTTTTAGATATAGCATTCAAATCCATGCCTTGGTTTTTTTTTTCACTTTACGTTTGAAGGCATGTTCCTTAAAGTCACTAATTTGCCACAGCCATAATGATCTTAAGTTTCGGTTAACAAAACAAAAAAAAAGTCTAAGTAGTCATGACAACTTTAATGGCATAGGACTTCTTTTGAAATCTTCATCAGAATCAACTTTAACAGTATAGATTGACCATTTAAAATTGATCTCTAGAGGCTCATTGGAAATATCCATGTCACTTTTATCAAAACACTTGAAAGAGTGAGTAATAGACGAAATTTTAGAGACAAAAGGTTTGGGCCAAGGCAAAGAATAAAAATAGGAACAAAGATGAAATGCTTTATGCAAAAGTCATTTTTATTGATAATACTTGATAAAGGGTGCCCATTACATAAGATTCCTATAAGCTATTGGGTAGAAGCAAGTCGATTTTAGTTTTTGACATTAAACGAAAATAGACTTAAAAAGCACAAAGGTTTCTAACATGGCCCTATTATTAAGAATAGATTTTTGATGAGTAAGGATGAGTCTCATTGCTTGCATTTGATGGTCTTAGTTGATATAACAAATATTGGTAAGCAAGAGTGGGTCTCATCACTTGGCTTTAATGGTTTTGGTTGATTATTGATGGCATTGACATGAAGGTCATCGACACTAATCATGTTTACATTTTGATTAGGTAAAGGGTTTGCAGTGATATTTGGACCTTGATTTGTCCTAAATTGTAAACCTTTTGAATTGATGAGGTTTTAGACCTTTCATTTAAAAGATATGCTGTTCTCAGTCTTATGCCTCACTACCCTATGATGGCAGTCATAGTAAGCATTGGGATCATACCACTGAGGGTATGAAAGCTTTTTCTCTAGACATACATAGAATGACTAAATGCCTCTGAAGGAAAGTTTAATAAAGTTCCTTGTAAGTTATAAGGATAAAGTCAAACTATTGTTTTTGTTAGTTTATTCTTTGATTATTTAGAAAGGCATTGATGCTTTGGTTGATGGGAGATTGATTGTTCCATAAAAGATTCAGTGGAGTAGCAAAGGATAGGTTATATGTTGTGGCATGAATTAACTGAGGATGGATCATGACTGGATTAGAGTAGGGCATGCTTGGGTCATATGAACTGGGCACATGATAATGACCCGCTGACATGGTTTAGTAAAGTTTATGGTGTTTAGCTCCCATTCCTTCTTTTTGTTAGTGGCAGGCTTTTTACTTAACCCAAAAAACTCATCCACTAGCATTCGACCACTTTTGATTGCCATATCTATTACTTTGCCAGAAGAACAAGATCAAGAAACTTTTTAGTAGTGCTCCATACTAGTTTATCATAGAATATGGTGTGTAGAGTGTTGATGAATGTTATGATCATCTTTTTTTCAATTAAAAAGCGTTAGACTAAAATTGCTTCCTTTCTCTGTTGTTGGGCATATTATTTAATAGTTTCAATATGCATTTTCTCCAGATTCACAAGAAAAAATCAATTCGGGGCCTAATCTAACACATTCTTATGCTGGTTTAAGAAAGCGCTAGCCAAGTCAGCCTATGATTGAATTTTGATGTTATAAAGCTCAATTTACCATCGGGTGTCTTAGGATGTATTAAAAACAATGGATGACAAGTGTTTTATCTTTCTCATACTAGTTATTTTTTTAAAGTACATCTAGATATACATATAGGGTCAATGATTTTGCTTAAGTTTTTAAAATTTGGCACTTTAAACTTCATGGGAATGACAAAATTGGACATCAAATAGATTCTGCGTTAATAGCTTTGAATTTGTTGCGCTCTTTAATGTCGCTTTTCCAAAAGTTGACATTTGTCCATTTTGTTGGTAGACATTGTAAGCTTCTAACCATCTTTTTCTCTCACTCACCATGATCAAAAGGTTAGGTGATTAGCTGAGGAAACTCCCATATTTATTTGCTCTATAAAAATCAAGGAAAAATTAGTTCACCTCTATGGAGTTTAAGTAAGTCATTGATAGCACCGATGAGGTTGGAATAGTGTTGGTTGATGCCCTTGATAAGCCTTTTCCCGAATAGCTTTAGCATTAACGATGTGACTTCTTAGGTCAGTCGACTTTCTTTTAGTATCAAGGGTACAACTTTCTTTTTTATAGTGGAGGTTGTCATTAGCTCTATGAGCTTCATGATTTATGCTTGCATTTTGTCTTACTGATAAAGTTTTTGGTCTTGAAACTGTTATACCTCAACTTAAGTCACTTGATGCTTACTTGATAATCGTTTTACAAGATCTATTTAGGACAATAAGTATTGCAGTGATTTGTGATTATTAGTTTCTTGTTCTTTGTTTGTCTTTAAAACCTTTTGCACTTTTATGACCATTCTTGCATTAGACTCTTATAACTTGTGTTTATTGATGATTGCTTATGATGGAATGATGTTATATAAGAAATCATGGGAGTGAATGATTATTGATATGAATAAAGTAGCAAAAGAATCAAGTTAGTTATGCAAATGCAAGAGATAAATGGCTTGCAAGATAGTTTCACCAATAGTGTTTTTCATGGAGCAACAAATAGAGTTTGATTACAGATGACTACATCCAAAGGTGTTTGATATGATTGCATCATTTAATTACATGTTTGAAGAACTTCAACGACTTTTGTAATAGTCTTCAATGGGTATGATATCTTACTTAAAAAACTAGGCTACCTTAACTATGTCCATCCTGTGTCCTTAAGACCTAATTTACCCCTTTCATGCACTTTCGAGGCATGACTAGTTTAAAAATATCCCCATCTTCACAATGCTAATCCTTGGACCATGCTTTGACTTTTTTGAAAGATTGAAGAATGGAAAGGGATTGTTACTTAATGATAAACACCCCTTACTGAACATAAAACCTTTAGCCAGTTATCCCATAATGATGATTATGATGAAATGAAGCATGTGATAGTCCAAAAACAAAATAGAAATAGGTTAGTGATAATATGAAATAACATAAATAAGAATAAAAACAAAATAATGAAAATAAATCACAGAAATTGCCCCGGCAATAAGCATTATAATCCCTAGGGTTGAACATGACAATTACTAGTAGCATTACATGCTAAGTATTCATAGACAACGTAATAATGTGTCTGGGTAAAAATTACCCTTATTGAGGTGATATAGTACCTTGAATGATAAGTTGATGACCTAAACAACGACCTATATCTACCATCACTTGCATTTCACATGTGTTAAGCTGTCGACTAGTCAGCATAATGGCATATTTAGGTGTAGTTTTGCCTTTAATGAGACGATACGATACCTCTTAAGGACAAAAATAACTGGGTCGACAATGATGTTTGTTCATCACCGCCCAAGGTAAGATATGCATTAAGCTGCCATTTGGGCAGTATGACGGCTTATTAAGGTTGGATATGACTTTCTCTAGGATGACCTGGTGTTTGTAAGTAACGACATCTGTTTGCCATCACTCACTTATTGATGGGAATTATCCATCGATTGGATAGCATAACGTCGTGTTTTGACGTTGACATGACACACGTAGGCGATAATGTTCATTCACTATCGCCTATGTATTTATGGTATGCCAGAGTAAAGGTTAAAAGTGTTTCTCCAAGTGTCCTTATTCTCCAAGTTATTCTAGTAACATTTCAGTATTGTTTAATATACTTTAATTTGTAGGGCTCAACATACAGAGTTTGATTGACATCTAAAGTAGCATCAAAATCATTCCTCTATTTGGTAAAAAGAGCGAGGCAAATTGATCCTGGGCCAAGAGTAGGCTTGGAAAAATGGGTTTAATCTGGTGGATGTATTTTCCTATACAAATGTAAAGGGTTACCCATAGGAGACATGGGTAATTTATGTCTTAAAGTTCTTGCTAGGCCTGTATAGAGGGTTACCTACGTAGCTGATAGCTTACTTTCACCTAATGTTTGAGACCTTAACCTTACCATGGAGTTTGGTGAAGATCTAATACAAACGCATGTGAACAGTATGTGTTAGGGAAACAATCAAATCATTTGCTTACCCTCGTATTATCTTATTTATCGAATCAATATTTATTCAGGAACAAAGCAGTCTCTAATGATCACATGACCAAACTCATGACAAATAAAAGATTAATAGACAACAATGGAAGAAGATTATAATTAAATAATGATAAAAAACCAAGGGACTCAAGAATTATAGGCCAAACTCTTTAAACTCTTCCTCATTGAAGTCCTTAGGATATAAGTAACACACCTTTCAAAATCTCGGTAAGCAAGAAGCGCATGCGACTTAAATTGTTATTTGGGAAAATGGAAAAATTCATGATATAGTGTCCTCTTGATTGAGACATTTCCTTTATAACAGGGGAGAAGGACTGTTGGACGAATCGCTCATCCAACAAGTCTTGGATAGCCACCATGAAATGATCAACGCTTGGAGTAACTATTGATCACTTGACCTAGGAGTGATTGGATGCTTATTGAAACCTATATATTAAGTTACAAAACTCAAAACATTGATTCCATGGTCTACGTGGTCTAGAGATTGATTGTTTAGGTCTGAGAGTTGGTCACGCGTAAAAAAATATTTACTTTCTTGCAATCCTAAAATTAGTACCTTTTAGCCATGTCTTAACTTAGTTTAGGTTTCCTTAATTTTCACTTGTCATTATTTCAGTACGATCCCTTTTCTTATGCATTAATTTGTATGAAATTATAAACTTGGGTTTTGAAAAAACTTTTAATCTTATCTGTATCCTAGAGGCGTAGGAAACATAGTGATTTGTAATAAAAAGAGTTGTAAATTAAATTTTGAAAACAGAATACTTCATATCAAGCACTAGAGGGATACTGATATGAAGCATTGCCTTTATGATTTTTGAAAATAACTTCAAAATATGAGTGCAAGGTAAACACCACAAAGAGAAATAAGTTACCAAGACAAAAAAGAAACAGTATTGCATAAAGTAAATCACACAAAAAAGGGAGAGAAAAGATGAAAGGATGACTAGAATGTATCTTGAAATTGCTATCGATTATATAGAAAAAACCAAATTAATAATTTTGAGACACATTTGGATCCATTGGTTGCTTGAGGTGTGAAATCTAGGTTTGAACTTTGAAAAAGTCTAAAGAGAACTTAGAAGAGATAAAATTTGATTTTTGATAATTTTGGAAAAAGAAAGAAATTGAAAATCTTAAGTTGATGAAAATAGACTATTTCTTGACAAAAATGATATTTTTTGGGTTTCTTGACATAAACTAACCATTTTTTTATTTCAAAAGGAAAGTGGAGTTGATTAAAATAAAATTTACAATATTTTGAAAAATGTTTATGTTTTGATTCAAGCTTAGGGGTAGGTTGACACATGTTTTCAGATTCAATTTGGGCTCGTTTAGAGGCATCCAAATGCCTTGAAATAGGAGTTTAGGGAAATTGATTAATTTTAACAAATGCTGAAATAAGGGAAAATAGCACACTATTCCTATTTTTTATTTTATTTCAAAATAATCCAAAGGTTTTAGGTATCAAATGAAGTACTAGGGTTGCTATAAAATATTCCAAAAATCCTAAAAAAAAACCTTTCTAACAGGAAGTAATTTTTGAAGTTGGATTTAGTGCAATGTTGATAGCATGTGTAGGGGAAAGGGTGTAGCGAACTTTGAAAAATCATACCCAACTTATTTGAA
The DNA here is from genome assembly GCA_038382025.1 of Adansonia gregorii. NCBI lineage: Eukaryota > Viridiplantae > Streptophyta > Magnoliopsida > Malvales > Malvaceae > Adansonia > Adansonia gregorii. The sequence continues at coordinate 6,673,481 of JBBYHO010000010.1, read as the reverse complement.
ATCATTAAATCACGAACAATACCTTTTCAAAAAGGAAATTTCATGAAACTTTTAGGAAAAATATTTTAAAAATTCAAAAAATCTTTAGGTGGGCTAAAATGGTACAAAAAAATGTAAATCGCTGATTCTAGGTGTTCCATACAGTATTAGTTCAAAAAATCATAAGTCCCTCATCTAAGATGATATGAAGGCAAATAAGGCATCGTTGGAAAGGTAATTTGATGAATTTTTAGGGAAAATATCATAAAAATCATGCAAATTTGTTTATGGTTTAAAAATGATTTTTTAAGTTGAAACTATAGTGCTACTAAGGCAAAGCAGTTGGCTTTTCAATTTTTCAGACTTTTTAAGGCTAAACTCCAGCCCTGGACAATTGAATGTTTGGAGCAAAAAAGGGTGACTGACAATGGCTTCACAAGCTTATTCACACAATCCCAAAGTAATTTAGGATGGCAGAATAGCCCATTAACCATGTCACAAGCTAAAGGGCTCTAAACAAAAAGACTAAAGCACATAACTTTAAACAATACAAAGGGAGACCTTTTTTTTTGAAAACAAAACACTTAACCCTAAAGAACCTTGACTCTAAACATGAAAAGCTTGATTTTCCCCAAGATTGGAAAACCAATGAAAGAAAATATTAAGTCTATGTTAATCTCTATTTATTGAAGTTAACCTTAACTTAGGGGGTTTTGAAAAATAGTTTTTGGAAAACAACAAACAAGCATTTTTGCATACATGTGATGAGCTAAACATGGTTTTCATGATGGTAAACATGGAAGGCATGTCTAAATGAGAAAAGATGACATTTAGACATGAAAATGGTGATAAAAATACGAAAAAATGAGGACGAAAATGCATGGACATATTAGTTTCATGAATGACATCAAGAGCTATGCCATGGAAATAATGTGAACATGCTTGAATAAAGGAGAAAAGCTTGCTAGAATTTCAAGATAGCATTAAAACATGCTTTTAAAATGAGCCAGGCATATAAACGTGGAAGAACATGGTAGAGAGGTCAACAAAGCATCAAAAATAAGTCCACCATAACTAAGGCCACAAGATGCATGAAAAATTTAGGATAAGGTCATAGTCAGCATGTTAAGGTTCACTAGAATAATGAAAATGTAAAAGTAACTAAATGAAAGGTGAAAGGATAGGAAATATACCCCTAAAGCTTTGAGAACATTGTTGATAATGTTAAGTAGAAAAATTTTTGAGCTTATAGCTCATTTTTTTACTCTTTTTGCTATAGATGAGTACGAAGGGAATACAAAGAAAGAGGTTGGTGGTTATAGTATCAAAGGAGGGGAGATTGGAGAGGAAAAATGTAAAAAATGGAAGGTTTTTGGAGGGATGAATAGAGAGCTAACAGAATGTAATTTTTCCAAGGTTGGCAACTAATGTTAGAATATGTCCTCTTTTTGGCTGAGCATATCATGAATCTTATATAGGATTCAATTTTAGCCATTATAAACCTACGACATTTAGGACATTTGTGGTGCACAATATAGTGAGTCATTGTACTAAGAAGCAACTTTCAATATTTCATTACTTGATGTATAACTTTAGTAGCAGCAACAAACCATGAGTGAGCAAATATAGTGAGCAAGGTCACGCTTGCCCTTCATCAATCCACACTATAGCATGAAATGCCCTTGCACAAGCTTGATGGATTATTCAAAAATGTTATAATCTAGTGTCTAAAGCCCTAAAATGAAGTCCATATGATTTTTAGGAAGTTATGTTAGATTTTGTATGATTTTTGAGGCCAAAGTCATGATCAAATTTATGTTTTGATATTATAATGAATAGTTGTGAAAATGGCAAGAATCATGCAAATTTTACCTTTCATTATTGATAAAAAAACACTTTATTGATACTTATTGCAAATTTTGCTTTTTAGTTTGGAGACAAGGAACTCTATGTCGATACCAAGCATAAAAGTTTCCTAGGTATTGATACTACATGACTTGTATTGATACACCTAGACTAAAAATCATGAATTTAGTTACGACATAACCTAGTATCAATTCCAAGGCTCAATGAATCGATACCAATAGCAAATGTATCGATACATTGCATCCTATATTGATGCCAATAGAGATTTTTGGAGTTTTAATGATGTGGTGGCCTCGTACTTATACCTAGAGGCTATGTATCATATTCTTTATGAAAATATGGATTTTAAGCACCTTTGGTTCTCCAAATGCCTTATCATAGCCCAGAATGATGGATAATTTACCCATGCTTGCTTCAATGACCTTGATGACACCTTGAATAATGACTTTTGATGCCTTCTTTTTTTTTTTTTACATTTTTTTAATATAGTCTTTAAGCATTTCAAATCCTCCTTAAAAAAATTTCCCGTGAAGTGCCACGTCGCTTAGTATCTAACAACACAGCACCTAAAAGTTATTGTAAACACTTCCTTTTGTCCAGACTAATTTTTGGTATCCTAGAAGTTAGGTAAAAGATGACAAATTAAAAAAAATAGAAGCAAAGTTGGAAGACAATTTAAGTCTAAAATTCTTATGGACCGCTTCAAAGAAAAATGAAAAAAAAATAAGGCATTAAAAGGGTGTCATCGGAGTCATTCAAGTAAGTACTCGGGCCAATTTTCCTCTTTTTGTGACCAAGATAAGGCAACTTGAGGAACCTAAGGTATATGCAGGTCATATGGATGCTTAAACATTGTCACGAGGCTTTCACATTACAAAATTTTGAATTTCCATGTTTAGTATCGATATAAGAGGGTTTAGTATCGATACCTAAGGTATGCTATCGATAATTGGCATGTTTGTGTCCATACAGACATTGGTAATAGCTAGAGTTATGATTTTTGGTAAAATGTACCGATACACAAGCATGAGTATTGATATAAATCCATAGAGTATCGATACTGGCCTTTAAGTCTCAAGACTGGAAACATTTTTAGCTCTTAGTATCGATACATAACTCATTGTATCGATACTCAAGAGTAAAAAGTACCTTGTGTATCGATACAATATGTTCTGTATTGATACAACAAGGCATTTTTGCCTAGTTTGAGCCATTTTTCAGTCTTCGAAAACTCGATTTAAACATGTTTTTGCACCAAGCAACTATTATATGACATTGCAAACCTCAGCTATGGGTTCATTAATGAGTTCTAACAAATTTTTAAAGTCCAAACAATTAATGACAAAGGTCACTTTCATAAAATATATAGGTGTACGAGGATAACAGGCATATCTCCAGCTTACAGGCTTTCACAGCCTTTCTACCTACTTGCTCAGCATGGTAGAACTAAGAAGAAGGGAGTCAATTAGACATGATTGTTGGAGATATGCCCTCGTTTAGGAGAAAAAACCAAAAATGCCCTTTTCATTGTCTTCTAAAAGAATGGGCTGAACCAAGAAAAAAAATCACCTATCTCAAAAAAAAAGAAAGAACTTTCTCAGCTATAAAAAAAGCTCTCCATAAATCCTAAGAAAACTTTTCACCCATCCCTACAAATCCTCCAGCAACTCCAACTCCAAAAGCTTATCAAAACACTGTTCCATTGCCTTCCACCCTTAACCAACTTCCATTCCGATAGCTCCCTAAAACTACTACCAGAAAACCTTCAAAAACTAAACCTATCACACATTTTTATCCTTAAAACAACCCATTAGTAGCCATATTACCAGAAAGCTTTTTCCTTTCACCCTTTTCTTGTTAAATAATAGCAAAAAGAGGGAAGAAACTGAGCTTAAAGTTGCTGCTTTAAAGCAAGAACAAACTTAAAGCCTTAGCTGGTATATCTTTTGCCTTGTCCCATGTATCTTTTGTTTTAAGCATACATTTCATCTTAGTAAACCCTTTTTATACTTTATGGCCAGCTGAGGACTCCCATGTATTTTTTAGGATCTTGATGTTTTTCTTGGTGCCTTTATGTTGTTTGGATAACTAAGCATGTTCCTTTGCATTTTCATCACCATAACAGCCTCTATCCATGCACTTCTTTCCATGTTCCTTCCATATCCATGTCTTCATTTTATGTTTAAAATATGCATCTTAACATGACATAAGTATGTAATGCATTTCCTAGAAGCTTGATAGGTTCGATGAAATAAAAATGCCTTTTTAGCAAACTCTTTTTAAACATGTTCATCCTAAGTATGTTCATGCATCTATCTATCATCTCCATGCATTTTTTTATCATTTTTTCTATGAAAAATGTCATCATTGCTTGTCCATGTATGTCCTCCATAGTCTACATCATTTTATGGTACTTTGCTTGTGTTGAGATGCTTGTTTGAATGCTAGGAAACCCGATTTCCAAAAAAAATCCCCATGTTAAGCACATGTTGTCTCCCACATAACATGAGCTTAAGATTTTTATGAAGTTGGCTTTCTAACTTTAGGGGCAAAGCAAGTATTCAGTTCTGGATTCATGGAAGAATGAGTATAAGAATATTGGTTTTCAAAAAATGAAATGAAGTCTTTTAGGGTAAAGACGTGAATCCTTGGTCCTTAGCCAAACACCCTTATGATGGCATGGTCAACGGGTTATTCCATCATCCCAAACTACTCCAAGACTGTGGAATGAACTCGTGACACCCATGTCAACCCCTCATCTCAGTTACGGATGTTCGAACATCCATGGCTCGAGCTCAACTGATGAAAAACCAAAAATACCAAACACCTCCCCTGTTTGTTCTGGCAGCACAATGATTTGATTTTGAAAAATTATTTAAAAATAAAAAATGATTTATTCGAAATGTATTGGTATTTTTCCCTTGAAGGGTTTCGAATTACCTTTCCAATGATGTTTCATTTACCTTCAGATCATCTCGGATGAAATAATTATGATTTTTTGAATCTTCACTATATGAAACCCATAGATCCAGTGAATAGTTTATTGTTTGGGCAGTTTCAGCCTAGCAAACAATGTTTTGAATCCCTTGAATGTTTTTCCCATAGAGCTTATGAAATTCCCTTTTTTGAAAAGGTATTATTCACATTTTAACAATTATGGATGAATCCAAAATAATTTTTTCAAAGTCCATCATACCTTTACCCAGTACATGCTGCCAGTGTCAAGTCATGTTAAAATTGAAAAATTAATTCTACCTAAAAGGTGATATTCTAGGATTTTTAGAATATTTTTACATTAATCCTCATTGGGTTACCTTTCCAACGGTACCTTGTTTACCCCTCGAGACCCTCGGATAAGCTTAGAATAAATTCAGAAAGAGAAACGACGCAATGCTATCCTCTGTTTCTAACCCAATTTTTGAAATGCTTTTATTGAGGCATTCGAATGCCTTATGATCTACTCGTCTTATTCGCATGACCTAAGCCCCTTAGACTCAGACCAAGGCTAAACAAAAAAGGAACATTTTAGCCAAACCTTTGGCTTTCGATTTTCAAAGGTCCCTCTATCCAAAAAAAATGACCCATTCCTTTTGAACGTCAAAACTTTTTATTTTTAGGAACACTCCAACCCTATTACTCCAAAGGGATACTCTAACCCTGCATTTACCTTAAAATGACATAAAATTTCATTTTCGGGGACATTTTAACCCTATTACTTTGAAATGATACTTTGACCCTATTTTTACCTTAAAATGACATCAAATTTTTATTTTCGGGGATACTCAAACCCTATTACTTCGAGGGGATACTTCAACCCCATTACTTTGAGGGGATACTTCAACCCTGCTTTTCCTCAAATCCATATCAAACTTCCATTTTCGGGGATACTCTAGCCCCACTTTTCTGAGAGGATGCTCAAACCCTGCTCTTTATACCCCTTCTAAAATCGAAGCTTTTCTTCCTCTCGAGTCATCGAAACCTTTTTTCCTCAAATTTTTATCGAATCTAACTAAGTCTCAACATTGTCATAGCGGTTATTCATTAATAATCGAAGATAACTATGAGAAATATTTCGATCATCTCTTTTTTTATATATATTTTTTGTATTTATTTTTATGGATTTATTTATTGTTTTTCTTGTCTATCTTACAATATGTTTCCTCTTGTAAGGACCTCGACCATTCATGTGTTAAAAATTATTTTCAAAATCACAAAACGATATCATGTGTTAGTATCTATCCAGTGCCGACATGAAATATTTGAATTTTTAAACCCATCCGGAGATCATTTTCATTAAAAACCCCTATGTTTTTCACCTTTTTGAGGTGCATACATGATAAAATTTTCATTAAAACTTGGGCTCATATCTTTACAAAATTTCATGCATTAAAGGGAATTATATTTAAATAATGATAAAATGGAACCGAGGAAATCGAGATTTAAGTAAGATATCGTTAGATGGTATCGATTTTCAGGCTTCGTGGGGGTGCTAATCCTTCCCCACACATAACCAACTCCCAAACTCAAATCAACGAACCCTTAATATTATTTTCAATAGGCATCTGGTCATGTCTAACTTAAAATGATCGGTGGTGACTCCAAGGTTATGGCCACTTCGTGGTGGCTATCCAAGACTAGTTGGATGAGCAATTAGTCCGACGTTTTTTACTCCTTCATGTCAAATACCAAAATATTTTTTAAGTCGAACGCGCTTTGGCCCTTCGGATCATCCGAAGTTCGTAAAGGCCGAGCACGGGGAACATTGATAGTCATCTTTATTTTTTTATTATGTTATCTTATTGCCTTTTAATTAAGTCCAGAAATACCAAAAATTGGCCTAAACAAAATGGAATGTCTACATCTGGTGTACGTAAGGCATAAAATTGTTTTTTTAGAGTCTTGTAACTCTTTAGTCAATAGTTTTGATAGGTGCTCGATTACATCTAGCCTAGAAAGATCGGTGATGACTCTTTAACTCAACTATCTTGTATTTCAAAACGAAAAGTTTAGGCGAGTGATTTATTTCGATGGTTGGGCCCTGAGATCTTAATATGTTGGGATTTGTATCTCCATATATCACGACAAATATAGCACTTTTTCAATTAAGTACTTTGAGAAAATTTTGGCCTAAATAGGTACATGTGCCAAGATTTTATCGAACACATAAATACTCTATACTAACACCATTAAATAAATGCTAATGTTGCATTTAACATCTAACAAGTTTGTGACATATGACAAAATGCCACATCATTATTTTAAAAATAACACAAGTCACAATGGTATTAGATGTTAAATACCACGTCAGTATTTTATTTGTGTTACTACAAAGTGTCTGTGTATTTAATAGAATCATAATACAAATACCTATTTAGGCTAAAATTTCTTCAAATACTTAATTAGAAAAAGTGGTATAGTATAAGGGCCATTTCTATAATTAATCTTATTTAAAAATAAATAGGATATTGTTGTACATCTAAAATCATTGTCATAACCCACTTAGATATTTGTAAAACATGTAAAATTTTATGTTTGTTAAAAAATTTTAAACATCGATAAGTAACCCTTCATGCTAAAATTTTATAGCTTAGAGCTTGAAATAACTTAATTCGTTTGAAATGTCTTAATCTTGATAAAATTGTCTAATTATAATTTAAAATTAAAGTTGATTTTTGAATTTATAGCCATATTTTTGTTATAAATTGGTTTTAGTCCAAATGATGTTAAACCTTGATTTATTTTAAATTTGAAATTATTTATTTAGATTTTATTTTGGGTTTTCGAGGCTACTATTGCTTTTCAAACCCAATTATATTTTTGGACTTTAGACATGAGCTTTGGACTCAATTTGGGCCAAATCCATCTTATTTTATTTTATATTATATTATATATTTTTTGTTTTTTAATTATATTTTTTAATTTTTAATTTTTCTTTGTTATTTCATTTTTCAAAAAATGTAAAAAAGAAGACCATAAAGAAAGAAACAAATTTTAAAATAAAAAACAATCTTTGATTCTGAAATGGGAAGCTTTCATTTAAAGTTAGAATTGCCAATGAATATAGAAAGAAAAAATCAAATTTAAAAAACTTAAAACTCTTATTGTAATTCCTATTTAAACACAAAACAATCATCACAAAAAAAAAAAAACACCAAATCTCAAAGGAAAAAAATTGGAAGGGAGAGATTTTTGGGGTTATAGGTTTTGTGATCACTTTTGGAATTTCCCTTTGGATTTTGGTTTAAGGGTGTTTTATGATTATCTCATTGTGTGTTTTTTAAATCGAAAAAAAGAGGAGATTTTATTGTTTTGGTAACAAAAAAGTGGTGACAGATCTTTATCTTCAAATTTATGTCTAAGAGATTCTAGGATTATTTTTGGAAATCTAGTTTGGCCAAAAGATCGACGAGATGTTTGGTAGTCGAATCTTAGGACTTAACATGTAAAAACAAATATTATATAATTTATTGTAATTTATATGTATACACATGAGAATAAAAATATATAATTTATATTAAATCATATTATTAGATTATCATAAGTAATATAACGTATATTAATTTATTAAAAATTAATTTATATTATAAGATTACTATAAGTAACATAACATATAATTTATTCAATTATTATTAATGATTGTTTGTTTTAAAATAATAATTATCGATCTATTTAATTATTTTATCAAAGTAAAAAATAAAAAACTTTATTTACAATATATACTACTAAATATAAAAATTAAAATTTAGTTATAATAATAAAAATAATTTATTTTTAGTTATAAAAAATATATAATATTAAAAATGTATAAAATTTTAATAATATAAAAATTTTTAAAGATAATTGAACTTTTAAAATTAAAATAAATTAATAATCTTGTCCTATTTATTTATTTTATTAAATCAAAATTTTCAAATAAAATTATACTTAATTTAAGTTAGATTCTTTTAGTTTTGAATTATTTTAGATTCAGAGTATTTTGGATTTGGATTGTTTCAGATTTCAAATATTTTTAGTTTGAATTATTTTTTAGTTTAGGTTGGACAAGTTCAAGTTAGGGAATTTTATGGTCAAATTTGGTTGGATCAGATTCAAGTCGGTGGATTGATTTTTTTGAATTCAAATCAAAATTAACAAATAAAAAGGCTACCACATGCATTTTTTAATTATATTAAATTTTAATACACCTCAAGAGAATGTAAAATATTTTTTGAACTCTAAAAACTAAATTCAAAGTATATTGGATAAAATTTTATTTTAGAACATATTCCATATTTTTTATGGTTTAATTGGTTGTGGGTTTGGGCTTCAAACTTCTGAGCTTGATGAAATCTAACTCAATTGGTTTTGTAATTCTTGAGCGAATTCCAAAAATCATATTAAATATTATATTAAATAATAGAATTATTGTGAAGTATGTTGATAGTGAAATTTTATAACTCTAAAACTAAAATTAAAAACCTATTATATATCGTATTTACTTTTTATTTTTTAAAATATATATAAAAAACATGTGATAGATTTTTAATTTTTTTTATAAAATTAAAAAACTCCAATATATCTAATAATAATCTTAAATAATAATAAAAAATATATACAATGAAGACAATTCTAACTCATAATTCTTCTCACATGGGTTGAATTTGGATGATACTACTATGGTTATACTACATTTTAGGACATTTGAAAAAAAAAATTAAATGTTAAAATTTATTCTTCCCAAAGTAAAAGATAACAACTGCTTAGTAAGTACCACTGTATTATCTATTCCCCCACCATAAATATCCTTTGAAGGCGCTTATACCTTGAGAAATTCAATGAATACCCAAAAAATGTAGTCATATTTGTTAGAACTTTGAGGTCATACGAACAAAATTATTTTTCCTGAGTAAAGAAAAAAACAACGGAGTACTAAAGCATCATTTATGTCCACAGAGTAAAGACCCTCGAAGTAGCTGGCAAAATTCAATGAATGCTCAAAATATTGGCCTTCTTCGTTTGAATGGTCATGGTAAAGATCAAAACTGCTGAGTGCCAAGCATCGTATATGTTTCCACGACGAAGAAAATTGAAAACAAGAAAGCTCTTATAGCACGGAAACTCAATGAATGCCCAAAATTGTGTTTTAATCCGTGAGCTCTCACATTTACGCTTTTAATTTAGATTAGATTTGTAATTTATATAATTATACAATGTTCTTATAATCATATTTAAAATATTAAATATTTTATATAAATTTTGATATGCTAATAATTGGTATTCTATGAATTTTGACATATTTATAGATTTTGACATATTTATTTATTTTATCATGTTTGTGTTACTTTTATATAATTTTTTTTCATATTATGTTTATAAATGGTAACATGTGGGATATCTACAATTTTTTAAATATGTGAGACAGCTTAATTTATCCCAAATCTAAAGTTGTTTATTATTTGCTTGCTATCAAAATACTACCATCCTCCTATATTAGATTTAAAGAGCAACATCCTTTGGATATTCAAATTTATTAAATCAAATTTCAAAAAATATATAAAATTAAATAAGAAATAAATATGTAAATAGATATCGGATTTAAATATTCAAATATGTTATTTATATGAATAAAGCGAATTAGGATATTTAATAATGTAACAAATTTTTAAATATTCATATCTAAATCCACCACAAATCGTGAATCTATTCATATTGTCCAAATCCACAAAAAGCAAATCAAATAATTTCAAATAACTAATTCTTATTATCCATTATCATCCTTATTTATGTCTTATCATGTAATCCTAAAATATTCAAAAATTTACATGATATTGGTTCATGTGAATAAGGTTGCGATATTGTGCTTGTTCTACAATCCGCAATTACATCCTCGTTTGGTTAAAATAATAAACGATGAATTGTTCATTCTTTTATAAGCCATATTACAAGAAAGGGCTGAATATTCTCTCAAAATAGCTATTCAGCCACATCCTGGAATAGCAAAAATGTTTTCAGACTGAGATCTCCTCACCCTTACATTTCATTAGCCATCACATTTTGCAGCATGTTGTCATTTTTCTCTACACTTTGCATCTCTTATCAAATAAATCCAAGGTCATTGAATCATTT
>JBBYHO010000010.1:6640253-6655823 GCA_038382025.1 Adansonia gregorii | reverse complement strand
TTTTTTTAAATAATATTTTTATTCTTAACTAGAAAACACGGTGAAACATGAAAGTTTTATTTTTTCAAAGTCTTCGAAAAATTCAAATTTACTATTTCAGGAAAGGTATTCCGTCATTAAATATAATCGATGAGATCCTTTCCTTATACCAGAAGAAATCTATAGGTAATTTTTAACTCGAAGAAATTGCCTTATTTTTTTATTAAGACACGTGCCATAAAAAATGTATTTAACGACTTTATAGAAAAAATTAAAACTTGAGGGTTCGATATCGACGTGATAGTGTTAACTTAACCTTAAAGACTTAATTGAGTAAGATGGCCCTAAATGTTCGGTTTTGACGTGGAAGTTGACATGCCTTTAAGAACCTTATATTAATGCATAATTACTAAAATGATCTTGGTATACACGTTTCGATATGAGAGTGCTAATATAACCGTAAATGACTCAATTTTGATTAAAAATAAGTAAAATGACCTTAATAAGTATGTGTTGACATGAAAACGCTTACATGATCTTAAGGACTTGGTTTTCATAAAGATTGACTGAAATAACTTTAATGGACAGGTGTTGATATGAAAGTGCTCATATGACTTTAAAAGAATTGATTTTGATATAAAGTGACCAAAATAACCTTAATGGACATGTATTGACATATAAGTGTTTACTTAACGCAAAAGAAAAAATCTTAATTTTGATATAGTAGGACTCACTAAGAGTTTGACTCTATTTTCACCTTGGTGACTTAGTTTTGATTTTTGACTCAATTTAAAAGACCAAACTTCCCTTATAATGAGTATCAACTTGGAAAATAATCAAAATCACTTTATAGGTTTGGCTAATGACAAAAATACTCCTAAATATGCTTGTTGGACTTGGAAAAAGACTAAAACACCTTTGAGAATGCATATTAGACAAAAATACCACCTTTAAATGTTTTAAGTAATTACTAAAATATCCCAAGCATACAAGTTGGACTTGAAAAATGATTAAAATGCCCCTAAGGTTTAGCAACTCTTAAAATACCCTTAAAAATATATTTTTTCAAACCCAAGTGATGAAAAATATCATGGTTGACTTTAAGCTAGAAATCCAAACCTTTTTTTTTTTAAATCTTTTGACATGATGAACTTCGCGTGATCAACAACATGAAATATAGAAATGATGCAAAGTCGATAACAATATAAACTAAAAAAAAACATAAAGTAAATGAAATATATAAACATAAAGTAATAGAGTGAAATAAAATAACATATAGTAAAGTAAATGCAAGTAAAGTAAATAACATGAATTAAAATAACAATAATAACAATAAAGGTAAACTAAATGAACATAATTTAAATAATATTAAAGGTGATATTTTGCTCAAAGTTTGGCCTCAAAATTGTTTTTTTATACCTTAGGGTCAAATATCATTGAAGTTGAGACGTAGGATCATCAAGTTTAAACTTTGCGTATAATGAACATAATAACATGGAAATTGAATTAAGCATAAATTATGAGCTATAAAGAACATAAAGTAAATCACTTTTTGCTCCAACATTAGTCTTAAAATTGGTTTTTACACTTTAGGTTCAAGCATTACCTAAGTATGGGCTTGGGACCATTATATGAACATAATTTAAATGACATAATACACTAGAAGATAAATATGAACATAATTTAAATGACAAAATAGTTCAAAACTTGGCCTTAAAACTAGTTTTTACGTCTTAGGCTCACACATTATTTAAGTAACGGCTTAGGATCATCAAGCTTTAATTAATAGATTTTAAACATAACAAACAAGAAAATAAATATGATTTAAATGACATAATAATTCAAAATTTGGCCTCAAAATTGGTTTTCACACCTTAAGCTCAAAGATCACCTTAAAGACTTAGGATTATCAAGCTTTAATTAATGGAATTTAAGCATAATAAACAAGGAAATAAATATGAACATAATCTAGATAACACAATAGCCCATAATTTGGCCTTAAAATTTGTTTTTACATCTCAGGCTTAAACATTCCTTAAGCAAATGCTTAGGATCATCAAGCTTGCGTATAAAAGAAAAAGGCAAAAATAAACAAAAATGCTTGAAAGTAAATAAATAACAAGAAAATTAATATAAACAACCAAAAAAATTGCTAGAATTTATTTTATTTTCATTCCTCTTTTCTGTTTCTTTTTTTTTTCTTCTTTTTTTCTCTCAGTTTTGTAAATGTTCAGAGATATCAATGAAGGTCATCCTCCATTTATAAAGGAAGCTATGGTGAACTTGCTGCAGCATCTTTTTTCTTTCACTTCCTCATTTAGTGCATGTCTTATCCTATGCAAGAATAAAATCTAATCAACTCTTAGATCTATGCAAAATATTTTATTTTATTTTTTATGCAAATCATGCTTTGAAAAGTCATAGACTAAAATCCAATGGTGACTAATGTTGTTTCAAAGGTAAGGATTGATCCAATGGTTGGCAACATGATTGAAAATTCAACGAATTCTAATTGGTTGGGAACGTGGTTTGAAAATTAAACTACAATTTTAATTGGTTGGAAATTTGTTTGAAAAGTTAATTTTAATTTTGGTTGAAAAAAAATTCAAATAAAAATGCTCCATGTGCAAAGGGCGTAATTAAAAGAATATGTCAAAGATTCTAATTTGAAAATTCCATACAAAAAGCCTAATTAAAATTCTATGTGTGAAAATTGATTAAAAGGATTAAATTGAAAATCTCATGTGTGAAAATTTTACTTGAAAATTCTATGTTAAAAAAAAATAGTTGAAAGTTCAATTTGAAAACCTAATTGAGAACTCCATATATAAAGATTTAAAAAATTCAAAGGATTGATTAAAAATTCTGTGTATCATTTAATAAAAGGGTATAATTTGAAATTTTCCTATACAAAAATCAAATAAAAGATTGATACAAATAAAAATTCTATGTGCGAAAAGTTTATTAAAAATTCTTTATGTGAAAATTTAAGTAAATATTCTACATGTGAAAAGTATAATTAAAAATTAGAGTTCGAGGTTCTATGAGTAAGAGGTTTAATTGGAAAATTTATTAACAAAAGTTTAACTAAAAATTCTATATATAAGATTTTTAATTGAAAATTTTGTACAAAAATTCTATAGTTGAGAGTTTAATTAAATTCTATTGTGTATATATTTAGAAACTCTATATGTAGAAATTTAATTAAAATCCTAATTAAAAGTTTAATCGAAAATTCTATAAAATTATGACTATTTTAAAAAATTTCATATCATGATGGGAATTTTCCATATTGCATGTTTTTGAGCTTAATTAAATTATTTTCCAACCCATGAAACAATTGACCAATTCCAACCATCTTTAAAAAATGTTGAATTTTCTTGATTTTAATTGATTCATCCGATTTTGATTGTTTTGGTCAATTTTGACCTAGTTAGCCTCACTTGACTTTTTTGACAAGTTTGAACCAAGTCAATTTCTTCCAATTTTACCCATTTTCATCATTATGATTCTTTTTGGCCAATTTTAATTACGTTTGACCAGAATTTAATCAAGTTTGGCTTGAGTCTATCTTTGTGGTTTATTCATTGGGCTATTCAGGACTCGTTAACTTATACGAGATTCTTGAAGGTTTCAAACCTTTGAGAGCAGGATTTAGGCTTGAAAGAATATTCCTACGACAAGTGAAGCTTTGGTCTTGTTTTCCTTAAAGGAAGCTCAAACAAAATTAGGTGTTTAAAACTGTTACGCCATAGATTTGGGTTGACCATGCCAAATTAGATCAAAGGTCTTTTTTTTAGGGAAAGGTCAAGGGTGAAAAAACTTCAAACAGTAAAGATTTTTCTAAAGATTTGGGAAGAGCCAAAAGAAGTTTTAAACAAATTTTGTTTAATTAAGGGGATAAAAGGAACTCAAATGTCAAGAGTGTAATTGTCAATATTATCAATATGTTTTTGAGGGATAATGAGCTTATTTAGAGAAAATATTGCATAGTGACCATTCAACATGAAGAGTTACATTAATTGGAATATGAATTATGGGAAAGTTAAAGGCTATTTTATAATGAAGTTGTTGTTGAAGAATTTCAAGTGCAAGTGTAGACACCTTATTTTGTCCGGGCTACATTTTTTTAGTAACCTGGGGCATAACCGTAAGAGAGGGCGATGATCGTTGCCTAGCAAAAAAGTATTTTGAAGAGGTCAAGAAGGCTTATGGATCATGTTAAAGGTAAATGCAAATATGTGGCATCAAATGATGTAGTTCAAGGTGTCCGGAGACAAAAGATATGAGAAAATTCACAATTTTGCTTGAATGTATCGATAAATGATACATGGTTCTTATGTATCAATACAACACTCCAACATGCCAAAAATTTGAAATGTCCCTATTTGTATCTATACAACATGTAAATGTATCGATAAATAAGCTTATGTATCGACATAGGAGCTCATGTATCGATGCTAGGCCATGCCATACCAAAACATGCATTCTGTAAAGAAATGTATCGATACATATCAACATGTATTGATACAATGGTTCATAGTATCGATACAATGATCATTGTATTGATACAATGTTCATTGTATCGATACACTCAAGGTTTTTAGACCAAATGTATCAATACATTCTGCAATGTATCGATACATACTGGCCATTTTCCATGGTCTGGGCATTTTTGACTCATCCACCATTGATCAAAAACTCGATTTTAACTCGTTTCTTTGTATAAAAAAAAGATCAAAACCCATATCAGATTACGAATTTAGGCTTTTGAATTAATTAAAACATTGTTTTTGAAGGCTAAATTAGATCAAAAGGGTTAATGTTATATTATCACCCTACTCCTTCCTAGTTTGTTGACCAAGATCACCATTAGCCACCTTATTTGTTGGAAAATCATTTTAGCATTTAAACCAACCACCATATGTCCATCACATTGGCAGCAAGTTGGTCCCTACAACCACTCTATAGCCATCAACTGACATCACTTTGTCTTTCTTGAGAAATGACCAAAAATACCTCTAATTTGGCTCCATAATGCCGGTATATATAGACCATTTATATCTCAGCCAAAAAAGATTAGATTCTAGCTCATTTTTAGCTTCTAAAGCACATTCAAATATCAAGAAAACCAAAATCCCGTAGCTCTTCACTCAACACCCAAAAATAGCCTCAAAACACTCACCCTTAACCATTACACATTCTGAAAATCACCCTCATCCATACTAGAACCAAAACTTCACTATTTCTTTCTTTTTCTTGCTTATTAACAACAAGGAAACGAGGGAAACTCAAGCCATCTCTATTGTTCTAACTATTTGGCCAAAAAATAAATTTTTGTTGGTATAACTTCTTACTTTATCACTTGCATTTTCTATTTTTTAGCATCTTTATCATTTTAGGGAGCTCTCCATGTTTCCATCACTCTCTTAGGATTCTCATGCATTATTGTGGCCTTTGGTTGTAGTAGTCTAGGATTTGGATGCCTTAATGCCTATTTGATGTGTAAAATGCCTCATTTCATCCTCTTTATTTGGTTGTGGTAGTTTAGGATTTGGATGCCTTAATGCCCATTTGATGTGTAAAATGCCTCATTTCATCCTCTTTATTTTGATAGCTCTTGCTTATGCATTTTATACCATATCCATGCATCTTGTTATGATTAATCCACGTATGAATCATTAGCCTAACATATTTCAAGCATATTTATACATTAGCTTGCATCTTGTCATGAATTATTGTCATTTTCAGCTTCCCCAATGTTTTCTTGTCAAAGTGCATAACACTTTCTTTGTCTAGGCCATTGGTAAAGTTAGTATCCCCATTCATGTTTTGTGCCATCCCCTTGTATGTTCGTTGTCTTCTCCTTGTTTAAATGCATGTTTGATGGTTATCAAAAACTGATTTTCAAAACCTCCCTAAGCTAAGCATGTTAACCTCAACTAGTAAGGATTATAATGGACTTAGCATTTTCCTTAAGGTTAGCAAAAAAAATCTTGGGGAAATTAAGTTTTCCAAAACCTAGAATCTTCATTTTAAAACTTCTAATTTTCCAATGAAAATAGCGTTGCACTTGTTCCCAAAATGTTTGTGCCTTATTTTTAAGTCGAAACCTTGAGTGGTATGATTAACGGGCTATTTCATCGTCCCAAAATACTCTAAGGCTGTGCAAATGAGTTCGTAATGCTTATACGACTCTTTCTCTTCAGTCATGGACGTTTGAATGTCAATGACTTGAGTTTGGACCCGAAAACACAAAGAAAAATAAAAAATATCCACTGCTTTGCTTTATCCTTTACTGGTAGTATCATTGTTACAAATTGAAAAAATCACTTTAAAATCTCAAACGATTTTTCATGAACTTTATAATATTTTTCTCTGAAAGTGTGTCAAAATATCTTTAAAATGAGGTCTTGTTCACCCTCGGATCAGTCCAGACGAAAGAATTATGATTTTTCAAACTTAGGCTATCCAAAACCCCTAGAATCAGCAACATGTATTCTGGTTGGGCCCTTCAGGCCCACTAAACAATTTTTCTAAATCAGTCCAATATTTTTCCTAAAAAATTCATAAAATTCTTTTTCTGGAAAGGTATTATTTGCAATTATTTGATACCAATTGAGTCCGAAATGATTTTTCAAATTTTGACACACCTTGTCCCTCGTATACTCTGCCAGCAGTGAAATTAATCCGAAATTGAAAATTTATTCCCTTAAAAAGTGACATTTTGAGATATTGGGAATATTTTTAGATTGATCGTCATCAAGTTACCTTTCTAATGGTATCTTTTCCACCTCTAAAGCCTTCAAACCAATTTAGAATAAATTTAGAAATAGGAATAGTGTGATGCTATCCCCGATTTTCGATTATGGTCAAAATTGAGTTGTTTTCTCGAGCTTCGTCTCAAGATATTCGGATGTTGCCATTTCACCCCAATCAGCCTCAGGAACATGCTTTGACCTCCCACAAGCTCGTATCAAGGCATGAATACATATATTTTTTTGCATCTTTACCATCTTCATTCATAATAGTTTTTTTTTGCCAAAAATCGTCAAAATGCTTAGACATTTCCTAAATCATAAAGTTTTGTCAACTTAAGTTTTCTAACTTGACTTCTTTAAACAGTGTCAGATATGTCACTTTTGGGGATACTCCAACCCCAACCTTTCGAGGGGATACTCCAACCTCGCTTTTCAAAATTATCAAGATTGAAAAATCTTCCTTTGTAAAAATGATTTGTCATCCACGGGGATACTCCAATGCTGACCTTCTGAGAGGATACTCCAACCTCGCTTTTCAAATTGTTAAGATTTAAAAATCTTCCTTTGTCAAAACTATTTGTCATCCACGGATACTCCAACCCCATCTTTTTGAGGGGATACTTCAACCCTATCTTTTAACTACAATTAAAAATTTTCTCCTTCCCGAACATTCCATGAATGTGTCAAACAAACCTCGTTCAATCAAGCAACCCAGATGCATCTCTAAAATTATCGATTCGGTTATTCTCAAATAATCAATGCCAATTGCGAGATAAATTCCAATAGTCTATTCATTTTCTTTATCATTGCATGAATAATCCATGTTATGTTACTTCATTTGTTGCCTTACTAATGTGATTTCTTTGTGATGATTATTTGCATTCACGTTTTCCAATCATTTCAAATAAAACCAAAGATAATATTCTGCGTGAGTATCTCTCTAGTGCCCAAAGTGGAATATTTCATTTTCAAAGTAATCTAGAGGTCATTTTTATTGAAAATCTTTATATTCTTCATCTTTCTGAGGCGTATATGAGATTAAATCTTTTTCATCAAAACCTGGATTTGTATTTCTATAAGATTCATGCACTAAAAAAGGGTTATATCAAAATAGTGGTAAGGTAAGATCAAAAGAAGCGAAACCGAGATTAGATATAGCTATTAAGGTACCGATTTTAGGCATCGCGAAGAGGTTCATACCTCATTGTGCATAACCAACTCCCGAATCCAAACGATGAATCTTTGTACTAGTAGACCATAGGATTGATGTTTTGAGTTTCATAACTCAAAAAATAGGCTTCAATAGGCATTTGGTCATGCCTAGCCTAAAATGATCGGTGGTGACACGAAGCGTTGGCCATTTTGTGATGGTCATCTAAGACCAATAAGATGAGCGATTCATTTTATGGTCCCCTTCACTATGTCATAAGTCTAGAATCTGTATTTTTCCATTCTCATCACGTCACAAAGGAAAAGTCTCGATGAAGAAGACACTCTCAAGTTAGAAAAATATTTTAAGTCGTGCACACCGATAGATCCGTGAGGATCCACTCTGGGGCACATTGCGACAGCTTGGCGACTCCACTGGGGATTGTATAGAGAGTTAGGCCAATAACTACCTGTGTCTTGCTAGGTTCCCAGTTCTTTCGATCTTCGATCATTATTTAACTATGACCCTTTTTTTTCGTTTTGTCAACTAATTTTTTGTTTGGCATGATTGTCAGGATTGTCTTATTTTTGAATAATCATCAGTTTAATAAAAATGGTAATACAGAAGTAAATAAAAAGGTTTTGTTGTTTCCTCGTCACACACAATGCACTTGCATATGGATTAGTGTCTCGCTCAACTCCATGGCATGGTTATAACCTAATCATTAGGAGGAAGTGAGCTATCTGCCTCTGTGAGTAACCTTTCGCATAGGCACGGTAATAAATTTTCGGATGTAAATTACCAATGTCTCTTGTGAGTAACCCTCTACTTTTGTATAGGGAAATACATCCAACGGATCGAACCCATTCTGCCAAAACCATAATAGGTTTAGGATTGGGGTCCCTCAATTATCTTTATTGGATGAATGAGCAATTAGGATACCTATTTAGGCGTCAACTTAAACCTCATATAGTGAGCCATACGAGCTAAACCATGTCAAATCATACCGGAACACTGCTAGAATACCCAGAGAATATGGCATTCAAGGAAACATTTTTAGCCTTTACTCGTAATTACTATAAATATGTAGGTGACAATGAGTATACAATTGTCACCCGCATCTGCATTTTTATCATTTATCAAGGCATACCATCGTGCCACCCAAACGACTGTTAATTTTTGTCTAAATAAGTGATGGTGAGTAAAAAATCATCATTCACAATGTCTTATGCTGGAAGACGTTACCCTGTATGAGTCACGGCTTAACGCATATCCGCACTAGTGGTGATAAATGAATATTACTATTGGTCAGTTATTTTTCCATCAAAATAAGATATTGTATCGCCTCATGAAGGGCAGATTGCATCTTGGCATGTTGAAATACTGCCCGTTTCTTATCTTACCATCTTGGTTAAGGCATGTTATGAATATTTTATCCTGATGTTCTTAAATTCTTTATTTCCTTACATTTGTCTCTTATATGTTCCACTAACTTATTTTCCCTTTGTTTGTGTTTTGGTGCATCATTTCATCATAATTATGATGATTGTCATCATTTTGGGACAATTGTTTGGGTTCAGTGTTAAGCAAGGGACCTTTTTATGGCTCTACGAAAGATATTATTGACGAAGCTATTTCAAGATTCGATTGTCTCCAATGCATATGCATATTTACTTTTAGCGTTTTTTACACTTGCATTGGTTATCTATTATCTTAACTCATCATTGCATCATAAACACTTGTCAATAAACACATTTTAAAATAAAAGTCTAATACAAAAATTAGGCCATAAAAGTGCGAGGGATTCCAAGATCAATCGGGAATACAAAACCTTACATCATGCACCGCTACAACACACAATGCTGTAAGCAAATCATAGAGAGTGATCATGAAGCTCGTATTGAGCGACTTGAGCTAATGTTTATGGAATCATAATACCAGATGCTCCATCAATAAAGCAAAATGCAAACTCAGATGGCAAGACTTATGAAACTAATGTTGAAGGTCCCCCTTGCCTCTATGAAAGAAAAAGGGCAAGCCAGCATTGCTGAAACAAGGAATAATCCTCCCAACGTTGAAGGTCCACTTGTTAATAATCCAGAACCTGCCCAAGGGGAAATTAGACAAGAACAATGGCTCACTCCTCCACCTGTCACTCAGGCTCCGCCAGTCACCTACCTAAATCCCATTGTGGTAGGTAAATTTATTCTTGGTACTCAAGGGGTGAACATAGGAGTCTCGTCGAGAAATTTGATAGCCCTCGACCATGAGGAACTAAAGAAAACATAAGGTTAAGAGTCCACCATCACTATGGAAGAAATGAGCAAATTCTAGCTATTAGAAAAATGCTTCCAAGCTCTCAAAGGGAGTGACAAGTTCAGAGCTTTTGACATGCGATCCCTTTATTTGGTGTCCAACCTTGTTATTCTTCTAAAGTTTAAAGTCCCAGAGTTTGAAAAGTTTAATGGAACCACTAATCCTTCTTTCCATGTCCCAATGTACTTACGAAAGATGGCCAGATACGACAAAGATAAAAAGCTCCTTATCCATTGCTTCTAGCATAGCCTTATTAGGACAGCAGCTTGGTGGTATATCGAGCTGGACAATGTGAAAATTCAATCATGGGCCGACTTGGCTATGGCATTTCTAAATCAATACCAACACGTGTCAGATTGGGCATCGAATTGACTTCCCCTTATGAATTTTGAGAAAAGATCCACTGAAAGTTTTAAACAATACGCCCAAAGGTGAAGAGAAGAAGCAGGCCTAGTCCAGCCTCTCCTTACAGAAAAAGAGATGATAATCACTTTCATTCATACCCTATGTGCTTCTTATTATGAGAAGCTCGTAAGAAAAGCCAAAAAAAAATTTGCAGACTTAGTTTTTTCTAGAGAAATGATTGATGTCGCCATCAAAAGTGGTAGAATATCTGTTGGGGTAACGCTGGATTGAGTAAAAAGCCCATTGCCAGTAAGAAGAAGGAAGAAGAGACCAATGCCATAAATTATGCTGGCCTGTCTCAGCCAAGACAGTATGAAGCACCTAACCTTTGCTACCCAAGAATGCCATATTCTTACCCTATCACGATATCCTTACAGCTAATTTATGCCATAACTTTAACCCATCATTTGTAGGCTCATCAAACCCACCACAAAGCTACCCTCCACAAATCCACCAAAATACCAATCGAACAACCAATAATGCACCCAGCAATCGTGGTGCAAATCAACCAAGATAACATTTTGATCCCATCCCTATGACCTATAAGGAGCTCTACCAAACCTTGCTCCAAAATCATTTAATGGCCCCAATCTATGTCCCAGAAAAAAATCACTATACTCGCAATGGTATAACGCTAACACCCACTGTGAATACCATGGTAGGGTAGCGGGGCATAACATTGAGAACTGCAAGTATTTTAAATGAAATGTGCAAACTAATCAACTCAAAAGTCTTGCAGTTCGAGACGAACCAGGGACCAAATATTGGTGCCAATCTTTTACCAAACCATACTAAGCCAGTTGCAAACATGATCAATATCGAGTTATAGAATTTGTGTCTTCCACCAAAACTTGATTTTGATAATAGGGTCATGATGAAAGCTCCTGTACTTTTCTTATCCTTTTCATGTAATGTCAAGAAATGAAAACCTACCTCCCCTCACCCAAAGACAGGTAGGTGTCTTATGAAAGGGATGTTTTTATCAAACATTATTGATGAAATGACTTTTGCTTATATCATTCCAATTGCATGCCTACATCACTTTTCAATCTTTTTGTCTCAATTTTCATCTGAATCCCTAGGTTGTATGTGTGCCTTTTGTAATGTCTATTTCTTCACCTTTTTAGCTGTCCTGACGATAGTGACATGGATGTGTCTAATAAGTTGCTAAAGATCAATTTTGAACAGTCAATTTGCACTAGCAAAGTTGATCCTAAATAAGATTTTAAAGAGAGCTCCGTACCCTTAGACCTCTTATGATTAGTTGAGCAAGTGAAGAAGCAAATCATGATCCATAAAGGCCCAATGAAAATAATAAATCTGGGTACTCAGGAGGATCGAAAGGAGGTTAAAATCAAAACTTTAATAAAGTCAATGACTAAGACCAAGTTGATAGAATTGCTCCAGGAATATTAGGATATATTCACTTGGTTATATCACGACATGCTAGGACTGGACACT
Source organism: Adansonia gregorii (assembly GCA_038382025.1). Classification (NCBI taxonomy): domain Eukaryota; kingdom Viridiplantae; phylum Streptophyta; class Magnoliopsida; order Malvales; family Malvaceae; genus Adansonia; species Adansonia gregorii. The sequence goes on along the minus strand of JBBYHO010000010.1, from coordinate 6,643,751 downwards.
GATATAGTGGTCCACAAGTTTTCATTAAGCCCAGATGTAAATTGATTCGATAAAAGTTAAGGAAGATGTAGCCGAAAATGCTTTTCGAAATTAAAGAGGAAGTCAAGAAGCAGTTTGATGCAAGGTTTATTGGAGTAGCCAAATATCCAGAATGGGTTGCCAATATAGTCACAGTCCCAAAGAAAGATGGCAAAGTATGAATGTGTGTTGATTATTGGGATCTGAATTAAGCTAGTCCTAAGGATAACTTCCCGCTACCTCATATCGACACTTTGGCAAATAACACGACCAAGAATTCTCTTTTTTTCTTCATGCATGGATTCTTAGGCTATAACCAGATCAAGATGGCGTCTAAATACATGGAGAAAATAACTTTTGTAACCATGTGGGGGATGTTCTGCTATAATTTCATGCCCTTCAGACTCAAAAATGCTGGGGTAACCTATCAGTGAACCATGGTAGCCCTGTTCCATGACATGATGCATAAAGAAATTGAAGTCTACATCGATGATATGACTACCAAGTCAACGAAAGAGGATGAGCATATCATAGACCTTCAGAAACTTTTAAACGGCTACGGAAATGTCAACTTAAATTAAATCTTACCAAATGCACCTTTGGAGTCACTTTAGGCAAGCTTCTAGGCTTTATTATTAGTGAAAAAGCGGATTGAAGTTGACCCAGACAAAGTCAAAAACATTCAAGATATGCCACCACCTTAAACCCAAAAGGAAGTGAGAAGTTTTTTGGGCAGACTAAACTACATCGCTAGTTTCATATCCTAGCTCACTAACAAATACGACCCTATCTTTTAGTTTTTTTGCAAATAAAATTCGGGAGAATGGAATAAGGCATGTCAAAAAGCCTTTGATAAAGTTAAACATTATTTGTCAAACCTGCCAATGTTGGTACTGCCAGTGCCCGATCAATCTTTAATCCTTTACTTGGCTGTCTTCAACAAGTCTATGGGTTGTGTATTAGGGAAACATGATGAGTCAAGAAAGAAGGAACGAGCAATCTACTACTTAAGCAAAAAGTTTACGGAATGTGAGTGCAATTACTTTGTAGTTTAGAAGTTATGTTATGCTTTAGTGTAGAAAGCTAAGAGACTTAGGCAGTACATGCTATATTACACCACATGTTTGATTGCAAGGCTTAATCCTATCAAGTATATATGCGAAGCCCCTGCTCTATCACGAAGGCTAGCTAGATGGCAAGTCCTATTTTCTGAATATGACATTGCTTATGTTAGCCAAAAGGCCATCGAGGGCAGTGCGATAACTGACTTTATGGCAAGTCGAGTAGTAGATGACTATGAACCCTTAAATTTTAACTTCCCAAATGAAGATCTAATATGCATTTCTAAAGCGAAGATGCCTTCAACCAAGATCAATCCTATAAGATGTATTTTGATGAAGCATCAAACACTCGGGGACATGGAATTGGGGTAATTTTGATGTCACCCAACGAGAGTCATTATCCGTTCACAGCAAGGCCAAATTTTAACTACACGAATAATATCGTAGAATATGAAGCTTGTGTCATAGGGCTTCAAGTAGCCATTGGGAGAAATGTCAAGATATTATAGGTGCTCAGTGATTCAGCCCTAGTCATCTACCAATTGAAAGAGGAATGGCAAACTTGTGATGCCAAGCTGATGCAGTATGGGAAGCTGATAGCATAGCTTAAGAAAGAATTTGATGATATTAGTTTTTAACACTTACCTTGAGAAGAGAACAAAATAGCTGATGCTTTGGCTACCTTGTTATCCATGTTTAAAGTCAACCAAGAGTTGGACGTTGCTCCTATCTAGATGAGTATCTACATAACTTCAATTCATTATCATAGTGGCCTACCATGGTACTATGTCATCGTTCGTCACATCAAGGATTAGCAATATCCCAAACATGTAACCAAGACTGATAAAAAGACTATCTGAAGGCTAGCTATAGGATTGGTTCTTGATGGCAAAATCTTATACAAAAGGAGTCACGATCAAGTATTGCTTAGATATGTTGACACTCTTGAAGCCAAAGAAACCCTAGAAGAAGTTTATGAAGGTATTTGTGGCACACATGCCAATGGACATTAGATGGCTAAGCAAATCATGAGAGCGGGTTATTACTGGTTGACCTTTGCGAGAGACTGTATCAATTAAGCCCAAAAATGCCATAAGTGTGAAATTTATTCGGACAAGATCAATGTCCCTCCAGCGTTACTTCATGTCATGATGGCCTAATGGACCTTTTCCCTGTGAAGCATGGACGTGATCGGGCCAATCACCTCTAAAGCTTCCAAATCGGCATCATTTTATCTTGGTAATGATTAACTATTTCACCAAACAAGTGGAGGCTGCCTCATATGCTAATATCACTAGATCGACTATTTGTAAGTTTATTAAGTGGGACATCGTCTGTAGATATAGCCTCCCAAACTAAATCATCACAGACAACGCAAGCAACTTAAATAATAAAATGATGTAAGCGGTCTGTTCACAGTTTAAGATCCAGTATTATAATTCTGTCCTTTATCGCCCAAAAATGAATGGGGCAGTCGAGACAACCAATAAAAACATTAAAAACATAGTTGAAAAAATAGCCAAGACTTATAAAGGCTGGCATAAGAAGCTATGCTTTGCACTTCACGCTTATCGAACCTCAATTCGCACTTTCACTAGTGCTACCCCATTTTCTCTTGTTTATGGGATGGAAGCTGTATTGCTTGTCGAAGTTGAGATCCCTTCTCTTAGAGTCTTGATGGAAACTAAACTTGCAGAAGCTGAATGGGTCAAGAACAGATATGACCAGCTCAACTTTATTGAGGAAAAATTCATGAAAGCCATCTACCGTGGTCAAATGTATCAAAGACGCATGATCTGAGCCCATGACAAAAAGATACGCCCACAACAATTTCACCCAGGTGAATTAGTATTAAAGAAGATTCTCCCAATTCACAAAGATGCACCAGGCAAGTGGCCCTCTAATTGGGAAAGATCGTATATCATGAAATAAGCCTTATCTTGAGGGGCCCTAATCTTGTCAGAAATAGACAGTAATGTCTTGCCTAACCTAGTCAACTTAGATTCCATCAAGAAATATTACATGTAGAGGGCGAAAACCTGAAAATGTATCATTCAAAAAAAAAAGAAAAAACAACAAAAAAAGAGCAAAGAGAAAAAAAAGAAATAAAAAAACAAAAAATGGTCTAGATGAAAATTCAAAAAAGGCATCTGGGCAGCCAACTCAACTATAGTTGAAAACCTACAAGGGCGACCTGAGAAGATCAATTTTTATGGGGCATAAACTAAGAGTACCTACAGGACAATGCAAAGCAATCTTAGAGATTTTTCGAAGATCAGCTTATACTAGTCATATTTATTGTTTAAGAAAGATTCTAAAAAGCTCCTAAGGAACATCCATGTCATGATTGTCAGAGGCATCTTCTGCCCAAAAGATCATACTTCTTGCCACCGAATCACTTGTTTGTCAAATAGTATAC
>JBBYHO010000010.1:6628474-6640153 GCA_038382025.1 Adansonia gregorii | reverse complement strand
GGTCTTGAAGTATCATCTGGTGAATATGGTTATTATTTATCACAAGCAAAGTATGCCACTGATCTTATCTCTCATGCTGGTATCACTGACACTAAAACAGCTAGCACTCTACTTGACTCTAATAATCATATTTCTGCTATTGATGGGAATCTTCTCAGTGATGGCACACTTTGTCACCAATTGGTTGGCAATCTTATTTATCTCACTGTTTTCCATCCAGATATTGCACATGTTGTTCACATCGTGAGTCAATTCACATCTGCACCTCGTATTACTCACTTTTCTGCTATTTTTCATATTCTTCTATATGTCAGAGGAACTTTGTTTCATGGTTTTCACTTTTGTCATTTTTCTCCGCTGGAGTTACGAGCATACTCTGATGCTGATTGGGCTGGATCTAACAGATTACCGATCCACTATTGGCTATTGTTTTTTCCTCGGCACATCTCTTATTTCATGGCACAGTAAGAAACAAACAGTTGTCTCTTGCTCCAACATGGAAGTAGATTATCGAGCTCTTGCTAACACTACTTCAAAACTTCTTTGGTTACGATGGCTACTTCAAGATATGGGTATCTCTTATGCTTCTGCTACTCCTCTCTTTTGTGATAATCATAATGCACTTCAAATTGCTCATAATGATATTTTCCATGAAAGCACTAAACACATTGAGATCGACTATCATCTTATGCGACATCATGTACTTTAAGGCACCATACATCTTGTCCTTGTCTTATCATAATCTCAGATCACAGATATCTTCGCCAAATCACATCCACTTAGGCGATTTTAGGATCTTGTCTACAAACTTAAGTTGTCCTCTGCCTTACCACTTTGAGTTTGTGAGGGGGTGTTACAATATATAACTAATTACCATATATTACAGTATCTAGCTAATTACCATATATTAGATATTTGTCAACTATTGATATTCTTTCCTAGTTTAGTTATATATTCATTCCTAGTTTAGTATAATTCAATGTGTATAAATTCTCCCATTTTATATGTGAATAAACATACAAGACCCATAGATCTTTCTCTGAACTCTCGTATTTTCTTCATATTTTCACATGCTCCATTTCCTTATGGCATTTTACACAGAGTATGCCATACACATGCAATATAGTATGACTTGATTATAAGAAAATGTTATTATCCTTACCTTTAATTTAATTTTTTGTAAATGACATTGATAAATCCTTAAAATTGTTAATATGTGAAAATTAAAAAATATGAGAAATTAATAAAGGTTTCAAGTCTTGTAACGATGCTATTTTATTTAAGGTTTTATTCACGTTCACCATTAATTTGGTATGCAAAAAATTTACCGATATATAAACCTCAAGAATACAATGAAGCTCCATGATTAACGACGCTCTGCATTGAGAACATTAGTCCAATATGCATTAAGTAATGCGTTACAAACTATCAAAATTCTATTTGTAGTTTTTCTATATATATCTTCTAAACAATAAGACTCTATTTATAAGCAACTAAATGTCATTTGATTTAAACATAACTATCCAAATACATATCTATTAGATAATTACACTATTTGGTAAATAACAATGAGACATTACTCTTAATTAATGATTAAGAGACATAACTCTTTAATTAATGGAAGACAACCTTAATAATATTTTGGAAATTTTCTAACAAAAAATAATCTTTTACACAACAGAAGGTAGGATCGGAAAACATCGATCTGCTAATGTATCTCCATGGAAAGAGCTACATGCATTCGACTCTGAGCACTAATGCAGTTCATTACCTACATATGGCATAGTTAGACTGCGTATAACTTTAGAGTAAGTAGGTGAGTTCGGATCTACATCAACTGTTGCCAGGAAATCGGGTTTCTCTTTTCCAGTTCTGACAGAGATACAGAAACATTTAAAACTCAGTTTACAGCTTCGAAACTATAATAACTAGCCCACAATAACCACATAGATGAGCATAAATAATTACTTAAATGAGTTTTTTTTTTCAAAAAAGGTATCAAATGCACCTTTGTTTCATATGAATAACTAAACAAGGCAGACTGATAGATAAAAAAAATCTACTAGAGATATACATACAGGATTGTAGCGTGATGTTATGATCACTGTTTAATTGCAATTTTGACTTTCTACATTCTCAATATTTATAATTGATTTTTTTTCGAGTGACAAGATTCATTTCGTAATTATAAAAATTGCAAGTAGCTATACTATTCTAATTTTTTATTTTTTTAAGTATTCGAATCTTATTGATACCTTTATATCCGGACATACTCCAAGTTCAAAGAAAAACATAAACAAAATTGAGCTGTTGAGCACATACTTTGAATCCTGTATTCAAACTCAAGTCCAAATATTATAAACAATCACAAAGAACAAGTATAAAGAGATGTAACGCAAATAATGAAATATAAATTGCGATTGTGAATACATTTTCGATTGAACTGTGTTTACTATAATTATATATAATAAATATTATCTCCTATAATTATAATAAATGTTAACTACATTACAATTATCATTTAAATCCTTTGCTGGAACAAAGATATGGTACTCAGTTGGGAGCCATATAAAAAATACGAATATTTTTGACCTGACGTGGCTTCCAACGGCGTGCCTTTTCTTTGACGCCTCCATCTTGCAACACCAAATTTCTTCAGCCACGACAAAAAAAAATACGAAATTTCTTTTATAAAAGCTTTTCTAGCACAAAATTGGCGTTGGGAAAATCTTCGTTAACTTTTTTTTTCATGGGAAAATCTTCATAACTTATGGCTAATATAATAACTAAGTTGAACTTATGCCAAGTGTTTTCTTTCTTGTCTGAATGTGGCTCTGGATTTTGGCCTTTATGCAATGTGTCGGGAGGCAATTAGATTTCGGATTTTCCTTCCCACTTCATGCGAGGATTAGTCAAAATATAACAAAAAATTAAATATAATACAAATAAATAATATCTTAAATTTTTTATAATACGAATTATTATATCAAATTTATATAAAAATAAAATAATTATAATATAATAAAAAGTAACAAATTTACTGGTAGACAGGTTTTTCATCTGACGGCATTTAGACTGGAATGGAATCTTGTTGGACCTCGTTCATACAGGTGAAAACGTGGATTAGGATGTCAATTTGATTAAATGAGATAAAGATAAGACAGTGACTAGATTCAAGGATTAACTTTAGGACTTTGATTAGAATATTTGAAGCAATTATTTTTAAAGTTTTTTATTAATTTTTTTATTTTTTTAAATAGATTGAAATATTATTATATATTTTACTTTTAATATATTTTAAAAAGTATGTGGATCTTATTAATATGTTTTTATGAAGTTAAAAGATTGTATTAACAAATGAAACACTTCTCTTATATCCACCACTGTTTTACTTAATAATTTATGTATTTATGCAACATTTTTTTTTGTTATTTTATAATATACTTATCAAACTAAGAGAATAGGTGCTTAAAAAAATTAATGCTATTTTGGCTTGTAAAAGTGTTTGGATTATCAGCAAATGGCATGAAAACAATAAAAAGTAAGAAATTTACAATTATTTATTGATTTTGAAATTAATCTCCAATTTATTTAAATAAAACAAATCAAGATGTGAGTGAAGAAATTTATCTATAATATATATATATATAAATATCAATGTTGAAAATTTTTTAAATGGATAAAAATAGCCATTATTATTTACTTTATTTCTAAATTGCCATCATAAATATTTTATTATTAATAATATTTTTTTAATTTATAAGTAAAAAGTTTGATTAAAATACTTTTATTAAATGCTATTATCAATTATTGCTTATTATATTACTTAATAACCATTGGAATAATATTTTATTATTATATTATATATTATAAGATTAGAACTATACTTTTTAAAATTTTATCCAAATATTCAATCAAAATAAGATAATAATAATTTCATTTGTTCAAATTTAATCATTAATTAATTTGTATATACATATATCCTAGATTAGTACTTATAGTCTTAAAGTAATTATCATTTAATTATTGATATAGTTAAATATCAATATCGTAAGATAAATACTTTAGCTATTATTTTTACAAAACATTAAATATTGCGTAATACTTTGTTGATCATTATTTTTTTAATACAGTTTCTTATTTCTAATTTTTTTAGAATGGTTTTGATTTTTTTATTTACTATCACAATTTTTTTTGGTATTTCATTCTCAGGCAGATTTTGGAATCTTACAAATTTAATAATTTTAAAAATTTTATTTCATAACAAGGTTTTTGGCTTTTTGATAAGTTGTTCCTTTTTTAATTCAGTTTCATATTTCTTATTGTTATTAGATTTTTTTTTTTGTTCAGGTAGATTTCCACATATTGTAAATCCAATAGATTTGAAAAAAGAATTTATCACAAAGGTTTTTGAAAGTAAGTTATTCTTTAAATTATTATCAATTAATTCATTATTCACATGAAAAAAATGCATTATTTAATAAATTAAAAAATTGAACGCGTATTCATCTGCAATGCATGTGATATTAAAAATTAGTTACTTTAAAAAGCTTTAAAAAAACCTTTCCACTAGAGTTTTAGACAAAAAATTAGTAAGAAAAATGAACATCTTAGATTATAGCTCAAAGTTTGGCCTTAAAAATTGGTTGTTACATGACAAGCACAAACACCCCCTAAGCAAAGGTTCAAGATCATGAAGCTTAGATAAAAAGAGAAGAAAACTTGAAAGTAAATCAATAACTAAGGTAGAAAATAGATGAAGTAAAAAGAAAAATGAAAGAAAAAATTAGATAGAAAAACACCTTGATATAAAATTTTAAAAGACTTTTTTCTTCCAAATTTTTAAAATTTAAAAGTGCCAAAAGAGGGGAAAAGTACCTTTAGTCCAATCCTTCCTCCCATTTCCCTTCATTCCCCCATATATATATATATATATATATATATATATCAATTTAGAGTTACTATTACATGCAAATTCATTCAACATTTAAACTTTCATGAGATTTTCTTGACAAGTTTATGATTTGAGCAGTTTTTCATGCACGATGGACATATGTCAAAAAAATTTTCAATCATGAGAAAAAAAGAAATTCAAAATTAATATATTTAAAAAATTATATATAAATAAATATTATTGGTCTTAGAAATAATTAATAAGAATTTAATATAAATGCTTCAGATAAAGAAATGAATTTAATATAAATGCTTCAGATAAAGAAATGAATTTAAAAGGCTTAATCATTCCTAAAATGTTTAAAAGAAGGTCCAGATGAAATTAGATGTCTACAATGGGATTGAGAATCTTCACAACGAATATAGTTGTGGAAATAGAAATGAGGTAGGAAACACCATCATAGATTTTCTTAATGAACACTTGTTTTAGAAAAGTGACACCCGTCTAATTGCATATAAGACTTGAGAGAATGCTAACCTGAAGCTATAATTAAGTTAAGGTTGAATAATAAAGAGCTTGAGGTCGACTCAAAACTCATAGCTAAAAACTTAGTTTGACCTCAATCGAGTACCATTTTCCAAGCTCGAGCTTAGCTCGAGATAAAATTGAACAATTCAAGCTTATCTTGATTATGCTTGTTTACTAAATTTCAAACAGTTTTTTCATACACTAAGAACAGGAACTAGAAATTTGTATTCTCTTAGACTAGTGAATCTAAAATTCTAAGGTATATTACATTAAAGATTAAGGAAGCCAAGAAACCAACAGTTATACAAAAATTTAGAATCAATAACTTCATCCTAGTAATACCAATTGGAAAATATTTGAGCCCATAGAGATCAAATAAAATTGCTAGAAACAAGTGTGAATGGTAGGTGAAACAACTTTTAGAGGGCAGGTATAGGAGAATGTAAATTTGGATGAAGTTTAATAATGAACTTTGGATTTCTTAGGCTTTCATTTATGCTAATTACCTATCTCAAGATTTTATTTGTTGATGCTGATTTTTTCTTTTGTATTTTCATCTTTGGTTTTCATATGGTTGCCTCAACTTTTAACCTTTACAGATTTTAAAAGAAAAAGAACGAAGAGGCAAAATGAGAATAGAATAGAAAAATAGGTTTTAGGGGTTTTAGGTGTATATACCAAGGGTTAGATCATAAATCAATAAGGAAAATATTATAAATTAAAAAGCTTGATTAAGCTAGTAAGTTACTCTAATTGAGTATTAAGATACTAGAACTCAACTCACTTAATAGCTCAAGCTGATGCTCAGCTCGATAATAAGCGAATAAAATTTAAGTTTTTATGAGTCAAACGCAAATAGCTTGCAAATATAAGTATGTCTTTTACACCCTTATGCAAGCCAAATTAACTACTTTTTTACCAAAAAGATAGAGAATAGTTGTTACATAGAATACTATAGGTGATACCAAAGGAGTGTAGCTAGTAGAATCAATTTTTACTTTTAAATGTTGATTTTAGAAAGATGTATAAGATGCAAGACATGTCCTAGACCTTAGTATTAATTGGTAGAGTTTAAAAAGAGATTAAAAGGCATTTTTCATGGACAGACTAATGAAAGAGGCTAATTAGAAATTTGAGGTCAACCTTAATACATGATGTGAAATAAGATGGCCTATTATATTAGATAGATGGCTAAGAAAAACCTAGTGAATCAAATGGTTTATCCTCATCGTGTATAGACACACTATGGTGGAATAATAAAGTAAATCTAGCTCTTAAAGACAAACAAATTAGCTATAGAAACTTAAGAAATAGTGAATATACATAATGCTCTAAGAATATAAACTAACTGTAGAGGGTTCTTTTTGAATGGGTGAGGAAACATTGCAGATCAGTAAAACAAGATGTAACAGAGAGATGGTAAAAAGGTATATTAGAGCAGACCTTGGAAGATAAGAACGGTGGTAGGTGGTAATGATGAAGATTGAAAGTGGTGAAAGTTACAATAGTTATAGGATATCAGAGGAAAAAATTGTAGAGAACTTTTTAAAGTTGTAAATTTGCCCAAAATGCTAAAAGATCCTAAATGAAGGCTCCAAGCCTCTATCTATAGCCTCTTTAAAGAAGTTACTAAAAGCGAGTATAAGGAAATAGTGGAAGGTTATTAGAGAGCCGCTTACATAAACATGTTGTAAGCATAGATAGTGGGAAAGAAAGCGAGAGGTTGCCAAGGAAGTGAATCGGAGTGGTGGTTATTAGAGGTTACATATTGATAAGTGTTTTGGTAATGGACGGTAGATATGGTTATATGATAGCATGCTTACTAATGCATTGCCCATTCAACAGGAAAATGTTAGCACTTGTATTCCAGAAAAGGGTTAAGAAGTGGACTTCTTAACAATTTCCATATATGAGCCTCCAAGCCATACTTTCCAAGGTATCCCAAGTATGGAGAAAACTAAAATCCTACCAACCTTTGGGGTTACCTCCATAATTTTTAGTAAGTGGAACTTGTCGTACCAAGTAACACTACTGTGATGAAGCACCATTGTCAAAGAGTGTTGTGCAAAAGTACCTATGCCAAAGTACTGTGTTGAAGTATCTGTGCCAAAATACTTCCACTAAAGTACCTATGCCACAGTATCTCTGTTAAAGTACTTCCACCAAAGTATCTCTACTAGAGTACCTCTGCCAAAATACTTCTGTCAAAGTACTTCTGCAAAAATACTTTTGCCAAAGTATTCGTGCTGAAGTACCCTTGCCAGAGTAATTATGCGAAAGTATCTATACTGAAGCACCTACATCATATGTTATTTATGCAATAGAAATCTACACTAACAAAGAGGAGGATCAAGAAATTGCAACTGAAACTAGTCAAGAGTTTATGGTCATGGTGTATGTTACTGCAAATGATATTATATTGATTGATGAAGAGAAATGAGTTGATAACAAATTAGAATTATCAATACAAACACTAAGGGTGTGTTTGGATGAGAGATTTCAAAAAGAGAATTCATTTGTAAAGAGACTTTTAAAATTTTAAAATGAAACTTTTTGTTTGGAAATAAAAAATAGAATTTTTAAAATTCTTGGAATTTTAAAGAGAAATTTTAGATGGCTTAAATTTTCTCTTTAAGTTTCACCTATAGAGGTGGAATTTATGAAATTCCTGGATTGTTTACTAAGATATTAACATTTAATATGTTCTTTTCTTAACGCGATTATTTTTTTAAAGTTTAACTATAGAAAACTCTCTTAAATTTTTTTTATATTATTAGGAATATATATGTGTTCTTATAAATCTAATGGCATCCGTATTGCATATTTTTCTTATTTTATTTTCAATATTATTATTTATAATTATTTTTTATTCATCAAATTCTAATTTTTAAATTTTCTTTCTAAAATATATTTATCCAATCAGTACAATTACAAATGCTAATATTTTGAATTAATGAATTTTAAATGCTAGCATTTCAAAATTCTTCATCTGAATACACTTTAAAAGCTCAAGGGTTTTTAATTGATCAAATCAAAAACTGCGTATACAAAGTGTTAGGGAATATTTAGTAAGAAATGAATAATGATCAAGATGTGGTCACACTCAATGGTCGAGAAACACCAATAATGAAATACATTAAGTATTTAGGGGTAATAATTCTCAAAGATGTGGAGATTGCTGAAAATGTTAACCATAAGATCTAGAGTGTTTACATGAAGAAGTGTGATAAGGGTTTCTTATGACAACAATATACCTTCAAGTTTAGAGAAAAAGTTCTATAATATTACTTATAGATTTGTTTTGCTGTATGGTACGGAATGTTAAGCTAGCATGAAGCAATATTTATGAAAGATAAGTATAATTGGCACATGAATGTTCAGATTAATATGTGATAAAAATAATTGAGGGTATTCATCTAATAATTTTTTGCATATTGGATGTTCATCTCCTAATTAGTATAGCTCATACAAAGCATAAAATGTAATAAAACCATCTGGATGGTTTGATTATATAGAATGCAAATCAAGGAATATACTAATTAGGAGGATGGAGCCAACTGAGATTGTACAAGGCCAAGGTTTTAAGGGATGCAAAAGTTTGGAAATTATTAATACTTAGACTTTGCTTGACAAAGTGAAAAAAAAAAAAAGAAAAGATGAAAAATTAAAAGAGAAGATTAATTATATATTTTTAATTTTTATTAGTATGCTTGGTAAAAAAAAGAAAAAAGAAAAAGAAAAAAATAATTTTTTCTACTCATTACTTGGTAATGATTAAAAAAGGAAAGACAAAAAAATAAAAAAGTTGTTATTTTCTTATTATATTTATTGAAAGTTAAAATGTAAAAGTATATACACTTGGTGACATCAGGCAAAAGAAAATTGGATGAGACTATCGGTCAAATCAGTTGAACTAAGAATCGGTATTTAGTTTGGTCCGGGAATAAATTATAGAATTGGGATTGCAAAAATCAAGTAAAAATCAGTTGAATGGGTAAAAAAATCAATTAAAATCCATTATAAAAAACCAAAAAAATGAATTTAAGCTTATTTTTGTATTCTTTCAAAAAAAATATTTTATATAATAAAATTTGAACACTTATTAAATCTACAAAAATATCTTATAATTTAATTAAATGTATATTTCTATTAAATATTCATTAAATTTAATTTTTATTTGATATCAAAATTATTTAATTTATATTTAAATTTTTTTAAAACCAAACAAAAAAAAATCTGATTACCAATTAGATGATTCAAAAGCCTCACCAATTTAATCTATTTTTTTTAACATTGATTTTTACGTTGCATTGCAGCCCATAGGCCTCTGCTTATTTCTTTAGTACTGCAACCGTTTGCAACTTCCAGAGCTAGAACGGGAGGGAAAAAAAATCCAATTTCCTGCCAAAAATAGGTTTTAAATTATCCAGCCCGATGGTGATCCTAAAATTTCAGAAGAAAACCCCTTCTTTTTTTTTTTTTTAATGTTTCGGCAACTGCGCGTAAATCGTCTCCTCCAGTTCAGTTTTTGCGGTAAAAGTTAACGATAATCGTTACTTTTCCCCTTTTTTTTCTTTTGATTTCAGCCATTCCGCGCATCACCCTTTGTTTTAATTTGGAGATTGATTTTTCACTTTTTTAAACTTACCCATGCTTTCTCTTCTCTTTTTTTTTTTAAGAAGATCAAGGCGCAGGAGGAAACTGAATCAGGTCAATTTCCCTGTTACATAGTTTATAACTCTCGTCTGGTGTGTGTATGTGTGTAATTCATAAAAAGGGTTACAGCGTGAGGAGGAGAGGTTGTAGATAAGGGATTGGGATTTGTGTCTTGGAACTCTTGGATGACGCCTATTAAATATGGTTGTATGATTCAAGCCTATGAGTTCCTCTGGTATCCCTATTTATTTATCCTTTTACTGGGTTTCAACGTCTATCCGTTAATCCATTTAGCCAGAAGTTTGAACTTTACAATTCAGCATTAAAAGTAAAGCCTTAAAACTTTCTTGTTTCGTGCATTTAGATAATTTATATTCCAAAAGTAAAGATTCTGCTGCTATTTTTTTCCCCAAGATCACAGTTTCATCTTTGCATGAAATTCTGCCTTATTGTACTGCATTAGCATAAAAGAATTTTCACCCCATAGTCATCAACGATGTCTGAAATATATATATATATATATATATACACACACACACACGAATGCATGTACGCAGGTGTAAAATTGGGGCTTCTTATTTCTCAACAGGAAGATTGCGAATTGTAAATTTATATACGAACTTGACTTTCTGCTGCTCCTACGATTTTGGCTACAAGAAGGTTTTTCTCTCATCCTCATGAATGGATGATACTATGCTATTTTTTATGCTTATGTTAGTTCTATTTACTTCACTTGTTCGGGTCATAGCAATTCCTTCTGATGAAGGGAAAATATTTGTATATATACCCAAATTATTAACTCCATCAATAAATCTTTTACTTTGAAATTCAAATGATTTTGAGGATTGGTAAAAATTTTTATCAAATACAACTTGTTTTAGTGAGTATAGCTTGTTTCGGAATATTTACATCATTCCTTTCAATAAACCTTATTTTTTCCTTTAACTCTTCTTAAATAAATTTGTCATTTCTTGATCTTCCAGTTGAGTTCATGTAATGTTGAGATCAGCCATATGCCGTCCATTTTTATCTTTTGCTATCTTATATGATGGATGTAATTCCTCCGCTAAATCTACACTTCGGGCACATATCACAATGCACAAGAGCTTGACATGCGTGATTTACAGGCTATCCCTTCTAAGTATTATTGATGCGGCTCATGATTGGTTATGGTAACTTTCATATAGATCCTAGGTTTAATACACTTTCTTCTTTTTAAATAAGACCTGAGGCATCACTTATGCTTTAGCTAACCACCTCATACGTCTGACATGTTTTCGTGAGTACGGAAATAGAAGGAAAGTGGGGGGCCCCGGGGGGGGTTCTTTGATTCATATTAGGGCCAAACTATATTTTGACAGCAAATCTTTCTTATGAGGGCCAAACTATACCTAATCTATCTTCGAAAAGAAAGTAGGCTGCTAGAAATCTGTTTACCAGACATGGCAGGTGATGCAGTGGTACTAATGTTAAGATTGTCACTTTAATTTGTTCTGCAGTCAATAATGCTTTCTTCTATGCAGTCGCAAGTTTAGATAGACATTAGTATTTCTCTGAGAAAACAGTATTCAAGTTTTTAACTCGGGTTAAAAAAAAAAAAA
>JBBYHO010000010.1:6577792-6620544 GCA_038382025.1 Adansonia gregorii | reverse complement strand
AAAAGTTATTTAACACATCTTGGTGGATATATTAAGTTTAATAAACAATGTTAAAAGTACGACACATATTCTTTAAAGATAACAAAAAAATTAAATAAAAGTAAAAGGCATATGATGTGACTCTATTGATTTACTTGAAGGGTTGTGTTACCATTCAAAAGTTGAAAAACATTTTTTGCTTTAGTTAAGCTCTAGTAAATGAAAAAGTCCATTTATTATTTATTATACTATTAAAATATTATTTTAATATTAATATTTATATATTTTATAATTAAAATTAAATAAAAATATTATTTTTATTATTATATAATAATTCAGATCGAATTGACATAAATCTATAAAGATTTTATTTAAGGTTAACCCATACAAATCAAACTTACTAAGTAGTTTGATCTTTCAAAAAGTATGTAATATTTTTGTAACTTCATTTGCTAAATTGAAAAAAAAAAAAAACTCTACTATTAATGTATTAATGATAAATTCTTAAACTAAAGGGTTCTAATATTTTTTTCATCCAAAAAAAAAACTGAAATTATTCTAAAATGGCTCAAGGTGTTTACTTTTTGACCCTCTGTTCATTCAATTCAAAAATCAAAAGCAAGCGCAAATTCATGGTTTACACTGTGTGGACTGAAACTTTCATCCAATTATTGGAATATTAATTTGCCAATATATTTTCATATTTAAAATGGCATATCATGTAAATATATAGTTTGTGAAGCCTAATGAATAAATTAATTCTAATAAAATGTGCCCACTTATTTTCTTTCGCAAATTTGTGGAATAAATTTCGTATTTCAAAATTGATAGAAAATTATACAATAATAATAAATCTATAATTAAATCAAGTAATTACTCAACATTTTTAAGGTATGTTAAATCTTATGATAACATGAAAAATTTTGTGATATGTAAAGGAGATTTAAGACCCACCAAAAACAGTGCAAATTCAATTATTTTAATTCTGTTGCATTTTATCTTGTATCTCATTCATCTTTACTTTTCATGCTTGGATATAGTTTTGACTTAGCAAATTATGTTAAGCATTTTTCTTTGTCCATTCTGATTCTTACTTGACGTATTAAATCTATGAACTCTGTGATCACTTTGAAGCATATTCGACATCATTTAATTGAATAGTTCGATCTAACTCTTCGTTTAAAGAAGATTTTTATTTCAATTTGTATTTTTTATAAAAAAACAAACATAAAATAATAAATTTAATCTTTCACTAAAATTTTAAATAATTAGTTGATCACGTTTCAAATCTTCTTTAGAAAAAGACAATCAAATAATTTTTAATCATTTTCTTTATAAATTAAATCATCCGTATACTATAAAAAAATTTATATATTTGATATCTTTTTCTTTTAATGAAATCTTGATTCCGTCATAATTTCATAAGATATCTTTACCATTGGGGCTCAAACCCAACTAGTTCCCTAGTTGGACTGGAGTGGCAGTAGAGAGGAAAATCCCTTTTTTGCCCTCTCCACCTTTTCTTTTTCTTATTTATATTATTAATTTATTTTTAATATAATTATAATTTTAATACTACATAAATATAATTTTTAATTATTAATTAAAATAAATTTAATTATTTATTATTTATTTTTAATATAAATATAACTTTATTTTATATTTTATTTTTTAATATAAAAATAATTTTTATTTTGCCCTCTCCACTTTATTTCTTATTTTTATATTTATAATATTAATTTACTTTTAATATAAAAAAGATTTTAATAATTTATTTTTATTATAAATGTAATTTTTAGTTATTAATTAAAATAAATATAATTTTTAATTAATTATTTTTATATAAATATAATTTTATTTTATATTTTACTATTTAACATAAATATTCTTTTTATTTTATTATTTAATACAAATATAATTTTAAATTATGTCATTATTACCTTCGAATCTAAAATTATATCATACTATTAATTTTAATTTTACTATTACCTTAATTAATCTTACTATGATTATTATTTTAAATATTATTAAAACTAAACTCATCACACGGAAGAATGAACCTTTTACCTTCGTGTGCTCGGTTCTGGGTTATCACCGTCTCTCCCGCTTCTTTTAACTCCGCGTAAATAGTGGTAGAATATTTGCTTCGACGGCATTGAATTTCTTGTCTTCAAATCGAATTTCTCAACCACTCCGGATTAAGGTTGAAAATTGAAATATTTTCACTAACAATGAACTTTTGTGACTATTTCCAAGATATTAAGGGTTCCACCACGTCTAAAACTCAATAATAATTTTAGCTTTCCCTCAAAATGTTGCACCGAGCACTCTCCTCTGCTACCCTAGATTTTCTTTTGCAGCATTAATTCCGAGATAAAGCGTCGTCCAAAATAGACTCTTTAATCTTTCTTGTTTGGGTTTAATTCACGTAATTATGGACTCTTTACCCTATCACAATTGCCCATTAACCCAAATGTATTGCGTGTCAACGATGTGGACCACTATCATATCCCACAAAACTTAATTGATTAATTAATTATTAAGTAATCAATTTTAATTCAATTACCTTTGGTTATTTGAATTCTTAAACTCAATCCAAACTTTTATTGTTAAACTCATTATGTTTTTATCACTCATTAATTTGTTTTATATTTTCCTGAACCACTATATTTGGAGTAGGCTTCTTTTGGACTGTTCAAAACGCATGTTTATTTAATTCTTTTGGCTAAATAGAAGCAAAGGTTCTATTTGAAAAGTGAATTTGTTTTCGATAAAATTAAAAATTATTGTGATAATAAAATTAATTATTGTATCAATAAAAATAAAATTAATAGCGAAATATATTATTTGAATCTAAATACAACAATGGAATGAAATAAGAATAAAAATGTTCATTAAAAATATTATATTAAAATTTATTTATAATTAAAAAATAATATATTTACAAAAATTTAAATTTAATAAAATAATATTTTTATTCTTTTATATTATTTAATATTTAAAACTTTTATTCACTCAAAAATATTAATATATATGATTTTACACGAAAACTTATCGCATGTTTAACAATAATTTTTTGTTATGCATTTGTTTTTGTTTATATAAATTCATTCATTATTTTAAATAAAAATAAAATTGAACGAAAAAAAAGGTAAAAAAGAAAAGAAAAATAAGCACCGATTGAGCAACGAAACCCTTAACCAGTAGAGCACCAAAAGAAAAGTAAGGTCCAGTTGCTAACTGATTGATGGTATAGCACAGTAGAGTTTTTCCACCGTGCCTCATGGTTATTCAAATGGATAATCAGTGCGTTTGAATCAAAAAAATTCAATCGGATTGAAACGAGGCCCGTTTGAAATGGGCCACAATCCAGAATAGTAACATTGTTACTATGCAAGTTTTGCACGGATAGCCCAAGAAGAATAAATATTTTGCTTTCGGCTAAACATTGGCGCGTTTGTAGACTCCACTAAACAGACTCTATCCTTAACAATCCGATCTTTTCTTTCCTCTTTCCTCTATCCTTTAATTAAAGCGTCACAATGGAACCGGCTCATGTTGGAACCTCATGGCCTGATTAATGAGACTACGAGCCGAACCCTCTCTCTACTGAGCCTAGCAGGAGCAACGGAGGGGGTCTAGGGCGGAATTTTAAAGAAGGCTGAAAACGGCCTTGGCAAAACGAAAGCCGCAGCACTAGAAGGCATGACGAAAGCTAAGGTAGGAGGAACAGCTACGGGTAATAATTGGATCAAAAAAAGTGCAGCAAAACATCCCATAAATAACATCATGATGCTTATCAATGCAAAAACAATTAAGTTATTGATTCCTCCTTCCTTCCTCTTTTATGTCTGTTTGTTCAGTTCCCCTTCTCCCTTTGTTTTGAATTCTGTACTTCTTTTATAGGGATTTTGATTTTAGTAGGTGTAACAAAGTTCTAAATGTGCGTGTTTGATACTATATTTGTTAATTATGACTCGAATAAGAATTTTGATCAATTCATCTAAATTAAAATTTAATTAAATTCGATTTAATTAAAAAAAATCAATAACATTAAACTGATAAACTCAAACAAAAAAAAATGAGTCAAGTATGAAATAACCCAAACATGAAATAACTCGAACCCGAAATAATTCGAACCGAAATAGGCTTGACTAATGAATTTGAAATGATTCGAACCCGAAATAATGAAACCCGATAAATTGAGTGTTAATCCTAATTGGCTTGAAACAATTAAACCTAAGTATTAGACTTGCTTAACTTGAATATAAAATAACTCGAATAAAAAATATCCAAACCCAAGATGACCTAAATGTTAAACCCAATTAACTCGAAACTAAAATTAATTTGAACCCAAAATGACATAAAATTGAAACAATCCGAATACAAAATAACTCGAATATTTAAAAATCTGAAATAATCCAATCCAAATTAACCTGATTAAAAATCAAACCAACCAATGTAATTGACACCTCTATCTAATGCTAAATTTTATTGATTAATTCTTTTTTTTTTGTGCTAGATTATTTGTTCTCAGAAGATTTTATTTTGTTATTTTAAAATTATCAAGGATATGAAAAAGGTTTGAATATGTTGAGAACCTCGTAGTTTTATTTTTCAATATAACTGCACAAATTAACTAATTAAGTCAAATTCAAAATTAAATTTTTTTAATGAAACTTTGAATTGTCTAATTCGTTGATTGAGAATAAATAATGTCATATGTCAGCACACAATATTGAAGGAGCATGTATTGAGCTTAGAACGGTACGCCAAGGTCATGTTTTCCGTAGGTTTGTCGACTACAAATTTCACAAGGGAATTGAAGTTTGAGAAATGTTGGTAACCTGTAAAATATTCAGGGGTTGGTCAAATATCCTTGTCAGTAGAGTTCAGCCATTAATCCAAAATTCCGACCTTGACTCTTTAAAAATTGGGTTTTGGCTGTTGAATAACATCTTAGAGTGCCATGACAATTTTTCAAGAAAGACATTATTAGTATGGAGGAACGAGCAGCAAATCTTTCCTGAGTTTCTAGAACTGGCATGAAATTTTCAATGTCATATGCAGAATTTTTTTTTCCATTTTTAAATGACAAATTCCGAAGTTGAATTTCCAGGCATTTGAATGTCTTGTCCACAACCTTTAAAGCTAGTTTCTAAAATTTAACATTCTACACAATTTAGCAAGTTTTTACTAAAGTTGAAGGTTCCCCTTTTAAAACAAGTTTAATTAAATTTCTAGTGTAACATTGAATATAATTTCTTAGCTTGGTACCATGGAATACAAACTCGTAGGGAGGGTTCAAAAGTTCAAATAAATCGTAATGTAGACAGAACTGGAACTCCATCAGCTTGCATATTTAATTTATGTGGTATTTGAGGTAGAGGTTGTAAAATAAATTCGAATTTAAAAATTTATTTAAAAATATCTTACCTCAAACTTAAATTGAATTCAATTTGTCGAATCTGAGAAAACTAGAATCCGAAATGGCTAAAACTTGAAAGAACTTAAACCTGAAAGAACTCAAAACCGAGCCTGACTCAAACCTGAACTCGAATTTAATACTAAATATAAAAATGATAAAATTATAATTAAATAATTTTTTATAAAGCATAAATTTTAATTATCAATTTTATTTTAATATTCTTTTAATAATTTAATTAAATATTAAAAAACTTAATTTATATTTTATATATGATAAAATAATAATTTATCAAAAAGTAAATTATATAATGAATTTTGAAAATCATTGTCAATAAGGCATATCATCCATTTATTATATTTTATTTAATTTAATTAATTAAACTAATTGAATATTGAGAGTTTATTTTTGTTATAGTAAAATTTTAAGTGTTTTTTTGAATATTATTCTTATTTTATTATTGTTATTTCAAGTAATGATACTTACGAGTTTGATAATGATATAACAAGGTAATAAGATCAATTAAAAAACTATGGAAGCCATAATAGATAATAAACCCTGCAATATTTATCATGATTACATAAAATATAACATATATAAAATTAAAACAAAATGTTATGACATGACATGAATGCATTTTCTAAATCTATGTAATATGAATTATTAAAAACTATTAAATTGATATAAATATAAAATACGTAAAACAAGATATGATACGATGAAATATACGAATATGACACGGATAGATGATTTGTCAAGTTTAGATAATAGTATATTAAAAATGAAAAAAAATCATATATTAGACTTAGATAAGTAACTAGACCTATTCAAGGGTGAGGCGGGCCGATAAGCCCAACACAATTAAGTCTGGGTCTTATATTTTAAATTTCAACTCAGCTCGGCCCGAAACAGTATTTTGTAAAAAATATATATTTTTTATTTAAACTTAATTATAAAACATATAAATATTAATATAAAAATAACTTTTTTAATATTATGAATAGTGATTCGAGCCTAAATGAGTGGATCGGGCCAAATTTGGGCTTAAGTTAAGAATTTAAAATTTTTTCATGCAACAGCTGGGCCTTTGAAACCAAACTAAGATTTTTTCGGGTTGAGCCGAGCCAAATACGAGCCTAATTTAAAATTTAAAATTATGTAAAAATAATTACATTTAATATAAAATAAAAAACTTACATAAAATATATTTGAATTCAAAAAAGCTCAAACTTAAATAAACCCAAATTTGAATAGACTAATACCTAAATAAACTTAAGCTTCAATAGACCCGAATCTAAACCTATCTGAACTCAAAATAATTTAATCCCATCCCCTAATTGTCACTTCCAACTCGAGGCAGATCAGCTTGAAAAAAAAAAAATTACAAATGAAAAGAAATTATATTTTATCTTGAGGGCTGGCCTGGGGACGGTGCAGGTGGCCTCGCTGCTTTAGGAGAGGTAAAGACAAGCAAACGAAGCTCAAAAGCTCGACATTCGTGTCCGCAGTTATATATTACATTTACAAACAACGGTGGGACTCTATTTTGCAGCCCGTTCCGACTCCAAGGCCAATAGTGCGTAGAATCCGGATTGCAATAATTTAGTTCACGGGCCACGTCTATCCTTGTCCTTTCCCTCGTCGTTCTCTACAAAAGCCATCAAAAGAAGATCCCAATTGCCAATTCCCCTAGTTCAACAAACTACTACTTTTGCTAAACGAAGTGCAGCAATTTTGGGTTGTTGAAGAACCTAGAGTGGCACGTTTAAGAAGATGGATAGCAGTTTGGAGGCATCTTCTTTCAGTATTCCAGAGTTCGTTTTGGGTTCCAGTGGCAGGCGAATGCCGCTTTTGGGTTTTGGCACAGCTGCTTCTCCACCCGTGGGGTCACAAGTTACGAAAACGGCGATTCTTCAAGCAATTGAACTTGGCTATAGGCACTTCGATACAGCAAGTTTGTACGGTTCAGAGCAGCCACTGGGTGAGGCAATCACAGAAGCAATTTCGCTTGGATTAATTAAATCTAGAGATCAGCTCTTCATCACTTCCAAGCTGTGGTGCAGTGATGCCCATGGTGAACTTGTCCTTCCTGCCCTTCAGAGGAGCTTACAGTAAGTCATTACCTGTTTATATTTTCTCCTTTTAATTAGTTTCTTTTTTTACATTATTGTCGGTAATCTAAACTGTTTGTCCTGCAGAAATCTCAGGTTGGAGTACCTTGATCTCTATCTCATTCATTGGCCAGTAAGCTCAAAGCCAGGGATTTATGAATTCCCCATAAAGCAGGAAGATTTCCTCCCAATGGATATCAGCGCGGTGTGGAAAGCCATGGAAGATTGTCAAAGGCTTGGCCTCACAAAGTCTATTGGTGTTAGCAATTTTTCCTGCAAAAAGTTGGGTGACATACTTGCCTTTGCTAAGATCACTCCAGCTGTTAACCAGGTAACTCTCCATCTCTGAAACCCACTTCAATCTGCTTTGACCTTTGAACAGCAATCAGGAAGTTGTTATAACGTTCTGCAAGGTTGAACTGAACCCACTCTGGCAACAGAAGACGCTAAGAGAGTTTTGCAAAGCAAATGGTATCCTCTTGACTGCTTACGCTCCACTGGGAGCCCAAGGTACCATTTGGGGCAGCAATAGAGTTCTGGAGTGTGAATTGCTCAAGGAAATTGCGAGGGAAAAAAGGAAGACAGTTGCTCAGGTGCTTTTCCATCCCTCATATAAAAAGGAAAATATTTTGCTCTTTCTTTCCTCCAATTTTTTTGTGACAAATCCTCAGGTAAATCAACATACAACAAAAATGCTGATTAGAAATTCTGATTAGAATAAGGATTTAATCCAGATACAACCAACATATCAATGTGAATTCAAATTCTAATGCTGCAATCATTTTTCACTGAAAGCTGCAGTGACCTTTTGGTATAAAAAATAGAAATAAAAATGCTGATTACCGCATCCAAAAACAGATTTGTTTGAGATGGGCCTATGAGCGAGGGATCAGTATATTGGTGAAGAGTTTCAACAAGGACAGGATGAAAAGCAACCGTGAGATATTCAACTGGTCATTGAGCAAAGACGAGGTGAAAAAGATCAATGAGATTCCGCAAAGCAGACTTTGCAGCGGAGAAGATTATATCTCCAAATATGGGCCTTTCAAGACTATAGAGGAGCTTTGGGATGGAGAAATTTGATTAATTTAATCATAATTTTTTTGGTTACAGCCTACAGGTGAATAACCCACTAGGGAAATTCTTGTAATATCCAATAATCACATTGCTAACAGCATCTATGGTTTTCTAATGCTAGTTCCACAGCATGACTACATCAATAACTTATAGCAAATGAAATCTATTCATAAAAAGAAACCACCAAATGGTGAAAAAAGACAACCATAACAGTGAGGTTAGCAATATTGAATTTGACTTTCCATTTTTTACATCTCAAAATGTTGTTGGAATAATAAAATTAAAAATTTTATGAATGATCGTATCAGACATTAATTGTATGTATGTAGTCTAATATAATCATATTTGAACAAATGAAACTACCAAATTTGAACAAATGACACTTAGTTAAGTCATGCCCACAATATAATACCTAATCGAAGAAATTCAAGATTATACTTCAAAAATTTTTTGAATACGCGTGAATCATGAATTAGACAATTAGAGTAAGAGAGAATGATTTGATTCTCAAAATATCAGATATAAAGATGTATTAAAATGGATGTATTACTTGCAAGCTCTAACACCAAAAGGAAGGGGCTTATTTTCAACGGAATTTTTCATTGAAAAAAGGCTCTAATCAGTTGGAAAATTTTTTTTTTCTGGAGAAATTTCGTTCGAAAATATCCATTACTGAAAATGAAATCGTTGATGATATTTCCACCAACAATATATTTTTTGTTTGAAAAGATTATTTATAGCAGAACGATATCGATTACAGGTGTTCATTAGTTGAGCTAGGTTAGGTTCGAGTTAGGCCTAAGGATGGTATTATCTTTATTTATACTTGCCTAAGCTTGGCCTAGCCTAAAATATGCACATCAAATTTTGCTTAAGCTCATCCATATTTGTATATAAATAGTCCAAGCTTATTTAAGCTTGCTCATGTTAAATTTTTTTAATTTAATTTAATTTTTTAAAATTATATTTTTAAAATTTAATTTTTAGTAATTTAATAAATTTTTTTATTAAGTTATAAAATATAAATAACTTATCATTTTTAATGTTTCTCACTATAATATTATATATATTCTTTATGGATATATTTTTATTATTTATATGATAAAAATTACATAAAGTACACAAATACAAAACTAATATATATTATATAATTAAAAACGAGCTCAGGCCAGACTTGTGCTTTGAACGTTAGAGCCATTTTTTTAACATGCCTAAATTTTTTGTCTAAACCTATTTTGTAAGCCTAATAGTTTTGCCACAACCTTTCCAAATATTGGGTAAACCTTTAGGTCGTACAGCTCAGCCAATGAACACCTCTAACACTTGAGAAATTTTCATCGAAAACATATTGTTTTTGATAAATATTTTTCGTTATTAAAATCTTTTAGCGATTGAAAATCACAGTCGAAAATAATTTTAGTGAAGGAAAATTCAATTAATGAAAATTATTTTTAACTGAATTTTTGTTATAAAATTCCATTGGAAATAATTTTCAATGACAAAATTTTCTGTCACTGAAATGCTTTTTAATTTTTTAATTTTTACTAAATTTATTGCATTATTTTTGCTTGATATTTAATGTTTTAAATTAAATAAGTAATTTCAAAACAAAAATAAATTACATTTATTGCAATAAATAAATAAAAATAAATAAAATACAATCAGCTAAACTATAAATATGTAAAAAATAAATAGAATAAAATTCATTTAAATTTATATATAAATAAAAAAATAAATTTATATGTCTAGAGTTGTATAAAAATACAAAAAAATACATCACTGTGAATAAGGAGAGAGCGGTGGAAGCTATTGCGACAACTGGTCGATCGTCCATTTAGAGTCACTGTAGCATCTGTTAATTCTCTTGGATCTGTGCAATTGTGAAATTATTAGGCTACAGCTGCTCTTGCGTCGCCTACATCTGTTGCTGCGTTGCTTATATTAGCTGCTATAATTGGAAAATCTACTATTTTTGATTCTGTCGCACTGTAATATTATGAACAAAACCTGCAGCATTTGACAAACAACATTAGTCAGGCTGTCCATTTCCTCATGCAGACCAGGATCTATAATAGGCGATTATGTTGGCAGTGGTGCCTACTGGGCAGTGGCAGGAGTTGTCAGGTTGTAACGACATTAGACTGGTGATCCATTTGCAGACGAAAGAATATGGCATGCCTTTGGTCTAGTTCCAAGCCCATAGACATGTTTCTAAGTCTCTCCATGCCTTAACTAGCCTGAGATCGACTTTGAAGGTCAAAATCAGGATATGCTAACTTATTGTCCCCAAATTGCTGCTGCAAATTTGCAGCATAGTTTTCCTACGAAAGCAATGGAAAGTATTAACTAATATTTAATACAAAATTATATATAACAATTATAAATTTATAATTGTTTTATCACTTACATTAACGCCATGGGATTTTTTGTCAACATAGTTTTTAATATCTAGGCATGTTGGTTGTCTGCGTGAAGACTTCAAAAAATGTTAGCTTATGCTAAGCTATTATGACTGCAATGAAAGAAAATTAATAGTTCAAATTCTATATAATATAATTAATTATGAAATAATTATTTAATAAAATTTCTCTAATTAAAAATAATTCAATTACTTATCATCCTTTGTTGAGACACTAGAAAATGAACCAACCTACTAGTATGTTTGGTGGTGGACCCTTCCTTCTTCGTCTTCCAGTTCCCTAATGCCTTTGTAGATTTTGCTTTCCAAGCGTCTGAACTCCAAAGGTTAACAAGCTAGTCCAATATAAGGATTGTGATTTAGTTGCACTAGTAACCCTTACAATCTTCCATACGGGTAGTCAAGAATATTTTCAAAGCATTGTTGCCCTTTATTTTCATCATATCATTGAACTGTTCTCCTCCAGTGGCTTCAAATAATTGTCATACCACAGGCATTTGTTATATAGGCCTTTGGCATTTACCCTACATCGAAAAAGTAGTAATTAGTGTATAAGAAACATGGATTATGTTTTTAAAATTATTCAAATCTCAATTATAAAGCTTGTTTAATTAATTGAAAGTTTACCTCGAACATTATGAACATTTGGCCCTTAGTCGTGACCAAGATGTTCTTCCATGTCAGTCATAGTCACAATAATGCTGCCTAATTAGTGTAGCAATAGCAATCTTCACGGTTGGCTTGACAAAATTCCTACAATAAAAAATGAGATAGTTGTGTGGATATAACAATTAACATAAGTAAGTTATTGTGAAAACTTTATTATTAAACTTACACCTATTTTAATATTGTAAGCCAAAACCTATTAGCAGGATTAGCTAGTGACACTAAAGTCTTCATCTAATCTCTACGCTATCTCCTAAATATAGTGGATGAATCACCTACCTCAAGCCCATGAGTAACGGGATGATCCGTCACCTTAGTTGTCATTGTAGGTAGCGATGTATCAGGAGGGTCTAATCGACCTTTATTCATCTTCAACTCTTAGGGAGCATATGAGAAATATTGATCAATGTCATCCTTTAGTCATGGAGGCGTAATGAGTGAAGGAGGTGGATCCTGTTTAGTTGCGTTAAACATCTTTGCATTTGTAGATTCAGACACAGAGGGTAGTTGCTTTAAAAATGTTGAATATGGCCCCTCGTTGGACTAGAAAACCACCTCAAGCTCTACCTCTAATAGTGGCTCGGGTAGTTGCTTTAAAAATGTTGAATATGGCCCCTCGTTGGACTAGAAAACCACCTCAAGCTCTACCTCTAATAGTGGCTCGAATCGTATCTATAACAAGAAGGAAAAAATTAATTATTTAAATATATATTAATCAAGGTAAATTAATTATTTAATATGAAAGTAAATAATTATTTATTTAAAATATAAATATGTACTTAAATTTAAAAGATAAATTTAATTAATAATGAATTAATTGATTAATGATTAAAAGTTATATTATTTAATTAAAAAAGAGATAATTTAAATGTTCAATTTTCATAATTAACTAAAAAATAAAAAAATATTACAATTTATACAAAGTTTAGTTTACTTTTGTGTTCTATAGCACAATAAGTTATGCGACGACGAGCGAAGCATTGACAAGAGAGAAGAAAAGGCTATAGCTTAAAAAATAGAACATGTCCCAAAAATTATATATAACCCTAATCCGTAAGAAAAACCTCAAATTCATTAAAAAAATCCTAAAAATTATATCTAACTAACAACATAATCAACCAAATAAAGAAAACATATATACAAGCATAAAACCAAAAAAAAAAATTTAAATAATTATAAAAGTATTATGCCATATGAATAACACATTATCTGTGAAAACCTAAAAGATGCCAAAATCACCACATAAACTTGCAAAAACACAAATAAATCTTTATCAAAACCCAAAATTATAAAAACATAAAAAACTATAAAAATTCAAAAAAAAAAAGAACCTTTAAATCGCTTAAAAATAGAGAATTTGAAAGGAAATAAAACTTTGAATTAGAGAAATGAAAGAAAGAGGGCTCAGCATTCGACATTTATAGGAAATCTTTTTCTGATAGAATTAAGCTCACTGCAATGAAATTTTTGATAAGAAAATAATTTAGCGTTTCAATTCATCTCCTAATGAAATTCCATTGGAAATAATTATTCTCGATGGAATTTTCATCGAAAAAAAGTATTTGTGGTGCAATTTTTTGAACTATATTTGATGACATTTTTTGTCAAAAAAGTTGTGGGATTTTCCCTCAATAATTTTTCCAATAGAATTAAGGTTTTTTGAAGAAAATTTTCATCAAAAAAATTCCTTTAGGAAATTGTTTATGTGATGAAATATTCCATCAAAAATAGTGAATATTTCTAACAAAAAATCTATTAGAAAAACTGTTTTCGGCTGAAATAATAAATAAATTTTGAAGTATTTATTTATTATTGATATAAATTTTGCCAATGGAATTTTTGTTGAAAATACAAGAATTTCGTCAAGAATAATTTTGGCGCATGTTTAGTAAATAGGAACAATGATGCAGCAAAATTATTTTCAATGAAATTTTTTTATTTTCGATGGAAATTTCATTGAAAAATACTTATGATATTTTTTGATAAAATTTTTGTCAGAAATATGTTCATTTTGTCGAAAATATTTCTGATGGAAAAATTTTGTAAAAAAATTTTCATCGAAAATAAGTCTTTTTCTAATAATGTTATTGTTGTTTAAAACACTTCTTCATGAATAAAAACATGATTTTGATGAAGAGTTCAATAGACATATTTTTTGCATTTTTGGATATTAAAATTTTCACACAAAAATCAAAATTAAACATGAAATTTAGATGCTATGCTTAGTGCCTTTAGGTGCATATCTTAAGGCATTCAAATACCTACCTTAATGCATTTGGTTCCTTATAAAATCTTTCTAACATTTTCTTTTAAATTTAATATCGAATTCTCGCATTCAAATCAGTTTTTTAAAATGTTATTTATCAACTTCTAAACAAAGCAACAGGAAAAGGCATGTGTAGACACCCAATTTTGTTTGGACTTCATTATATGGCATCTTTAAGGTCGAATGAGCAAACAAGGATTCATCCCCCATCATTTCAAGCCAAAGAAATGTGTTTAGGGTGCCAAAGGTAAGCAAAATCCACTTTTTCAACTGATTGTATTGATACAAGGCTACCATGTCACCAAATCTAAGAAATCTTAGGTTGTATCGATACCAAAGTGTGATGTATCAATACATTCATGTAATGTATCGATACGTTGGCCAAATGTATTGATACAGGGCTTCGCAATAGCTAAGTTATGATTTTTAGACCAAAAGTATTGATACGCATAAAAAATGTATTGATCCATAGATAATTGTATTGATACATTGTCCAAATGGATTGATACAATCGGACAAAAAATGCCCAATGTATCGATGCATCAGTTATTTTTGCTTATTCATGGAATTTTCTTCCATTTCAATATTGATTCAAAATATGACTTTAGCCACGTTGTTGGCTCATAAATTACTCAGATTCATACTCTACCTTACCATTGGGTTTAAGATTTAGTTAAATTGATTTTTTAAACTGCAAATAGTTAGGAAATGAGACATTTTACTGAAAAAATCCAAGTACTTCAAGGACATTTTAGAGTTTTTCAATATTATAGCCAGTAAAAAAGCAAATTGATCCACTGTTTTAGTAATTCTAACCAATGGGAATGGAGAATATTGCACACGATACCTTGACCTACTCCATGGTATATGTGGAAAGTTTAAAAATAGCCACACTTGCGGTCTTGAGGCTTGGCTGCTCATTTTTTTTATGAAAAGAAGCCTGTTTTCTCAATAACTATAGTACATAGACTAGACACTCAACTTTTTTACTATCATGTTACTTTTGGTACTAGCTCCTAAAAATTTTTGAAAAATCTCCATTTTTTGCCTGTCTTCCTTATGAAACTCCTCTTCATCTAAAGCACTACCTAGAAATCTCATCACTGCTCTTCTTTCTTGCTAATCCATAGCAAGTAAGGGAAATGAAAGTGAATTGAAATAAAAAATCGAAAAAAAACCAAGAAAAACATAGAAAAAGCTAGCTTTTTCTGTGGTTATTTAAAGCTCCCTTAGTATATTCCTATCTCTTTCTCTTCATATACTTGTATTTAAGCATATCTCATGTCATGGAACTTTGGAGAGACAACATGCAAGGTTTTTTTAAAGCTCTCTTGGTATATTCCTATCTTTTTCTCTTCATTTATTTACCTTTAAGCATATCTCATGCCATTTTAGCCAACCAATTTCCATGAAGCCATGACCTTTTTAGGAAAGCATACATCTTTTAGCTTGGTTTGATGGTGTTTTAAATTTGTGTTGCTTTAATGATTTTTTGATGTTCTTGAATGGTTAAAAAATCTCATGTTTCTTAGTTTACCTAAAACAAGCACTGTTTCATTTATCCATGTTGTGTTGTCCTATTTTCCTCCCTTAATCATTGATGACCTACTCTTACTTTAAGTTGCTTGAGTGCGCTTTTGATTTTATGATGTTTTTATGGTGTCTTGATTATGAAAAATCTTGTTTTTTGCTAAAATATTTTCTATCATGTACATTTATTGTAATGCGTTGAATGCAAATTTGACACACTAGACTTAAACAAATAAATTTCATTTTCTCATATTAGGATAAGACTTAATTGTCGAATGAATTGCATTTCTAGCATAACCCTAAATGGTCATTATGAAATGACTAAATAATTCAGAGTTGCCATAAATCTAGTTTTGATTGGGTAAGATTGGTCACCTACTATATCTTATGGGTTATGAAACCTTCAAAAACAAGCTCTGAGGTCTATGTTATATCAAAGTTCACATGAAAAGGTTCTACAGTAGTTACAAGTGCGAGTAAGGATCGATCCTTCTTATGATGCACGAAAATTAATACCTCTTAATTATGTGTTAACTAAAGTCTTGGTTATGATTGGTTTTAATTTTTTTTGATATTGAATTATAATTCCCCATTTTTTCCAAATTATTTATAATCTAATTATTTTCTCATCTTAAGTGAATTGAATTTTTATAGTTTTTGAAAATCAAAATATTTTTCACATTCTTCCAAAAGCCCCGAGGAACAAAAGTTTTTTTTTTGGGAATATTAAAAATTTTGATTTACTTGTTTAAGAAAGATATTCTTCTGTGTAAAATAATCAATAAGGTAGCTTTCATATATTGAAAATGGACCTATGGACTATTTTAACTAGGGGATATTGCCTTAGATTTTTGAAAAATATTATATTGTGACTAACATGTAAACATATTAGATTAAAAACATAATCATGAAAAAGACTCTAAAGTATATAGAAGAAATTGCATGAAAGTTCCTAGATCATAAGAAATGCCCTAAATGACCCCGATATTCATAAAATTGCATAAAAGTTCCTAGATCATGAAAAATTATTAAACGGCACTAAAATGCATGAAATAACATAAAAGTCCCTAAATCATGAAAAATAACATTAAAATGCATGAAATTACATAAATGGTTTGTAGTCATAGCAAAAAACTAAGATGATGCAAACATGCATGAAATTACATAAATAATCCTAAAACATGGCAAATTACTAAAATGACCGTAAGATACGTGAAATTGCATAAATGGTCTTAAAACATGGGAAATTACTAAAATGATCCTAAAATGCATTGCATAAATGGTCCTAAATTGTGAAAAATTACCAAAATAACCCTAAAATAAATAAAGTTGCAAAATGATCCTAAAACATGTCAAATTACCAAAATACCCTTAAATGCATAAAATTGCATTATAATTTATAAATCATAAAGAATGACTTAAGCACATCTATATGCATGAAATGACAGAGTAATCTTTAACAAGCATGAAAACATTATGGAAAATTTACAACATGGTCACAAGTGCCTCCATAGACATTTTTTCTTAAAAAATGTATAAGAATAGCATCATATCTGGATTGTATGCACAAAACACAATATTAACATGAACATACTTAGAGTTACTACTATGCATAAAGATGTTGCCATAACCACAATATATTCATGGAAAATGCATGGACATGTGAATCATGATAATAACATATGAAAATTTCATAAAAGGCATGCCATACTTGATTTTGAACATAAAACACCCTATTAACATGAATATACATGGGTTCACTAATATGCATGATAATGATGCCATAATTATTATATTTTCCTAAAAAATGCATGAACTAGGAATACGACTATAATGCATAGACAGAACATAAAATGCATGCATCATACATAGTATGAATAGGAGTAACATATAGAGCAAACTAGAGTTCAAACATGAGAAATTCCTTGATAAAAAACTACATAAAAAGTAAAAAACTCAACGTAAAACATTTAAAAGCCAAGTTTTCTTGATGAAAAGTTGATTTTTAAGAAACTTTTAACAAAAATTAGCAAAGAAAACTAAACAAAAAATTTGGATATCATAGCTCAAGATTTAGCCATAAATATGGTTTTTACACGTTTGGCTCAAATCATCACCCAAGCCAAATCTTAAGATCATCAAGCTCACAAAAGCAAAAGAAAAAAAATGTTAGAAAAAGGATGAAAGTAGCAAGAAAACTATCTTCAAACAAACTTGGATGATCTTTTTTCTTTAATTTTTTCTTTTTCCTTTTTTTCTAGTTTTTTCTACTGAGAACCCACTATTTTTTTGTTTTGGATATTCTAGGAGGTTTAAAACCTCCTTTGGCTAATCAACCATGATTCCCATGCACTTTCATTGAAATCTTCATAATTCAACCATACTTGTTTGCAAATAATCCTTCTAAATCTTAGGTGATCTGATTAAGGGATAAAGTGTCTAAATGTGGCATCATTTCAGTTGAGTTTGGTTGAGAATTTTAGGTTGTAATCTTTAAAGAGAAACCTTATTTAATATGACTATATCTTGGTTACATGTAAGAAAGAGCTTTTAACTATAATCCAAAATAGCACCCCATTGAATTTTAGTTAAGCTAAATTGGAAATAGTCAAAAAATAATCAAACTAGATGCCATTTGGTTCCCAAGTATGATTAAAGCATTAAACATATTTATCTTCAAGTTATTGAAGCTTTAATGGCTTAATCAATAAGGGTGGTTGTCATGCCTATATTTCAATGCACAAATGTTTGTAGAAGATCATTTGTATGGTTATGAAGTGATCCAAGGCCATTATAAAGGTGAAATGTAGGCAAAAACTTGGGCAAAAAAGGTTATCCGTGGTGAAAAATTCCATTCAGTTTTGATACTTGATGTTGGTATCGATAGAGTTTCTTCCTAGAACCTAAAATTTATGGAAAACATGACATTATATCGATACAGTATGGGCTTATATCGGTATAATGCATGTTTCAGGCATAGAATGATCAAAACACAATGATGTCTCGATACATTAATGAAATGTATTGATACATCATTATAACATTATAAAAATGATATTTTTTTTATTTTTTTAGTGTGGTCCCTAGGCATTGCTAACTTTCTAATTGGTTTTTATTTTTTTTGTTTTATTTTATTGCCTTCTAGTCAAGTCTTCAGATGTTAGAATTTATCCGAAAAGAGACATAAATGCATTTCATCTAAAAATCTCAATTGGGAATGGTGTGTTTGAACGAGGCCCGAATAAAATTAAGTGTCAACAATATCAAGTCATGAAAACGTTTTCTTCATGCTCATATCATGTTTATTGATGCCATGAGATCTCTTGGCATGTTCATGCATTAGTTATGCCATATCTAACATTTTTACTCATGTTTGCTTGATAAAAGTGTTATTTTGATGCTTGTTTTGACATGCTTTATTGCTTGATTATATATTTATTTTTCTATGGAATTAACTATGTTCAATAATGCTTTAGGGTGTTGAAGTTTTGCTGTTTTCTAAGACCACCCCAAGTTAAGTAAATATTAACATCAAATAATGAGAATTAATCTTGATTTAATGTTTTCGTTATGTTAAACTTCAATCTTAGGGTAAAATCAAGTGTTTATTGTTTGGATTCATGGCTTAAGTAGGCAAAAGACAAACTATTTTAAACCTTTAAAAATCCTTGTTATTGAAGTGTTAGCCAAGATTGCCGTATGGTTTGGCCTAAATGTTGTTAGTTAATTAGCATTGATAATAGATCATTCACTGGCCTAACTCTCTAGGATTCCACTACCATGGACCCTAAGTAGTGGATATTCACATATCTCAACCTTACTACACGTGTCTAGGAAGCTCGAAAAACATATACTTCACCTAAAAATTTATTTTCAAGGCCGAAATACTTTTCATGAATTTCTATGGTTCGCTCAAAGGGTTTTGAGTTGACATTCCCATGGTATCTTGTTTGTCTCATAATGGGCTTAGATGAAGGAGTAATGATTTTTCGAATACATGCTTTTTAGAACCCCTAAGATTAGAGACTCGATTGCATTTCGAGCCAATTTTGGCCCCCTACATAAATTTTTTAGATTTTACAAATATTTTTCCTTAAAAACGAAATGAAATTTCCTTTTTCTCGAAAAGTATCCTTTTTGATTTAAAGATTGTAAATGAGTTTTGGATGATTTTCTAAAGTTTGCTATACCCTCTCTCCTGCACATGCTGTTAATGCTAAACTAAGTTTGATTTCAAAAACTATTTTCTTCTAGAAGGCAATATAATTAGATATTTCAAATATTTTTATATTAATCCTTGTCAAGTTATCTTTCCAACAGTATCTTGTTTGGCATCTAAAACCTTTGGGATAACCCAAGAATAAATTCAAAAAGGTGGACAGTGCAAAACTATCCTCTATTTTTAGCCTAAGGCAAAATTAAGCAATTTTTTAAGATCACCTTCTTGAGGCATTTGGATGCCTGTTGATGAGCCTTATCTCCACATGCCATGCCTTTAAAACTTTGGATGATCTGAAGGGCTTAGTGTGCCCAATTTAAAAATATATGATTATTGGTCGTGGTCGAGCCTTTGAATTATCCTATGATTGGGATATGAATTAGGCATAGTAGTATGAAGAAGAAAGACTATCGAGCGAATCACTCATCCAACTAAACTCGATGGTCACCACAAAGTGGCCATAAACTTGGAGTCACCATCGATCATTTTGCGCTAAGCAAGATCGGATGCTTAATGAAAAAGATATTTCGAATTATGAAACTCAAAACATTGATCTCAAGGTCTACAATGTCCAAAAATTCATTGGTTGGGTTTGAGAGTTGGTTATGCATGAATAAGGATTAACACCTTCGCAACACCCAAATTTGGTACCTACTAAAAATGTCTTGCTTTGGTTTAGGCTTAATTGGTTCTATTTGGTCGTGATTTAGAAATAATCCCTTTTAACGCATAAGGTTTTGTAAATTGTAGATCCAATTTTTTTAAAAAAGAAAATTAGATCACCAATGCACCTCGGAGGTGTGAAGAATATAAAGCTTTTTTATAAAAATAATGTCTGGATTATATTTTGAAAATTTGGATATTCTATATTAGGCACTGGAGAGATGCCAACATGAAACATTGCCTAGTAAATTTTATTGGAAAACAAATTTTAAATATGAATGCACGATAATCACTACAAAAAAGAAAAGTATTAGTAAGATGACAAGGAATATAAGAATAACATCATTAACAAAAAATCCCAAACAAAGAACATATAAATGAGGGACAACCAGAATATGTCTCATAATTGTCTTCGATTATTGAAGAATAACCAGGGTGACAATTTGAGATGGGTTTGGATTTGATGCTAATTTGCAGGATAAAAAGGATTTTAATCAAAGCAATCTAGGGCATTCAAAAGAGAGAAAATTTTTAGATTTTTAAGGTAAAAGCGGGGCTAAAGTATCCCCTTAAAGAGGTGGGATTGAAGTATTGCAAATTAAAATTATGCAAATATTTAAGAATAAAGAGAAATTTTGAGTCTTTTTTATGATGAATGAGGTTGGAGTATCCTCAAAGAAGAAAATTTTTTATGTTTTAATAGAAAAGGTTTTTTTTTAAGAAAAAGATTTTAAAAATATGAAAGTAAAGATTTGTACAAGATATATTTGTCTTAAGCCTTAATCTGAGTTTACAAGGTTTATGTTATAGGAAAACCAATCGGATGTATTTCCAGACATTCAAATGTCTTTATAAAGGCATTACTAAAATTAAGTTAAAATAAAGGACAACATTATGTCCTTTCTTTTCTTGAATTTGTTCCAAGTTCATCCGAAGGCTTTGGGGGGCGAATGAGGTATTGTTGAAAGAGGGCTTAGTAAGATTTAACGTAAAAATATTCCAAGAATCCTAGAAAATCACTTTCTAGGTGGAATTAATTTTTAAAATTAGTTTTGTCTTGACACTGGCAGCATGTATAAGGAAAAGTGCTTGATGGATATTGAAAAATCATTTCAGGCTTATCTAGAATCTTTATATCATGAAAACACCTTTCTGAAAAGTGTATTTCATGAATCTTTTTGGAAAAATATTTAAAAATTAAAAAAAAATCATCTGATAGGCCAAAATGGCCCAAATTGAAATTGCACGCTAATTTCAGGGGTTTCAGATTGCAAAGGTTCAAAAATCATAATTCTCTTATCCCGGATGATATAAAGGTGAACAACACCGTTGAAAAGGTGTTTCGATAAGCATTAAGGGAAAAATTTTAAAAAAATTCTAAGAAAATCCTATGTGGTTCGAAAATAATTTTTCAACTTCGGATTACAATGTTGCCAAAGTAAAAACAAGGGATTATTTGATTTTTTTGGGTTTTTTGAGGACTAAACTCGTGTTATTTATGTTCGAACATCCACCATACAGAGAAAGAATGACATGGCATCATGAGTTCATTCCATAATCTCAGAGTAGTTTGGAATAATGAAACAACCTGTTGACCATGCCATTATGAAGGTATTAAGCTTAAGATCAAGGCTTAGTATATTTTTTCAACTAAAAGAGGTCATTTTGCTTGGAAAAACAACATCTTTAAACTTATCTTGCCATGAATCCAACTGAAATATTTGATTTGCCCCCTTGATTGGAAGACTAATTTTATGAAAACATTAAATCCATACTATTCTTTATCTATTGGAGGTAGTATGAACTTAACTGGGGGATTTTTCTAAAAATCAAGTTTTTAGGAAATAAGCAAGCATTTTGACAGAGGTGTCATGAACAAAATACAATACACACAAAGAGGCACCTGGACTAAACATGCAAACACATGAAGCTGACATTTTGACATAGAAATTGGTGACAAAAATGTAAGAAGATGACAAATAAGGTGTACGAAAATGATATGAATATATTTAAACAAAGGAATGTACGCTGAAGTTTTCAAGACAACATTTTTTTGTCACGAGACTCCTTACAACATAAGAAAATGCATGAACATACGTAAAACATGTTAAGGTAAACATTTAAGTATGTGCTAAACATGTGAAAATAGATAAAATATGTCAGAGAATGCATGAATAAGGGACTATTTTGATGACAGAATGAAAGAGTATAAATTTGGCCTACCAAGCAACATCAAGGCATCACAAGAACATCAAGATCCTAAGATTACCACAACCAAGGTAACAACAATGCTTGAGAGTCCTAGGATGGTCATGGTAGTATAAAGGGCTAACTAAAATGTGTAGATGATAAAAACAAAAAATTTATGGAACAAGGTAGAAAATATAACAAAAAGCTTGAACTTTTCTTTCTTCCTAAAGCAGTGACTTTAAGCTCAATTTTTTCCATCTTTTTGCTATTATTTAGCAAGAAAGAGATGAAAAAAATAAACTTTCTGGTAACATGGTTGATGGTGAGGTTTTTTTAGGATGAAAATGTGTGAAAGGTTAAGTTTTTAAAGGTTCTTTGGTGGTGGTTTAGGGGAACTACGGGAGTGGAAGAAGGTTAAGGGTGAAAGGCAATGGAATAATATTTTTAGGAAAGCTTTAGGGCTAGAGATTGCTAGGGGATTCTTGGGAATAGCTGAAGTTTTTATTTTTAAGATTGCTGGAGATCTCTTTGGGAATGGCTGGAAATCTTTTTTTTTGAGATTGTTGGAGAGCTCTTTAGGAATGGCTACAGTTTTTTTTCTCTTCCCTTTTTAAATTCAATGCTCAACTAATGCTTTAAGGAGACAAAGCAGGGGCATTTTTTATTTTTCATTCTTGTACTAGGGGAATCTCTAACTACCATGCTTAGCTGGTCTTTGTCTTATTGCTTTTGCCATGCTCAGAAAGGGGTAGAAATGATGTAACGGCCTACAATAGAAGATAAAGCTGACATGCCATCTTACCACCATCTATTTTATGAAAATGACACTTGTCATTGGCTATTTGGGCTTTCAAAATTGGTTTAAATCTAATCATCGACCCAAAGTTGAGGTTTGTAATGTTTTATGACAGTTTCTTGATGCAAAAAACATGTTTGAATTAAATATTTGAAGGCTAAAAAATAGTCTAAAAAATTTCTTGGTGTATTAATACAAAACATGTTTTATCGATACATAAGGCAATTTTTACCCATGAGTATCGATTTCATCGATATATAAGGCAATTTTTACCTATGAGTATCGATATAATAAGGTGTGTACTGATATTAAGAGCAAAAAATTATTTCCAGTTTTGAGACTTAAAAGCGTGTATTCGATATTCCATGGATTTGTATCAATACATTTTGCCATAAATCACAACTTTAGCTACTGCTAAGGTCTGTATTAAGACAAACATGCTAGGTATCGCAACCCCACCTTAGGTGTTGATACCAAACCTTCTTGTATTAATGCTGCATGTGAAAATTTAAGTTTTTGGCAACATAAAGGCCTCATATCAATACTTATGCACTAAAATAACTTACGCGTAGCTGTGGCTTCTTGATTTACATTAACTTGGTCTTAAATAGTGAGAAATCAATCATTATACTTATTTGAATGACTTTGGTGACATCGTGAAAAATGGCTTTTGATGCCTCATTTTACATTTTTCTTTAATATGACCCATAGGCATTTTAGACTTCCCCAAAAAAATTTTTTGCCTAGCATCCTGTTGTCTAATAGTGCCTGGTGACATGGCACCTGGTAGTCCCCTCCAGCTTTTATTTTTTTATCTTTTGATTTTATCATCCTTCAATTGAGTCTTGCAATGGCAGAAATAGGCCTGGAATAAGGTGTCTATAAGCCAACTCTTTTTGCAATGAATTTTGATTCACGTATAGGTCCCATTAGGCTTTAATCAAGGCCCAAACACTCTTAAAAAAAAAAAAATCAATTTTGTCATTTTACTAAAATTATTAGTTTTAATTTAAAATTCATCATTTTATCAAAAATACGCAAAAATAGTCTATTTTCAAAAAATCAACAAGTTTTCATCCATGTGGATTCTTCAACCTTATTTTTTAAAATTTCATATGAATAACAATTTTTCTCTTTCTCAAGTCTCCTCGAAGTTTTAAAAAAATTTCAATTTTCATATCTTAAGCACCTAACGAGTCCAAACACAACTTAAAGTTATTTATTTGATTATTCCTAGATAACCAAGGATAACTATGAGATACATCCTGACCATCTTTTATTTCCTATCTTTGTGTATTTTATTTATTTTTTGCAATCTTTATTATATTAATTTATATCTTATTAACATGATTCTTCTATTGATGATAATTGTTCATTCGTGTTTTAAAATCGAACTTCCTAAAAACTTAAAGTAATGTTCCATGTCGGTATCCCTCCAGTGCTTGGCATGGAATATCCTCTTCAAATTAAAAATCGATAAGTATTTTATTAAAACCTCTCTATTTTCCTCGTTTTTCATGTCTAGGGATTAAGCTACCGAGATGAATTGCTTACTTGATTTAACTCTAAATAGTCGTTATGAATCGACCATTTATTTTGGAGTCACCTCTAATATAGTTTTGCTAGGTGAGATTGGTCACCTATTGGAATTTATGTTGTGGGTTGCGAAACCTAAGACAATAAACTTAGAGATCTACATGAATACCAGAGATCATATGAATGGGTCCAGGAGTTGGTTACAATCATGAGTAAGAACCGATCCCTCTCATGATGCCCGATAATCGACACCTTATGAATCGTGTGTCAATTTAAACTTTGATTTCTGTTCAGTTTCAATATTCGATATGCAATAATAATTCCTTTATTTTAAAATAAAATTTTATGAAACATTTATTATTCTGAATAAGAAAATTAGGTTAATAGTTTTGAAAATCAAAATATCTTTCATACTATTCCAAAGAACCATCAAAACTGGAGAGCAGGTAGAATATGAAAGGTTTTAAGTAGTCAAAACATCTTTTGTACCCCGCTGAAGGGCCAAAGGGGTATAGAAGGTTTTATTTTTTCAAAATTCAAAAAAATCCTAATTTTCATTCTTTAAAAAGAGATCGAGTTATTAAAATAATCAGTAGAACGTTTCTTATATGGTAGGTGACATTTCATTACTATTTTAATGTTGGAGACATTGTCTTAATTTGAAAATTTTCAATTTTATTTAAGTAATAATATTAAAATTCCTTAAGACCTGGTTTAGACAAAAAGTACTAAACTCGACTCTAAAGGTCGAAATAACCAACATGTCCTCTAAAGTTCACTTTTAAAATAAAAGTATCTTGGTGACCTTAAAGCAATCGATTCTAAAATAAATTAATATTTTTTTACCATTTTAGGGTGTTTTTATTAATTTTAAAAAATTTAAGGATTAATTTGTAAAACTTGAAAAAATTGCTTTAAGGCCATAAGTAGTTCGCTAAATGCCTTTTATGATTTTTGACATAATTTCCATGATTTTTTTGAATTTTGTGTTAATTTTATGTTTATTTTATGTAGGAACAAAATTGTAAAGTTTGCAAAGTTTAGGGATCATTTAGAACAAATCTTGCATTTTAAAGTTAATGAAATATTTTTAATATTTTAAGAATATTTCTAACATTACTCTGGTATTTTAGAGTGGTGTAGAAAATATTAAAACTTTTCATATTCTTCTAGTTTTACAGTGGGGGTATGAAATATAATTTTGAAAAGTTTAGGGATTAATTAGCAATTTTTACATTTTAGGTCACTGTTTATGTGTAAGTTACCCATGGAAGGTATGATTATCATTTCATACCAGTATTGAGTCCTCTAGGTTATGGGGATACTTTTATGTTGAAGGTAAAATTTAAGGCTATTTTGGTAATTTTCCATATAACCAAATCCTATGTGATCATTGGGATACTTCTATGTCAAAGGTGTGCAGTAGGAACATGGTCATTTGTCTATGAAGTTACTGAGTCCTTTAGGGTACCGAGACACTTCTAGGTCGAAGGTATACCTTAATGGCATTTTAGTAATTTATTTTAACATCGAGTCCATTGTGGTTATCAGGATACTTATATGTCAAATGTGCATAATAGGGATAAGTTCATATTTTTATGAAGTTGTTGAGTCTTTTAGACTTATCGGGATACTTTTATGTCAAAGGTAGACCTTAGAGACATTTAGTAATTTATATTAGAACCAAGTCCTAAATGATCACTAGGATACTTTTACATCGATGGTGTGCAGTAGGAATAGGTTCACTTGTCCACAAAGTTTTAAAATCTTTTAGGGTACCGAGATAGTACTCTTTAAGGATATTAAAAAACACATTCAAACATGTTAAATACACATGAAACACACCTTTAATGGTCAAGTGGTTCAGCCAAGTATGATAGCCCTTACAACAAAACTTTTTCATTTTTACAATAAATAAAACACCAAATCAAATATTAAGCACATCCAAATCAATACAAAATACATACAAAGAATTGTATAATCAATTCGGCTAAACCCTAATGGCCTAAGAACAAAAATTTATAAATAAGTCCTTACACTTTTTAAAATTACAAAATGGCCCTAAATTATGAAAATTGTATGAAACATATTTATACATATTAGAATAAGCATGAAAACACCTCTAAAGGTTACAAGACTTGTTTGGCCAAACTTTTATGGCCTAGAAAAATTTTCCATTTTTTGCAATGTGGTCCTTATGTTTTCTATAATTACAAAATAGCATAAAATCATCAAAACATTACAAAATCATCAAGATCAGTTTCAGACAAGCTTGGAATCACCCTTCTACCATAATTTGAAAAAATTATTTTTAAGCCCTTGTAAGTTTCAAACTTTAGAAAATAGTCTTAATTCTCACAAAAACATGAAATAATATTTAATCAAAGGTCAGAAACATATCTAGCAGCATATATATCAACTAAAACAGTTTTACTCATCATATTGTTTCATTAATATCAACATAAATATATGTCATAATTTTTACCAAGCATAAATATACATAAAAATCGAACAAATAACGAATAAATCAACATGAAAATTTTAAGGAAAATAATATAAAAATATATACATGAAAATAATCTTATTTATACCAATAAACATGAATAATTTTTGAAAATCAAACTATTTCTAGCAACAATCAAATTTAACAACCAAATTAACAAACTTTTATCATAGCTTTCATATTTGGGCTTTCAACAAGGATCAAAATCCATGAGCTCAAGTATTCACAAAAACCCTTGGCAAAAACCTTCTAGGATTATCTATATTTTTGTTTTATTTTATTTTTTGTTAGTTTATTGTCTAGATTTTTCTAGGCTTGGTTAAGCTTTTATTAATTAAATTTGTATTTATGTATTTTAGTCAAAGTCATGTGAGCTAGGGTTTAGATATCATGGTGATTAAAATAATATTATTTTAATGCATAGTTAAATTGTAACTAAATTGTTAATGAAAAAAATTCTAACCAAACTAGTTCATGTAACTAAATAAATGAATTGTACAATTATAATAAATATAAACAAAATTTTGAGAATGAAGAAAATGAAAAAAATAAGGTCATTATTACAAATTTTATAAAAAATAAATTAGAATGACTAAATTGTAAGAAATTAAAAGTTATAAATTTATTTAAAAATTTAAACACATAAAAAGCTCAATCAAATATTCGTATGAAAAATTTGAATCCAAAAGAATTAATAAAAATTTTTGAGGGAGAAAATATCATTAGGGCTGATTGTAAAATTAAAATGAGCCTAATTAGGCCTTACTAGAAAATTAATGAAATAATCATAGATAAGCTTATTGGACTTATAGAAAATAAAGTAGGCTTGAGAAAAATAAAAAATGGCTTGATAATGTTAATGGGCTCGTTAAGAAATTATTGGATTTGTTGGGACTATTTATAGGTTTTAAAAATTTTAGGCCTATTACAAAAATTTGGCCCAAAATAAAATTAAAAATGAAAAATAAAAAATTTCTTATGGAAATCCCAAGTGTTGAATTCTAAAGGAAAATTTTGAGAAATTTTATGTGTAAGAAAAAGGCAATTAAACTTGTAAAATATTTTGAGAAAAAAATCTTTTCAAAAGAAAATTGTTATTTGAAAAAAAATACAAAACTTATAAAATAAATACATTTTTTAAAAATTGATTTAATATGAATTTAATGAAGATAGTTGAGGACTTTTAAAAACTATAAACTTAAAAATATCCCCTCGAAGTAATTCTAAAATTGAAAACTCCATATCTTAAAAATGAGAAAATTCTAAAAATATGTTCAAATGTTATAAAATGAATTAAGCTCAATGCATTAATCAAAATATTAATTTATAAAAATAATAAAAATGAAAACTGAATTTTAAAACAATTTTACCAAGAAAAATTTCATGTGTATGATAATTGCAGTACACTAAAAAATTAAGTTTAAGTCCTAAAATTGACAACTTGATATCTCATTGTAAAAATGCTAATATGAATTTTTCTTTATATATTATTTTATTTTTCAGAGTGAGTATCAGCATAAATATTGCATGGGTATTAGTAAAAATATATGATGATCAATTATCTAAATTTTACAAAAATTTCTCAAAAAATTCCTAAAAATAAAAATTTTGACTACGATAACATCTACAAAAACAAATTTCAAGATTTCAAAAGAATAAATTTGAAAACAAAATTTTTACCTTGATGTTTATTTTTTTTATCTTAGATTTGTTCTCTATGACCCTTGAAATGATGATTTTTCTGCCATGTGCATTTGTCGTCATTTAGACAAGACTAAATATGTTTTGAAAATGTCTAGTTTGCCTTGATAATTCAACCCTTATCCGACAGCCGCTAAGTTCTTAGTCTTGGATATTTTTAGACTATCAGGGAAAGTAGGTGTCAATAGTTGCCCATCTTTGACCATTGCTAAGAATGAGGAATAGGGCAAAGACCAAATAGACATAATTTGTTTCAGGCCCTATAAGCTTTTCTAAATAGTTTTTTTTATTGTTTTTACATATATATAACCAATTGCATCAATTGTTTTTTACATTTAAGTGCCAATTTCACAAGGACATAGCTATCAACTACTCTTGGCTTGGTGCCAATTTCGATTAGGTGAAAGCCATTATCTATTTTTAGGCTT
Source organism: Adansonia gregorii (assembly GCA_038382025.1). Lineage (NCBI taxonomy): Eukaryota > Viridiplantae > Streptophyta > Magnoliopsida > Malvales > Malvaceae > Adansonia > Adansonia gregorii. The sequence continues at coordinate 6,591,035 of JBBYHO010000010.1, read as the reverse complement.
AGTGCTAATTTTAACAGGGCCAGAGCCATCAGCTATTCTTAGGCTTGGTGCCAATTTTGATTAGGTTGAAACCATCATCTATTTTTAGGCTTAGTGCTAATTTTGATTAGGCTGAAGTCATTATCTACTTTTGGGCTTTTCATTATAGGCATCAACATCGATTGGCCACCATTCTAGCCAGTTAATAGGGCGTTCATTTCAGGGCCAATTTCACTATCAGCTACTCTTGGGCTTTTCATTATGGATGCCAACATTGACTGGTTACCATTCTAGCCAATTACATCAGGCATTCATTTTGAGGCCAGTTTTGCCATCTTGCTAGTGCTTTTCATTATGGAAACCAACATCGACTGGCTACCGTTTTGGCTAGTTACATCATGCATTTATTTTGGAGCCAATTTAGCCATTGACTACTCTTGTACTTTTCATTATGGACTCCAACATCGACTGGTTACCATTCTAGCCAGTTATGTTAGGAATTCATTTAGGGGCCAATTTTTCCATCGGCTACTCTTGTGCTTTCCATTATAGATGCCAACATTGATTGGCTACCATTTAGGCTAGTTACATCAGGCATTTATTTTGTGGCCAATTTCACCATCGGCTACTCTTGGGCTTTACATTATGGAGACCAATATCAATTAGCTAACATTCTAGCTAGTTGCATCAGGTTTCAGATGTCACCACCTAAAAATTTTTCAAATACTTCGGATATGACCACCAAAAGCTTATCTTAAAATCAAAATTTCAAATTCTTTATGAAATGATACAAATGCAGATATAGGTATGAGCATTTAATGTCATTTCAAATGAATGTAATATTTCATGCTACACAAATAATATAAGAATTCCTCTTTTCATATGCTGGCGAGGCCTTATCAATCTAAGCTTCATTATTGCTAATTTTTTTCTTGACAGCTTGCTATTGATGGTTGAAAGGTAACTTGATGTTTGTGTCTCAAAATCTTTTTTCTAATCTTGATTTCAAGAATTTAGAAATTATTCAATTTTTCCTAAAAAGTCACCAAATATCAAATTAATGACTATCAATTCGAGGGTACAACTTATGCTATTGGATAAATATTTGCTTAAGGCATATTTCCAAACTTCTATTAAAATCATGAAAAGTATCATAGCTCATCAAAATTATAGGATTTACAAAATGAGATCACCTATTCTTTCTAACATGGGAAAGAATAAACTTGATCAAAATCTATAAAATTTTCAAAATAATTTTAACCAACTTTTTCCAATATCAAGGATAATAAGATATGATATCTTTATCTATTAAGGATTTTTTTGTGATTAATGATCACCATTTAGGACATCTTTGAATGAGATGAAGAAATGAAGTTAAAGGCATAAATGGGGTGGCACTACTGAAATTTGTCTCGAAAAAGTTGATACAAAAGTCAAAGTTTATGAAAACTAAAGTCAAATGGATGTTCCATTCATGTGAGTTCCTTGAAAAGCAAATAATCAAGTTATAACATCCTTTTAATCATTAAATACAATAGCTCGGTATGTGTTAAACTAATGTTAGTAAACAGTAAGTCTCAAAAGGTTAATTTGAAAAGCCTTTGGTGAGTATCAATTTCTAAGGTAGGGTGCAAAAGTTCTCAAAGGTTATTTTGAAAGAATCAATGTTTAGGCATTTGACTCAACCTTTTCTTGATGTCATAAAATTTTAAACTTTTGGGGTAATTTTCAAATTACTATGAAAGGTTCTTTCCTATTAGTGCCTATCTTTATTGCTTTAGGAGTAATTCCAAAACCTTTAACTTTGTTTGAGATTGACATTTTGGGTTTTCACTCTAGAACTTCATTTTCATTTTTTAATTGATTACCCCATTATATTCTTAAGGACTCAAAAATCATCCAAAAAGATGGATTTGAAAAGAGCCTAGGAATGGCCCGATAGTTCAAATAGTTATGTTTGACCAAAATGAACTTTAAAGGTACGTAATGTAGGCCATGGTTCTTAGTTTAGATAGAAAAAGATAAATAGGCCCAAATCAACTGTTTATGGGTAATAAAATCAATGATGATTTCTTTTCGACATAATTTAATCCAGCATGTCTTTCAAGATGAACAAATCTTCATGTTTTTATCTTTTTTTATTTTTTTATTTTCTTTACTTCTTTTTTTTTCTTTCTTCATCATGTTTTTCTTCATTCTTCATTTTGAAAGAATTTGAAATTTTATTCATTCTTTACTTTGAATATTTGAACATTTTTTAGTTTTCATAATTTGCCACATGACATTTGACGTGTTCTTCTTGTAACTTTTGATTACAATTTGCTCATTCTGATCTTTAAGCTTTGCTTCCCTTGTCTTCCATTGTGGAGGGTGATCCTTGATGGAGCTTCTTAGAAAGAATAAATTATTAGGCTCAAAGGGGACTGCAAAGGAAATAATTTTTTATATCTGTGAAAGGATAAAGAAAAAAGGTCATTTTTCATTTCAAATACAACTATTTGAACTAACAAGCATTTTTGCTAAGAAAGGGAACTTTTTTTTTTGAAATCATTTTAAGCACCTCGACAACGTGATGTTGCAGTCAATTTTTAAAGGCTTAAGGTATGCCCTTAAACATTATCAGCTTCACAGCTACTAATGAATCATGGTTGTGGTTGAGCTTTTGAAAGAAAATCGAATTAGCATGGAAAAACATCTCAGATTTCACATTATATTTATCAATGTATTGGATTCAAAACATGTTATCCCAAAGGAAAAGGTGTTTTTTGCTTATGTTTACTTTTATTCTTCTAGAATTAAGGATATAGAGAAATGTCATGGAAGTTATGATAAAAGGTTATCCAAATGAGAGAGATCTCTGAATTACCATCATTATTTTAACATGTGTCAAACTATCGATATCTGAATCTTTTAAGATCATAACTTATTTGTTCGACCTTCAAAATATCTATAGAAAAAAAGTTTAGATATGAAAGGTCTATAGTTGGGGAAAGTCTATAGTGAATGTTTAGGATAATCATATATGTGGAAGTTAAAGACCTTTTTAAGAGAGTTCAATCTAATAATGATCATCAACTGATGGAAAATTTTTCAAAATGTTCTTATTATCTTAGGTAATAAAAATTATTATTAACAAAATTCATGGTTCATAACAAATACACACTATTAACAAGCCAAAATTCATTTCAAAACTAATAGTTTCTAAAAGGAAATATACAAAATTTTAAAGTTAAGGTACAAACTGCCCATAATTGGCATACTACCATAACGTTGATGACCCTTGATCAATTGTCCTTGATAGGCACCCACCATTTCATCAAATTTTGCCAAATCGGCATCTTTAAGGGTTTATATTTTGCTTTTCTTTTTAGCTATTTACCTTTCTCTTTTTTTTTTTGTTTTTTTAATACTTCGGACATCGCCAGTAAAGCCTTATCTTCGAATATCACTATCGCAGATTTTGAAAATTTTTAAATGCTTCAAATATCACCATCAAAGCTTTGTCTTCGAATATCACCATTGAAGCCCTTTGAAAACTTTTGAATGCTTCAAATATCACCATCGAAGCTTTAAAAATTTGTATGTTTAAAATATCATCAATATCACCACCGAAGGCTCTTTTAATGAAAACTTTCAAATGCTTTAAATATCACCATCTTGTCTTTGAATATCACCATCGAAGACCTTTTTTCTCTTTCTTTTATTTTCATATTTTTTATTTTCTTTTTTTTAGTTGCATCACCCCAATTTGACTTTTCGAGTTTATAAACTTTCTTCGAACTTTTATGCAATACCATGATTTTCTTTTAGCCTTTTTAAAATCAATTTTTATGACAAGTTTGATCTTTCTTATCTTATGCCAGCAAACATGCTTCGTATTAGCACTATTTTAATTCTTGATTTTGCGACTCTTTCACTGAGTAATAGCCTAAGCATAAATTGTTCGATGAAAAAAGTGGATAAAACTCTCATCCTTGTTTGCAACTGTTGATGTTGATGAATAATAAAAGGTCAGAGATGAGGATAAAGTCCCAATGGATTTCCTTGTTTTCCTAATTTTTTATGGTCCTAGCTACCATTGGCTGTGACTTGTTAGCATCTACAAACATAATCTCTTTTTCATCCCACATGTAGTACATGTTGCCCCTTTGGTTAGCATGAACATTTATTATGGGACTGGCTCCTAAAAGTTGAGCACTTTGAGGTATTTGCCTTTTAACTTGTACTTCCCCGGATCCCTAATAAAAGTGTTGGTATAATTCAAGATTATTCATAAATTCTTTTGGTCAAGGCTTTACTTTTATAGAGACATTTCCTCTAAAATTCCTTTTCTCTTTTTACTTCCTTAAATGGCTTGGAGTATTCGCAGCTCTTATTTCTTTTTATTGTTTTGGACTCGTTTTCACTCGTCTTGTCGAGCAATGTCTCCTATTTTCTATCTTGTGATTCCATATTATTTCACCTCAAATAGAAAAAAATAACTTAAATTAGTCTGTGAGAATATGCATGTATCTTATTAACATTAATTTTATTATTATCTTTGTATGATTGTCGATGAATAGATAATCGATATATGGGTTAATGAATGGATAAATAAATGCAAATATTGCATGAATTGTATGCTAAGTGATTAGTTAAATATCCAATATGAATATTATTGTAGAGGCAAAAATCGAAAGAATTTAAGTCATGATTCAACATTATTGTTTTGCTGACCAAAATTCTTCGATTTATACATTATACAAAACCATATTTACAAGATTCAAAAGAAAAGTAGCCAAAAAAGACTGCTTTTGCAAGTACTTAAAAATTATGAATACATGAGCATATAAAAAAAACATGAACCTTGTAAATGTAAAAAGAAATGCATGAATGAACTTATAAGTGTCATGGTATATGTATGTCATAACAAATTAACGTGGGAAATAAATGAAAATAAAGTTTATCATAGTAATACAACATACACTTATTGATATTAGGAAGATCAAATTATAAAAGTAAAAGGTTAGAAGTGTCCCCTTATGTGTACCTCAAATGGTAATTTCTAGAAGCGGGTGTGGCTCAACTAGGTGAGTCCCCTATAGTTCATTACATGAAGTTTGCGTTAAACATCTAAGTAGGTTCTTGAATTATTCCTCGAGTCAGCAAAGAACTGATGAGGTACCCTAATCCTAACCCATTGCGGGTTTATGTCAGATGGGGTTCAATTCGAGTGGGAGTATTTTCCATGCCCATAATGAGACTAACACTTTGGGCAAGTGTAGGAATCTACACCTAGTAGGCTTTTTATTGGGCTAGACAGAGGCTAAAACCTTAGAATCCAGAGCTGTTTTTCCTTTTCCTAAAATAACTATGTTCCCTTTATATAGTTTGAGGATAATCTAATGTATATGAATGTGCACAATGTGTGTTGTGGAACAATTTTTATAACTCGATACTTTTAAAAATAAAAACCCTATCCTAAATTCCCCTAAAATAAAATTGCAAAAGAAACAAAAGTGTTAGTGAAAAATATGAACAATATGTACCAGAGTTTCCTTATAAATAAAATATATAATAAAATTTTGTTTTGAAAATATCAGGAATCATAGTTAAATATTGCTTAAAATTGAACCAATAATTTAATTAACACATGAGTAATTTTAGGCCTGACTTTCTTACTTGTCCAATGTGGAGTCACCAAGCTGTCACAACATGGCAGGATAAAATCCTCACTAGCCCGACTTAAAATGGAGTATATACGCATTTTTCCTGTATGTATATATATATCATTGTTCTTTTATTTTTATGACCCCATGTCATTATTATTTCCCTTGGCTTTTGTGTCTGAGGACTGAGTTGTCAAGATGAATCGCTTACTCGACTTAACTCTAAACAGTAGTTATTAAACAACCATTTAATTTGAAGTCACTTCCAATCTATTTTTGCAAGGATAGATTGGTCACGTATCGATATGTTGATGGTTACGAAACCCATAAAAATAAAATTTAAGATCTATGTAAATACCACAGATCATGTGAAAGAGTCTAGGAGTTAGTTACAATCACAAATAAGGATCGATCCTTCTTATGATGCCCGATAATTGGTATTTTATTAATCATGAGTTAATTTAGATTTTGATTTCTATTCGATTTAAATATTCGATGCGTAATAATAAATCCCATATTTAAAAATAAAATTTCATGAAACAAATTTATAATTCTGAATAAGAAAATCAAGTTTTTAATATTTATGAAAATTGAAATATCTTTCGTACCCTTCCCAAAAACCAAATGGACATGAAAGTCTTTATCATTCTCTATCATACCTCACTAGAAAGCCAGTGGAATACGAAAGATTTTAGGAAATCAAAATATCTTTTGTGCCCGACAAAAAGGTTAAAGGGGTATAAAAGTTTTTTTTTGAAATTAAAAAATATCTCGATTTTTATTCTTTTAAAACAAATCTTGTTATTAAATATTAGTAGAATCTTTTTCATATGCTAGGAGAAATTCCACTACTATTTTAACATCTAAAACATTGCTTTGATTCACAAAAATTTCAATTTTATTTAATTAATAATATAAAAATTCCTTAGGACCTGGTTTAGACAAAAAGTACTAAAATTTACTCTAAAGGTCAAAATGACATACATCACTTTTAAGGTACACCTTTAACATAAAAGTATTTCGATGACCTTAAAGGACTTGATTCTAAAATAAATTAATGAAAAATCTTTAAAGAGTAACTGCAACATAAAACTATCTCAGTGCACTAAAAGATTCTAAAACTTTATAGACAAATGAACCTATTTCTACTGTACACTTTCAAAGTAAAAATATCTTGGTGATCACGTAGGACTTGGTTTTAATGTAAATTACTAAATGTCCCTAAGTTCTACCTTTGGCGTAGGAGTATCTTGGTAAGCTTAAAAAACTCAACAACTCTATAAAAAGATGAACCTATCCCTGTTATACACCTTCGACATATAAGTATCTCGATGACTATAAGGGACTTGGATTTAGTTAAATTACTAAAATGCCTCTGGAGTGTACTTACGACATAGAATTATCCCGATACCTTAAAGGATTCGATAACCTCATAAACAAATGAACCTATTCCTCCTACATACATTTGACAAAGAAGTATCATAGTTATCATATAGGACTTGATTTTGAGAAAATTACCAAAATACTCCTAAGGTTTACCTTTGATATAAAAGCATCTTGGTAGCCTAGAGGACTTAATAGTGATATAAAATGATAATTATACCCTCCAAAAGTAACTTGGACATCAAAAGTGATTTAAAATGTAAAAATTGATAATAAGTCCCTAAACTTTTTAAAATTATATTTCATATCTTTATTAGAGAACTAGAAGAATATGAAAAGTTTTAATATGTTCTACACCACTCCGAATACCAACGGAATGTTAAAAATATTCTTAAAATGTAAAAAATATTACATTAACTCTAAAATGCAAGATTTTTCTATATGATCCCTAAACTTTACAAACTTTGCAATTTAATCCCTGCACAAAATAAACATGTAATCGAACACAAAATTCATCACATAAAAATAATCATGAAAATTGTATAAAAAATCGTAAAAAGTATTCAGGCAATCACTTATGGCCATAGAGAAATTTTTTTCAAGTTTTGCAAATTAGTCTCTAAAATTTTTAAAATTACAAAAACACCAAAAAATGGTAAAAAAAAAAGAACGCATTTCAAACATGTCAAATACAAATGAAAGACTCCTTTAAAGGTCTATAAATGATTCGACCAAGTATAACAGGCCTTAAAACAAAACTTTTCATTTTTATGACTTAGTCCCTATATGAAATAAAACACCAAATCAAATATTAAACACATCCAAATAAACATAAGATACTTACAAAGAATTATATAATCAATTCAGCTAAACCCCAATGGCCTAGGAACAAAAATTTTATAATTTTGCAAATAAGTTCCTTCACTTTCTAAAATTATATAACCCCAAAATTATAAAAAAAATGTATGAAACATATTTATACATATTAGAATAAGCATGAAAACATAGGGTTACAAGATATGTTCGACCAAACTTATGGGTAGAAAAAATTTTACAATTTTTTGCAATTTAGTCTTTATATTTTTTATGATTAAAAAATAGCCTTAAAATCATCAAAATATCACAAAATCATCAAGATCAGATTCAACCATGCTTGGAATCACCCTTCGAAGACCATCAAAATTTTGGAAATTTATTTTTAAGCCCCTACAAGTTTTAAAATTTACAAAATAATACTAAATCTCTTAAAAACATGAAATAATATTTCATCGAATGTCACAAACATGTTCAGCCAGTATATATATCAATTAAAACAGCTTTATTCAAAACATATTTTCATGAATATCAATATACATAGATGTCATAATTTTTACAAGTATAAATATACATAAAAACATAATAAATAGTGAATAAATCAAGATAAATCAACATGAAAATATTAAGAAAAATAAATAAAAATATATACATGAAAATAATATTATTTATACCTAACAAACGTGAATAATTTAATGAAAATCAAACCATTTCTAGCAAAAATCAAATTTAAAAACAGAATTAGAAAACTTTGGTCATAGCTTTCATACTTGGCCTTTCAATATGGATCAAAATCCAAAGCACAAGTATTGACAAACCTCATTAAAATGAAGAATCAAACATCAAATGAACAAAAATTAAAAATTTTAAAAGAAAATTACCTTTAAAAGCTTGAAAATTTAAGAATTTTAAGGTCTTTTAGTGATTTTTTCTTATGGATTGCCAAAGCCCTTTAAATGAACTAATCTTCCTCTATTTATAGGGGAAAGAATTCAGCCAAGGGGTTAAGAAAACCCTTGGCCAAAACCTTCTAGGATTGTCTATGTTATTCTTTATTTTATTTTTTGTTAATATCTCCTTCAACTTTTTCCAGGCTTGGTTAAGCTTTTATTAATTAAATTTGTGTTTATGTATTTTAGTCAAAAATGTAATGTATGAGTCATGTGGGCTAGGGTTTAGGTGTTATGATGATAAAAATAATATTATTGTAATTTATTGTTAAAATCTAAGTAAATTGGTTAAGGAAAAATTAAATTCCAACCAAATTAGTTCATATAACTAAATCAATGAATTTTACAAATATAATAAATATAAAAAAATTGAGAATGAAGAAAATGAAAACAAGGTGAAAATTACAACTTTTATGGAAAAAAATGAATCAGAAGGACTAAATTGTAAGAAATTAAAAGTTATAAATTTATTTAAAAATTTAATCACGTAAAAAGCTCAATTAAATATAAATATGAAAACTTTGAGTCCAAAAAAATTAATAAAAATTTTGGAGAGAGAAAATATCATTGGGACTTATCGTGAAATTAAAATGAGCATAATTAGACCTTATAAAAAAATTAATGGAATATTCATAGATAAACATATTGGCCTTATAGAAAATAAAATAGGCTTAGGACAAAAATGGGCTTCGCAATTTTATTAGGCATGTTGATAAATTATTAGAGGTGTTGGGGTAATTTGTAAAATTTAAAAGTTTTAGGCTCATTATGAAAATTTAGCCCAAAATAAAATTAAAAATGAAAAATAAAAAAATCTCATGAAAATCCCAAGTATTGAATTCTAAAAGAAATTTTTTAAAAATTTTATATATAAGAAAAGGTAACTAAACTCATAAAATTTTATGAAAAAATGTTTTTGAAAGAAAATTGTTATTTGAGAAAAAGAAAAACATATAAAATAAATTAAAATTTTAAAAATTAATTTAATTTGAATTTAATGAAAATATTTGAAGAATTTTAAAAATTATAAACTTAAAAAAATTCTTCTAAAAATTTAGGGAATTTAAAACCCCATATCTTGGAAACTGAAATATTTTAAAAATATGTTCAAATTTTATAAAAATGAATTAAATTCAACACATTAATCAAATTATTAATTTATAAAAATAATAAGATCAAAACTGAAGACTGAAACAATTTTTTCGAAAAAAATTCACGAGTATGTTGCTCGTGATACTATGAAAAATTTAAATTTAAGTCCCAAAATTGACAATTTTGATACCTCGTGGTCAACATGCCAATACAAAATATTCTTTGAATATTTTTGATTTTTTTAGATTGAGTATCGACATAAATACTGCATGAGTATAGGTAAAAATATACGATCATCAACCTCTCAAATTTTACAAAAAATTCTCAAAAAACTCCTAAAAATGAGAAATTTTACCATGACAACATTACAGAATTAAATTTCAAGATTTCAAAAGAATAAATTTTGAAACTAATTTTTTAGCTTGATGTTCGTTTTTTATTCGAGATTTGTTTTCTATGGCCCTTAGGCAATGGTGACTTTTCTGCCATATGCATTTGCAATCATTTAGGAAAGACTAAAAATATTTTGAAAACATCCAATCCACCTTGAAAAGTCAACCCTTATCAGGTGGCCACTAGGTTCTTTGTTTCAGATATTTTAGGGCTGTCAAAGAAGAGGCCTCAACAAAACTAGGTGTCAACATACAAGAATAATGATTATTTCTGAAAATTGTAAAGCCAAAATTTAGATAATCTATGGCTAGATAGTATTGCTTCAGGGTGTCATTGGGGTCCTAATTCTTCCCCGTGCATGACCAACTCTCAATCCCTACTAATGCATTTTAGTGCACTCAAATTGTAAAATTGATCCTTCAAGTTTCATAACTTAAGATGCCCATCGTAATAGATGTATGATCATACCTAACCTAAATAGTCAATGGCAACCGTAAGTTTTTGGCTAGTTAGTAGCAGCCATCAAAAGTTAGTCGTATGAGCAATTTATCTAATTATCTTCCTTAAATAAAAAATGATAAAACATTACTTTCTCACTCTATAATGCTTAAAAATTGCAATCAAAGATATATGTTTAAGTCGGACATGTATCTCATTGTTGGAAGGTATGTTACAAAAGCAGGCATGGGCCTTAGCCCTCTTAAATTTTTAGAACCATCGCTCAAAAGTAAGATAAAATATCAACATTTTAAATTTGGCCCTCTAAATTTTTTCAATTTAGTCTTCCATTTACTAAATTTGTTTGATATAATAAATTTGGTAATACTTTTAGTTTTCTATTAATCTTTTCAATCAATTAAATTGATACAATTACATTAACTATTGTGTTTATATTTTTCGTTTTATAGGAAAAATGAATAAATAGTTAAATTATTACAATATCTAATAACTTATTTTAGGTTTTATAGATAGATGTAATCTTATGATTTCCTTTAGACCTGTTAATTTGATTTTAATCTGAAAAACCCAACCAACATGCCCAAACCCAAACGCAACCTAATTCAATATGACAAAAAAATCAACAACTCGAAATTGACCAAGCTGAACTTAAAAATAATCTGAACTCGAAATGATTCAAATCTAAAATGACCAAAACTTTAAATGTCCTGAACATTAAATAACTTAAACTATTAACCCAAAATGGCCAAACCTAAAATGACCAAATATGATAAACTTAAGTGTTAAACCTGATTGACCCAAACTCGATTAACCCGAGTGTTAAATTGAAATGACTTGAACCTGATTAACCTGAGTGTTAAATCCAATTAACCCAAAACCGAAATGACTCGAACCCTAAATGACTTGAAACCGAAATGATCTGAAACTGAAGTGACCTAAATCTGGAATGCCTTGAAATCAAAATGATCCAATCCCAAAAATTTCATAACCCAAATTGACTTAACTTAAATTAACCTAACCTGAAACTAGCTCAACTTGCCCCATTGATAAGTCCAAGTTCCTTTTATGATCTGAAATAATTTTATGCAATTTTAATTAGACAATTGAGATTTTATTTCTTATTAATTTTTTCCTTATACAATAAGATCATACTATTTAAAAATAAAAAAAAGTATTTCATTGTAAAGAATTCAAATATTGTTAGCAAATTTAATATTTTCATACTAGGATTATCTATGGGCCGAGTTGGGTAAGGCCCACATAACAAAAAAGTTTTACTTATCTAAAGTCCGACTTAATCAGAACAGACGGATAACTCCATTCTTAGACAAATTAATTTCCTAAAATTTTTAATTTATATATATATATATATATCTTGACCCCCCTCGTCAATGTTTCTAGATCAGCCTCTACTTCCAAATATAAATATTTATAGTTTTTTTCTACTCATGATATAGTTGAAAACTGAGTGAAAAAAAAATTATATTAGCATAAAATCTAATGATTAAATTAACAAAAAGAAAACTCAAACAAATTGAGTTAAACAAAGCATGTCCAATTAATTCATGAACAATTCAACTAATTAAACAATCAAATTAAACTTTTTAACGTGACCGACTGACTTCCACTAGCGAAAGGGCTCCGCTCCGCCTCGGGTGTATAACAACGTAATAAAAAAAAGTATAAGTTTAAGGTAAGTGATTTGACTATAAAAGAAAAATTAGTGTAAATATAGCAAACTTCTAAGCATAAACTGCCTACTTTAATCACCTGAAAGAACACAATAGTTGAGGATAACGCTTGGCCACTCCCAATCACATTGCAACTGGACCATGTTGCCCAGTAATAAAATAAGCAACAAGGCCAATTGCAACTGCTATTACCAAAATCTATATTATTTAAAAGAAGGTGGAAAAACTTATTAAAATATAAGTGACAATAGTAGAAAATCTATTTTCTCCATCGCCTAGACGGAGCCTACTCCAAAAACATATTTCATCATGGAACATAACCTTTCAACAAATTAGGGAGCCTCACTTTTAACGGTAAATGATCAATACAAATTACTTTAAGTTAACATAAGAAGGTTAGCATCTTAATTTGACTAAGATCACGATGTTTTGTTACAAACTGTCTGTATAAACAGTCATAATTTAATCCTATGAAAAGGGCAGTTCCTTAAAGCAAAAGGAAATTAAACAGTCCAAATAAATCGAGATGTCTTGTAGAGTTCAAATACACTTTCTATAGTCCATACAAAGCATTTTATCAACAACCACAACTTAATTCCCATACAAAGGTAAAAGGTAAATAATATATTTCTCAAAGCAAAGGCATTAGCATGTCCAAGAAATACATTTTTACCCAAAAACAAATCCCTTTAAGCATAGCAAATGTTAATTCCAACAGTAAAGACGAACATTACGGGCCAGTTTTAATTTTTGTTTATTTTTGCTTAGACATACGCTTTTTGCCCCGAGCATAACCATATATGCCAACAAAATAATTGATATATATATATATATA
>JBBYHO010000010.1:6565685-6577692 GCA_038382025.1 Adansonia gregorii | reverse complement strand
ATATATATATATATATAACAATTTTGCTAAATGCTAAAAAGTTAAAACACACTAAAAAAACAATGCTTTGAACCTAAGGAAAACATCTCTAGTGCAAACCAAAGAACCATCAAATAAATCAACAAGAAATGCATATTCAAATAAGGGACCAACTAATTAAAATTCCAAATAAATCAACAAAGAATAGGAAAGGCAGTCACTAACCAGTTCTAAAGAGCTTAAATACATTTTTTTTACTCCAGTACAATAATATTATACTATCACAACTTAATCTAGGCTATAGTAAACAATCCATGAAAACTTCTTTAAAAAGGGTCAAAACATACTTAAAAGAAATTGTAACCTTAAAACAATATCGATCATTGAACAACTAAAAAATATCCCCAACCAACATTAATATCATTCAATAATATACTCTTATCATCCAAACAAGACCATATACGCAGAGCATTAATTTTGATATATGAACTGATAGATTGTAAAAGAGCAAGGGACAAAATAATACCTTGAACTTGACACCTTAAGAGCCAACTAGAATACCTACAGTTAGTGAGCACGGAAAACATAGTAAGATAGCTAAATAACTTTGATTTCTAATAAAAACGTACAATAACATCATCAACTGTTGCCAAAATCATCACTACGACATAACCAACCCAAAAGCCATAGCTATAAAGAAAATAACCCAGCGTATTTTCGCAACAAAAATCCAGATTCTAAGCACAAAAAAACCATCCTCTTCACTACTGCATATAAATCCCACGCAAATACCACCGTTCATTTTATAGCTGAGGACAACAAGATTTAAGAAAGCTTGGTGAATCTCCAAAAGATACGCATTAAATGCAAAATCACAAACATAATGAACCAGCCAGAAAAAACGCCACCAGGCAAGCAAAACCCAAAATCTCAGACATAAGGGATTACAAACATAACATCCATAACACAATTGTATAGAACAAAGACTCAATCGATGGCCAGAAAAAAATTTAAACAATAATCAGAGGGTTAAGAAAGGGAGGTACAAAAGAAGCATTCCTTCGGTTCAAATGCAAAAGCATTAAGAAAATTCAATGATGGTATTGGGAACTGTTTTGAGGGATAAACGGTGACATTTTATTCCAAAAACAAATGCTGACGTGGCATAACAAAACAAAAATAGAACACGTTTTTCTTCTCAATATCCTTACATAGATGTGACCTAAGAAGATTCATGCTGCCCTTTTACACCACTTGTAAATTATTGAGGCCACCGGCCCCCTTCTCGTCTACTTCAACTCTCTCTGATGAACTTTTTTCGATATCGGACATAAAAAGAGAAGTTTTTTTTCTTAAGTCAGTAGTTTGTATCCAATACCATCATTTTTAAATGGTTACTAGATCTGGGGAACACCCTTTTTTTACTCTATTGTTTCTTGCCTTTTTCATTATCACAAGACACTTTTAGCTTTATTCTTGTATATTCTGACTCTAAGCATAGGTAATGTAGTTATGATCCTATTTTAATGAAGTCCAAATAACATTTTTTTTTTTTTTTACTTCAAGCGCATCAATATGTCTATAACCTAAACTTTATTCTAGACAAAGGTAAAGGATCAATGGTAAACCCCGGAAGCAAAAGGCAACAACAAAATCCCAAAACCATATATCATCATACCCTAGCAAGCCCACAATCCACCGTCAAAGACAAACCCATAAAAAATTGCTGACAACAGAAAAGCGAAACTAAAACAACATTATAATCTCAACTAGAAGACTGTCTGCATAACATTTCTAGATAACCAACAGCAAAATTAATAAAAAATAACAAATCACCCAAAAGAACATATCTGGTTGTAAGCACCAAACCAACGCCTCTTACACATGTCAATAGTAAACTTAGTGAATCAACAAATAATTATAAAGAAACGTTTAATGAAGTAAGAATAATGTTAACATAAAAAAACAAAAAGATATGGAAAGAGTTTGCCAGGCAAGAGACATGATGTGCTTTTTATAGCCAATGAAGAGCATTCAACAATTAAGCTAAAAAATCCAACCATATCCCTTCTTCCATCTGCAAAATATATGCATTAAATGCAAACAAGCCTTTCCTAATAAGATTTGGCAAAATACAATAGCTATAAAACCAAGCCAGCAAAGCGAAAATAGCCTTCTAGTTGAGATTATAAGATTTTTAGTTCAAGTCATTTCATTTTAGGTCACTTTGGTTTTGGGTCATTTTAGATTTGGGTCATATCAGTTCAAGTCAATCAAGTTTAATACTTTAGTTAATTAGTTTTGAGTTAATTAGATTTAACAGTTAAGTTTATCAGATTTAGTCATTTTGAGTTTAAGTCATTTCGGGTTAATTCGGATCATTTCGGGTTTAAGTTGTAACATGTCGGGATGCAAATCCTGTAGCATCAAAAAGTACGAAACTAAACCTAAAAAGCCGATTTTGGTCGAAGAGACCAAAATATCCCCTAAATTGTACGTTCGACATAAAATTTCCTTGTAACCTTAATGGATTCTAAAAATGAAAAATATATGCCTTAAAGTATGCCTTTGACACAAAAGTTCCCAATGACTATAAAGGACTCTAAAAATGACAACATATCCTTTTAAACACACTTTTGACATAATGTTCTTAGTGACCTTAAAAGACTCGATTGTAAAAATGAAATAACTAATCTATCTTGGAGCAAACGAGACATGAAAACTCATTTTCTGCTGTAAAAGACTCATTTTCAAGGTGAGATGATAAAAATGCCCCTAAACGGGTAGCTTTAAGGTAAATATGACATAAATAACAAACATTGCTAATAGGTCTTTAAAGTTCCTAAATTTGCAATCTGGCCCTTAAAAGGTTAGAAAATGCATAGAATGCATGAAAATGACCAAGATACCCTAAATGGGTAACCTTCATGAAAAATGACCTAATTAGCCTTGAATGAAAGATTTTGCTAAAAAGTCTCTAATTTTTTAAAATTGCAAAATAACCCCTAAAAGGTTAGAAAATGCATGAAATGCACCAAAATGACCAAGGTACCCTAAATGGGTAATCTTTGATGGAAAATGACCTAAGTAGCCTTAGAATGCAAGTTTTTGCTTAAAAGCCCTTAAACTTTTTAATTTATAAAATGACCCTAATTGATTTTAATTGCATGAAAAAGCACCAAAATAAATTTAAAATGCATGGAAAATATTCCTAAAAGTCCATGGAGCATTCAACCAAGCATAGATGGCCCTAGAAAAAAATTTTAAAATTTTCAATTTGGTCCTTAAATTTTGACCGAATTGAAACTTGGTTAAAAATGCGTGAAATAAATTTTGGAAAAATTACAAACAAGTCCTTTAACTTTTGGCCAAGTATGAATGGCATAAAAATAATTTCAGAACTTAAAAAAAAAAGCTCTTTTATATTCGGTGAACTTGAAAAATACCCTTCAATGTGTTCTAAAATTTGGGAAAAATATAATTTGATCCCTAAAAATTATATTATCAATAAATCAACGCAAGGTCACCTTAAAAATTAAAAGGGGAATTCACAAAAAATTCCCCTTATATTAGTTCAACTTAAGATTCATCCAAGAATATATTTTTCATGCTAAAAAAACATCATGCATGAATTTAAACACTAGTTCTATTTCATAGAATGAATTTATTTGATCTCAAAATCAGCAAGACAATATTCAAAAATAAAAATATGTATTTACATGATCTCTAAGCAACACAACAATATTCATAAATAAAAGCATGAATTTACATGATCCCATAATCAATACAACAATATTCACAATCAACTCAAATAAAAATAAAAATAAATGAAACATGCAATATATGAAATGGCATGACAAAACATTATAATTTCATGGACCAATATATATCATGGAATGCTTATGTATGAACAAAAGTAGATTTTAATGCATGCATGTGTCATAGAACATGAATACGACATAAGCACATGGAATCATGAGAAAAAAAGCTAAAACTACAAGAACATATTTAAACTTAACAAAAGGAAATCAATACAAAATATTAAGACTTTGATCATAGCTCACTTCCTTCGAATTTGGTAAGCTTAAGTATTCACCCAAGCATGCTTAGGATCATCAAGCTCACTTTAGATGAAAGAAATGAATGAAATGAAGAAAAGAATGAACAAATGGAAATTTGGTTGATGAAAATACCTTTGAAAGCTTTGAAAATTCTACTAATTGTAAAGAAAAACCTTTAAAAAATAGAAAACTATCAAAATTACAAGAGAATTTTTGTAAGAGAATAAAAAATGAGAAAAAATATCCATTCTCCATTATCAAACAAAGTGGCGTCACTTATGGCCACTAGAAAGGCCATTTTTCCGTTTATCTATCTTAGTTTGGTAGACATTAACCCATTCGTGTCATAAACCCTTACCTTTGTCATAGAATTCTTGCACTTCTTTGCCTAAAGATGATAGCTACCAAGTACTTCCTTATCCACACTTTTGGATTTAGCTGTGTGAGAACCGAGTTCCAACCATATTTGTTCATATATAACCAAGTTAGAAATAGTTTGAACTAAACTAAATTGGTTGGAAAAAAAGGTCTAGTTTGAACTAAAATTAGTCCCATGTGAAATTGAAATTTGCTGGAATTTAAAATTCAAGGTACAACTTAAATTGCAAGAAACAAACAAAAGTTGTATTAAAATTGATGTATTTAAAGGGTTTAATAAAAATTTTACATGTAATAAAATTTAATTAAGAATCTAATCATGTAAAATTCTAATTAAAAAACGATAGGGAAAAATTGAATTGAAGAAATTAATGTGCAACAAGTTTAATTGAAAATCAAATGGAATAAATTAAGTTGGAAGGACTAAAGCATAGAAGAAAAAAAGTTGGATTAAAATTTATGTAATCAAGTGATGAATTAAAATCCTATATGTGATAAATCCAATTAAGAATTTAATTATATAGAAATTCCAGTTAAAAATCCATAGAGAAAATTTGAATCAATGAAATTGATGTGTAAAAATTTATCAAAGAAAATTTTAGTGGAAAAAAGAATTTGGAAAAAATCCTCAAAGAATTAATATCAAAATTTTCATGCAAAAGAAAATACTTAAAAACCCATACTAAAATTTCAAGCATTAAAGAATTTAATTTCCTTGCTAGAAAAACGTTTTGGAATTTCCATGTACAAAAAACCTAAGTAGGATATTCCATGCAAGATTCACACTAAAATATATGAAAATAAAATCTCAAGTGTTGAATTCTAATTAAAAACTAAAATTCTATATTTATAATGTGGCTATTATAAGGAAATCTCATGTAGGAAAAAAAAGGAGAAAATAAAAAATTCTTCACTCCTAAAAAGTTTACGAGAAACACTTTTAAGTAAGAGAAAATTTCGTATTGGAAAGAAAAATTCGAAAATGAATTTAAGTTTTCAAAATATTCAATTAAAAACTTTAACTAATGATGAAAGAATAAAAAATCTGAAACTAGGAAATAGTTTATGGAAAATCAAAGAAGGAAACTCATAAGAGCATCAAATTAATTAAAATAAATAAACTAATTTTACAATTTTACACCTCGTGTGTAAATACCAACACGGGCTTTTGTTTATAATTTTTAATTTTTTAAAATGAGTATTGACATAAATACTGCATCGACATCAATAAAAATATATACTATTCAATTTGCAAATTTTGCAAAAGAAAAAAGACTTGAAAATTTTCTAGAATAAAAGGAAATTTGATCTTGACATCATAGTTTAAAATAAATTTCACAATTTCAAAAAAAAAATTAAAAACTAATTATTTTCTCTCCAAAATTTTCCTTTTTAACTAGATATGCTCCCTGTGAACCCCTAAGACTACAATTTTTTTTATCGTAGGAGCAATTGATTATCGGAACACAGCCAAATGTTCCTAACATGTCCAATCCACATGAAGAGGGGCCGACACCCATTGGGATGACTACTTGGTTTTCAATCTTAAATATCTCAAACTGTCGGAGAAAAGGCTCGAATAAAATTAAGTGTTTACACGGGTCATTTTAGATTTAGATTATTTTGGGTTCAGGTGATTATTTAGTTTGAGTTGGTCGGTTTTTTGTTGTTGGCTTTTTCTTATGAAATCGAGTTGGATCGGGTTTGAGTTTGGTTGGATTGATTGTTTTTTTTGGATTTGTGTTCATGTTTCATTTTCATGTTCATGTTTTTAGTGTAATAATTGTACTCAAAATATCAGATATTTATATAAAATTTCAAAATAATTTTATGTAGATTTTTACACATTTATTTATTAATATCATATTCAAATTATTGTTCATGTGATGTTGTTTTTAATTATTTTTCTCATATTGTGGTCATTTTATATAAATTGTCTAGTTTAATTAACATTATTTAATAACTTTTAATATTATATCACGTGTCGAATAAGAATTTAGAGTTATTGTTATTGTTTGTCTATATTAAATTTTATAATTTTAAACATTTATACTTTACTCAAAAAAATTTCCCAAATAAAGATATTTTTCATAATAATTTAATTGAAACTCTTAATTCATTTATTTAAGGAGAGGATCGTTACATTTATCTTATATTAATATAAATATCATTTTGAAATTGAAACAAATAATTAAATTAGGCATATAAATATGAAAACCAGCTATGCAGCGCAAACTATATATCTAGTATATTATGTAATAAGTCAACTCAATAAGATTTCTAATTCAAATATAGTTACATCAATTTTTTAGGATATCTGACTAAATCCAAACAAGTAGAGAATTGAAATCCTCAGCTTGAATACCGTTGAAATTTAAAAACTAAAGCTTTTATATCTAACAGAATTAAATAAATATCCAAATTTTGGTAATTTTTGTTTGGTTCATAAAAGGCCCACAGTAAAGGACATCGAAATTTAAATCAAAAAATTTGTATGATTGTATTTTTTATATTTTTATATATCATAATTATGTGTAAGATATTAGATATTTATCTAAAATTTTGATATTTTAATAATTCGAAATATATAGATTTTAATACATTCATGTATATGTATTTTATTTGTGTTGTCTTTGTTACGTTTTAATTATTTTTTTCATATTATGTTTATATCATATAATCGTATCAAGTTTAAAATTATTAAATTTATTAAAAATTACAAGAAAAATTTTTACATCTAAATTTGTTAATTTTAGACACAAAAGAGCTCTTATACTTAGCAAAACTAAATAAGCATCCAAATTTGTGGTAATTTTTGTTTGAGCCATAAGGCCTTATAATAAAGGTTTCTAAAACGAACTTCATATTTAAAAATGATAATTTTAAACATAATAAAAAAATATAAAAATAGATACATTTAATGAACATGAAATAATATATTTAAACGTAATTAAAATTTTCAATACAAGATTATATTCACATTTAAAAATTCAGATATATTTAATAATTTTTATTGTGATTATATTAAATGATTAAAAATAAATATAAACATTGCATGCTAACGAATTGCCAAATGCCAAAGCTACCTACCAAAATTGCACGAATACTCGAATTTTGTGGTTATCGTTGCTTGCGCTTTTATCAGTAAGTACCATTACAATTTTTTTTAAGCATGAAGTTAACTCAATATAAAAACTACATTTTACCTCTTTTTATTATGTTTATTCAAAGCTGTTATTTATTCACTTTGTTTTGGCTAAAAATTTGAGTTTGTATTTGATATATTATCATTGTATAAAGTTATATATTGTCAGTAAATCATATAATGATATTTTATTAATATATAAATATAAAATATTAAAATCTTTAAAAATAAATATAAATAATTATATTTTTTTAATACGTGATATTATTTGGTCCATTGTTAATTTATAAATTTATGTAACGATAGTACATCAAATAATACTACTAAAAGTTTTGTACTTAACCCGTATTTTTTTAAATATTTTAATTAATTAAATTTTACAAGATTATATGTCTAAAAATAACTTCATTAAAAAAATTTTATAAATGTTATTTAATATTTTACCAATTATAAATATAAAATAAAAGGATATCAAAGTCTAAAACTTTTACTAACAAAAATCAACTGAGCATTAACTTTATTGGGACAATGCAAGTATAAGAATAAGATTTTTAAATCAAATAGCTGGACTAATAGTACCTTAATCATGCATATAAAATTTTAAATTATATGATATAAATTAATAATATTTTATTTTTAATGTTTTATATTATTAAAAAATAATTATATATTTTTAATTTAAGTATGATCCCAATCTATATATGTATAGTAGCATAATATCTAATGATTAAATTAACGGAAAAAATTCAACAAATTGATTTCAACGGAGCATGTCCAATAAATTGATGAACATTTCTACCAATTAAATAACAATTTATATTCGACATATTGTTAATGTATATATTTATAAATCGACATTAAATTATATAATATATTAGTTAAAAAATATAAATATTTTATTTATTTTTAAAAAATTTTAAAATTTTAATTTTTATTAATAAAATATCATAAAATGATATACGTAAACCCATTAAACAATCAAATTAAACTTTTTAATGTGGCCTCTTGATTTTAACGTCCAAGTTCTTGGGCCACAACGAGCTCACAGGCGGCCATCACATTCAATGAAGGTTGGAAACGCTCAGCCTCTCCTCTCTCTCTCTCTCTCTCTCTCTCTCTCTCTCTCTCTCTCTCTCTGTATATATATATATATATATATATATAATATTAAAATAATAATTATCTTAATAATTATTAAAAAATATATATTAAAAAATTTAGATCACAAGTTCAGCAGATATTATTAAAAAGATAATAACGATACCGAAGCTTTTGCAGTTGATTTCATTCACTGAAGCAAAAGCAGAAGTTTGAGTTGTTAGAAAAACTCGTTGAAGAGCGGCTCGGATGCAACTTGTTTTAGAATCCCAGAACAGGTTTTGAGGTCAAGTGGGCACAGAATGCATTGTTTGGGCTTTGGCATGGCAGCTTACCCGCTTGTGGCACCAGAAGTTACAAAGCGGGCCATTCTCCAAGCAATTGAGCTTGGTTATCGGCACTTCGATACAGCTTTTATATACAGAACAGAACGGCCACTTGGTGAAGCGATCATTGAAGCAATTTCGCTTGGCTTAATTAAGTCTCGGAACGAGCTCTTCATCACTTCCAAGCTCTGGTGCAGCGATGCTCATGGAGAACTTGTTGTTCCTGCCCTTCACAGGAGCTTGCAGTAATATTTTAATATTTTAATCATTAGATTAATGATATAATCTTATTCATTATTTGTGTAAACTTCAAATCGATTGATAATATTACGTATATGGAAATATATTTAATTGTTAAAACTTTTTATATATTAAAAATAATTAAATATCTTTAATTCATTCAAAATTTGAATTGTTTTTCCCGTAGAAACCTCAAGTTGGAGTACCTCGATCTCTATCTTATTCACTGGCCTTTGAGCTTAAAACCAGGGGGTTATGAATTCCAAATTAGGAAGGAAGACCTCCTGCCCATGGATTTCAATTCCGTATGGGCAGCCATGGAAGATTGCCAGAGGCTTGGCCTTGCAAAGTCCATTGGTGTCAGCAATTTTTCCAGCAAAAAGTTAGCTGACATCCTTGCCTTCGCAAAGATTCCTCCGGCTGTTAATCAGGTAAAATTCCCCTTTTTTATGGTTGTGGTACACGCTTGGCATTCAATTTGGTTTCAACTTTGGGGTAATTATAAAGTTACAAAATTTGCGAAGGTGGAATTCAACCCCCTGTGGAGCCAAAAGAAGCTAAGAGAGTTTTGCAATCCAAACGGGATCCTTTTAATAGGTTACTCTCCACTGGGAGCCGCAGGGACCATTTGGGGCAGCAATAGAGTTCTGGAGAATGAGGTGCTGAAGGAAATAGCCCAGGCAAAAGGCAAGACAGTCGCTCAGGTAGTTGCATGTTTCCTTGAAAACCAAAGCTGTTTATAACAGTAATTTAAATAGCAGCCGTAATGAAATGTTATGACTGAGGTCTTAGTTTTTTGTGTTAGCATTGATGTTTATCACAATTGATAATAACAATATTTATTATATTTTATAATTAGATCTATAAATTTATTTATCAGTATTATATTTATATATTTTATTATATTATAATGATATTTAAGTTTTTTATATTATTTATATTACTATTGATATATTTACAATTCGTATTATATAAATTTTAAGAATATATTCGTATCATATCGTGTCATTTTTTTAACTTTATACATGTTATATCGTATAATCGTATCAAATATTATTAAATTTATCTACAATATTAAAAAATATAATGTGACCAAAAATGCGTTTAATCCTGGTACATAATATTACTATGGTTTGTTCCTTGGTTTCTCTTTCTGTTTTGAAATTTTAGATGAATGGAAGACAAACTAAAGATTGATTACTAATTCAAAAACAAAAAACAGATATGTCTGAGGTGGGCCTATGAAGAAGGAGTGGATATAATAGTGAAAAGCTTCAATGGTGGGAGGATGAAGCAAAACCTCGAGATTTTCAATTGGTCATTGAGCGAGGACGAGTTGAAAAGGATCAATGACCTCCCACAAAGCAGGGGCTGCACTGTAGAACCATTTATCTCCGAATATGGACCGTTCAAGACAGTCGAGGAGCTTTGGGATGGAGAAATTTGATTTGGATTTTTATATTATGCTTTCATCTGTTGCAAAATTTGTTTCTCCAAATATTCTCATTGCTGTTTCCTACCAGTATGAATATGATTTTTAAGTAATAATAATCAAGGTCAGTGATATCAATGCATTTAAGATGTTTGATAAATGAAAATTTTAAGTACTGAAAAATTAAGTATTAAATTTGTATTATAAAAATTATTTGGTATGTTACTAATTTTAAATATTGAATATAATTATATTGTTTTATAATTATAAACTTTGAATTTTGAAAATGATTTATTTTATGAATTTATCCTTATAAATATAAAATTTATATTATTCTAAATAATTCTAACTAAAAATTAAAAATTAATTTAAATATCTCAACAAAATAAGGATAATATGATGTAGTCAAGAGTAGCAATGGTACGTTGAACTACGTTTCTAGGTGCTCTTCAAGCTTTTGTGTGTGAGGGGGGGGGTGGATCCCGATGTAAAGGAGAATTTAGCTGCAATTTAGGCACTTGAGTTTGCAAATAAGGCATGGATTAAAACTTTTAGATCAGTTGGGTTAGTTGAACCAGAAGAACTGAGAATTAATAGATTGTTCGATTAATGCATTATACAAAACCTCTTTAACGAACTGTGTTGATAAAACTTAAAATGTTGTTGCTACCAAAAATATTTGGATTAGGGTAGTTTAGTCAACAAAGTTCAACTTAGGTCCGACCAATTAATTTAATATTAATTAATTTAAAATTGATTAATTATTAATTAATCAATCGATTAAAAAATTAGACCACGGTTAGGGATGAATTCGTACAGACCCAAAAATCCTTGGGCTAACAAATTGATTGTGTGAGAGACGATTCATAAGTACATGGACTGAACCTAAAAGAAAGTCTAGAGAGTCCAATTCGGTAAGGCTCTAATGCAGTCTTTAATGGAGAAATTTTAGAATACTGGCAGTTTGTGCTGGAGAAAGTTTTGCACAAGGAGACAAGACTAAAATCAAAGAATTAGGATGATTTCAATGTGAATAACATTTTGGGAAGTTATTGGGAATTTAAAGCTTGAGAAATTTTAGGATTATTGGAGTTGTTTCCGTTTCATCCGAACTCAGAAGCAGTTATCATAGTTAAGCAGATAATATTCGACTTCATGGAAAAATACTGCAATAACGGTTGGCAAGGACAATTAAGCAGTAATCGAAATGATTACAGGGCATCTTCAGCTTTAGGTATTGTTCATTTGATTTTTTTCACATATAAAAAATGTGATTTAGGTTCAACCAATGGTGAAAATGTGCTTAAAAATATGATTTTTTTTTTCACATATAAAAATATGGAAAAGT
>JBBYHO010000010.1:6540305-6560234 GCA_038382025.1 Adansonia gregorii | reverse complement strand
ATTCTTTATTATATATATTATATGTGAGAAATTAATTTTTGTAGTAATTTTTGAAGTAAAAAATTTTTATATTTTTTTATTTTAATAAGTTATCTCGACATATTAGTAATAATTATATTATATTAAGAAAAATTTAATTTTTTGATAAATTTATAACTTTTATTAATTGGTAAAATTATAACTACATATTATAAAAATTACAGATAAATATTATAATTTATATAATGTTTATATGTAATTTGTGTTATATGTAATATATTTGTATAAAGAATCTTTGAAGGTAATGTTTGTTTGTAAGTTGTTACATAATAATATTACTGGCTTACATACAAACATTAAAAGTTTTACATTAAAATATAACTAAATCTATAATATATTATGTAAAACAATCTTTTGAGAAAATTAACTTTAATTTTCTAAAATGTATTTTTTATTTTTATTAAATATATTATATATGAAGGTTTTATATTATATATACAGTATATATTATTATATACATAATATATTATACATTTTATATAAATTATATATATTAAAAAATTAAAAGAATATATATTATATATATGATATATAATATAAATTATACATATTATATATAATATATATTCTATAATACATATATAATATATAATATTACAAACATTATATAATAATATATTATATACAATAAAAATAAAAAAT
This sequence comes from Adansonia gregorii, assembly GCA_038382025.1. Classification (NCBI taxonomy): domain Eukaryota; kingdom Viridiplantae; phylum Streptophyta; class Magnoliopsida; order Malvales; family Malvaceae; genus Adansonia; species Adansonia gregorii. Next base: position 6,559,553 of record JBBYHO010000010.1, on the reverse strand, counting down.
ATTTTACACTAAATAATGAATTACTATTTAAAATCTAATATATATTAAAAATATTTAAATTAAATCTTAAATTATTTTTGAAATAATTAAAAATAATATATATTATATATAAACTGTATAATATATCTTACATTAATATATTAACATATATCATATAATAAAAATAAAAATATTTTTATTAAATTTTAATTTATTATTTAAAAATAATAAAAATAAAAAATATTTTATATTAGACCCTAACGTCGCCTTAGCTGTAGGCGAATGTCGCCTTAGCTGGGAAGGGAAGGCAATATTTATGGAGAATTACAAAAAAATAAAAGGTAATAATAATTATTAAAAAAAATTAAAGAATGAAAAAAAATCTGAAAAAAAATAGCAATTATTAAAATATTAATAAAAAATTATAATTACCATTTTACCTTTATTTTTCATCTTATCTTTTGACTGCCTTTCTCTCTGACAGTAATTTAATGAAGGTTATAAATTATATATATTAAATTATAATATACATTGTTTACTGTTTATTTTTTGTTTGCAATATTAAGGATTAAAAATTTTTTACACAAACAAAAATCTCCAAGAATAGTAAGTTATGATTATAATATTATACAAAAATAATCAACTGTATTTTTTATTTTCTGCTTACAAGTTTATTTTTTTGTTTCTATTAAAATGTCATTCTCCCACTATATAAGAATAATTAGCTTTAGCATATATAAAATCACTCTTAAAGTGATATCGATCATAAACGAACACAACTACTTTGTATATGTGCTTTACATTTAGTTAGACTGTGTCGTATATCTAGTTATAGTAAGTTGTATATTTAATTATAAGAAGTCATACATTTAGTAATTAAATTTTAATATAAAATATTTTTAATATTTTATTATATTATATTATATATTATTATGTTCTTTTTATAATATTATATATTATTTTATATATGTATTATATAATATATATTATTTTAAATTCTTAAAAAATAATTTGGAATTAATATTAAATATTTTTTATTTTTATTATTTGTAACTAGTTTTTCAAATTTTAATATAAAATATTTTTTATATTTTATTGTATATATAATATAATATTATATAATATATTATTATATTATATTTATTATATTATATTATATTATATATGTCTATTATTTTTAATTATTTAAAAATAATTTAATTTAATATTAAATATTTTTTAAAATTTTTACTTTTTTTATATTAATTCAGTATTTAATATAATTTAAGATTATTTTATAATTCAAAATTTAATATAATATTTTTAATATATATAATTACATATATTATATATAATTTCTGGGGGTTGATTCCTAAAATATATAATATTATAATATATAATATATATCACATAGTATATTATGTATAGCATATATAATATATTAATATATATATATTAATTTAAGATTTAATATAAAATCTATTTTTATTCTTTATTATTTATACATGGTAATTAATATTTTCTTTTTTTGAAATATGATTTTTAGATTTCTTTTTTGTAAAAATTGTCATTTTATGGCATTTTTTTGAAATTCTCCTCATCCATATAACAGGTAAACTCTATTTTTTTTTTTTTTAAATAATAGCTGAGATAAAAGCTTTAAAATTCAAAAGTTAAAATTATTTGAAGCTGGTGGGAAGCTTCCTTTAAGGATCTGATGCTAGAATTTTCCCATGTGACATAGCTTCATCAGTCTCCGGTTGGAGTTAAAACCAAAGTGATACTCAAATCAACTCATAGAAGTTAGCGTCTCCAACTCGCTGAACAAAGAATGAATCTGTTATAGAGTCATTTTTAATTCAATAATAATTATTAGGGAATCTGATTCCTACCATAGATTCAATCATTCTCACGTGGACTGGCATGCGATGACATAAGGGATTAGAATTGAATAATTTATGAAGTTATAGTGAAAATAGTTTGCAAGTAAAAAAAAAAAAAAGTTGATTCCAATCAAAAAACTAAAGAAGATCCACAACTCATAGTCAAACGTGACGGCGGGATCCAAGAATTAGCCAAAAGCTGCGTTTTGATATATTGAGAAACTAGATTAACGCCGCTCAGAATATCATCTGCAGTATGGCGATCGAGGCAACTTCTTTCAGCATTCCAGAGTATGTGTTGGGCTCCAGTGACAAAAGAATGCCACCTTGGGGCTTCGGAACGGCAGTCTCCCCGCCTGCAGGAGCAGAAGCTATAAAAATGGCAATTCTCCACGCAATCAAACTTGGTTATAGACATTTTGATACGGCAGCCAAGTATGGGTCAGAACAGCCTCTGGGTGAAGCGATTCAAGAAGCACTTTCGATTGGATTAATTCAGTCTCGAGATGAGCTCTTCATTACTACTAAGCTATGGTGCGGCGATGCTCATGGAGAACTTGTTGTCCCTGCCCTCAAGAAGAGCTTACAGTAAAAGAAAATACATTGCTTACCTTCATATAATCTTAGTATAGGGAACATACTCGTCTAAAACTTCTAATTTTTTGCATGCAGAAATCTGAAGTTGGAGTACCTGGATCTCTTTCTTATTCACTGGCCCGTCAGCGTAAAACCTGGGCTTTATGAATTCCCAGTAAAGGAGGAAAACTTCCTTTTTATGGATTTTAACTCTGTTTGGGCAGCCATGGAAGATTGTCAGAGGCTTGGCCTCACAAAGTCTATTGGCGTCAGCAATTTTTCCTGTAAAAAGCTGACTGACATCCTCGCCATAGCAAAGATCCCTCCGGCCGTTAACCAGGTAGCAGCTCTCTCTCTCTCTCTCTCTCTCTCTCTCTCAATTCGGTTTGGAATAATGATGGTGAAGTTGTTACAATGCAAGGTGGAAATGAATCCATTGTGGCAACAAAAGAAGCTGAGAGAGTTTTGCCGAGCCAAGGGGATATTTTTGACAGCTTACTCCCCATTGGGAGCCAATGGAACCTTTTGGGGCAGCGACAGGGTGCTGGAGTGTGAGGTACTGAAAGAAATTGCGAAGGCAAAAGGTAAAACTGTTGCTCAGGTACTTTTTCCAACCCAATTTTTTTTCTCTCCTTTTTGAGTTCGAGAATTTAAATTAATCGAGGCACATTGGAAGTTTTTTTAATCTTGAACACTCCAAAAATAGATATCTCTGAGGTGGATATATGAACAAGGGGTGGGTGTAATTGTGAAGAGTTTCAGTGGTGAGAGAATGGAGCAAAACCTTGAGATATTCGATTGGTCACTGAATGAGGAGGAGTTGAAGAAGATCGATGAGATCCCCCAAAGCAGAGGTGTTACCGGAGTGGCTTACATCTCCAGATATGGACCGTTTAAAACAGTTGAGGAGATATGGGATGGTGAAATGTAATTTCAACATAAATTCCCTGGTAGGAATTGTTTGATTCTCAAATAATTGTCACCATCACTCGAATAAGATTGACGCCCTTTTGTTTTGTTCATTCTTTTTATTTTAAAATTTTCTGACAATGAATTCTGACACACAAAACTTTTAGGTTGTTTAGATATTGACGTCCATAAATACTCACATATCTCTAAGACGAATAATTGTTGCCATTATAAAACAGAATTAACAAACACTTGGGGTTTAGAATTAGCAAGCGTAAACCAATCCAGCCTTTTCTTTTTTTCTTACACCGAATGAAGCTTATCCGAAGATCATAGTAATTTTTCTAGAAAGGGGTCTATTTTCGGAAACAATGATATTGACTACGAGCCAGATGACGATTCTACGTGGCTCATTATATCAATATGATGTTGCCCAGGTTAATCTCTCAAAACGAGCACTAAAAGCCAACTAGTGCCTCTAAACAATGTCTTATGTAAAATAAGCAAGTGATTAAAAAAGTTTGCCCCTGTTATGGTTCCAGCTAGCTAGCAATAATTACAAAAACAATAATCGAGCATCAGATGTGAAATAGTACATGAATGTCATCAAGTAGAATAGAAATTACTACTTACAGAAACTGAATATACCTAACAGGAATCAGGAAGCATATATAGTGCTTCTACAGAATTGTAGGACTTTCCCAGAAAGGCATCTTTGCATTTAATAAAGTAAGTTATACAAACTTGAATGGCAGCACGAGAATACAAATAAATTGCAATCATACTTAACATCTCGTGGGCCTATCATAACTTGGAGGTAAGGACGGGCAATTTTCATTCATGTAGGCATATGGTTCTAACGTGTTAAAATGTGGCAATTCCATCCAATACTCACCAAGAATCTGACAGAACGGAAGCCGGGCATCCTTATTGTTGCACCAACTCGGCAGGCGTGTTTGGTTGTTCTCAAAAATCTTAAGCATGTAGGCATCACGAATCTGTGAACAAATGCAACTCCTGTCATGCCATACAAGATCATAGCAAAACAGTAATGAAATTGAGAACTGAAGTACCATACTTACAGTGAATTCAGTTACTTGAATTGAGTTAGAAATAGGACCAAAGACCCCAGCCTCCTTGTACATCTCAAGGATAAAGGCAACACATGTTGTTGACTTTCCATCATTGTATACCCATTCATCTTGTTCTGGGATGGTGAGCAATTGATCAAAGGATATGCCACGCCTTTCAGTCTCCTCTAAAATTCCATACAAATCCAAATCCTACAAAAATAGGTAGAGTTCAAACTTCAAAGTAATATATTCATCAGATCACACTAAGTTTCACTTAATCCGAAAAACATTATGGCAGATTATCTAATTAACCCATATCTTCCCTTGTTCCTGTTTTGGTGAAATCCAAAATTATTTATTAGAGATAAAGCGAGAGAATGGAAGAGAGGGGATTAAGTATCTGTCGTTAAGTAGAGGATTTATAGAATTAACAGAGGAATTAGCACAATACCTCAGTCCCTAACCTCTTATTTAACGCTTCATTCCACATATTTGCAGCATATTCTGGCTGGACTCTAGTCCACATAGACATGACAGAAATGACCTGTAATCAAAATTATCTCATTAGAACTTGCGAAACAACCTTCATTTAGCGAGCTCAGTATCTCAGTGTTTTTCCAATAAAATCATCTGCCCCATCCCGAACATGACTTCAGCAAAGCATACTCAGGATAAACAGAATGATCAGAGAAACAGCCTACCAAGTGAGCATCAAGAGGTGGTGGATAGTTGTCAGCTAAAGTGTCTATCCAACTAAATATCATGTTGTGATAACCATATGGCTTGCCTGACATGCTCCGAGCATACTCCCATGCTGCGGTGGAGTTGAAATTTGCACGTATATCTGGATGTAAAGGAAGCAAGGCTATCTGCGGATTAGAATTATCCTTCAATGACAACTCCCACCAGTCATCCCATGGAATAAAAACTATAATGTCTTCACCCTGCAAGCAAATGGCATAAGGAGGAAACATCTAAATGGAATATCTCAATTAAATATAGCAACCACAATCTATAATCCCAATTTTTCAAAAAAAAATTTTGTAGGCAAAAGTACTTGCCACATCATACTAAATTGCCAAAACCTCGCTCATTCTAATTGAAAACACACCCCCAATACCCCTAAACCCAACCAAATGAAGATGGAGGAGAGGGAGCACAGCAAAAATGTTCAAGTCAACGAGATAAGAAGTCATCAACATCTGATAATAGTTCAAGGGTGATACATAATGCATCAATTAGATAAGGATTTAAAACCAAAAGTTATTAAACCGTGGACAGCATTTTAACACCTTTAAATTTGGGTGCGCATATATAAAACAAAATCTGAAATCCACATGTTAATTATAGCACACCTTTTCATTTTCATGTCCTGATTCAGCAACCCATAGACTGCCCATGCCATCCTTCAAGCAGACCGCAGTATGACCAGCAAACGCTCCAGTCACCCATTTTTCCAATGTCTCAAATCCCCCCCACCGACCACGGATCTTGGACAGTGCCAGAAAGTCACCAGAATGCACGTCTTCTGGATTTATCACTGTACGCCATGGCTTAGGACGTTTTACAAATGAAGCACCCATGCGTGTTTTCAAGAAAGCAAGATTGGCATTCTGACCCCAGATGGTATTAGAAAACAGAGGCAATACATCTACTAGAGAACACAATGTGCCAAGCATTCCAGATGGCATTAGAAAGACAGAGATTCCATGTTGCTTTACCTGCTCAATTTATTAATCAGAAAGTCATTTCCATCCAATAAACATGTTACAATGATATTCAAAGAGACAAAATTAATCAAAACATACATATTCCAACTCCGCAGTTTCCTCCCAAGAATCAAATTTAAATGTGTGCTCTCGAGCAGAAAAGTAGTAATCCCAAGTAATTCTGTAAGGTGTTGCAAAAACATAAAGATCCATACAGGTCCAGCTGTGCGCGTTGGATGTCTGTAAAAGAAAAACGTTATAGTTCAAAACAAAAATAAAAACTCCAAATTTTACCGTAACATGAAAAACAATCACCCCTAATTTCAACACTCAAGAGAAGTAACACCAACCAATTTTTCAATTCGAGATTCAAAGTCTACTAAGGAAAGTAAAAGGATTTCAAGTTTATAAACTACCTAAATCCGCTAAAACTTATTAAAACATCAATAACCATAGTCTACTAAACAAAAATGAATAAACTTAAATGAATTCCATAACCCATAATTAGCATTGCTAAACTATGAAGAAAAAAGCGAGTCATTTTGAACACTCAAAAGCAACCTGAAAAAAAAAATTGTAATTAACTCAAACGCCATCAATAAACAGACAATTAATCACTTGAAAATGACTGAATAATTTGTCAGCAACTGTAATTACGGTAAAAACACTTTAATTATAACCACAGTCATAGCGATTAATAAGCCAACGACACGAACCGTCAGATAAAGAATTCCACCGCCCAATCCTGAATCAATGGGATCGCTTCCGGTGAACTCGAGACGAGCCTTGTTGCCGTAAAAGCAAGTTCCTTTCCACTCAATCGAACCATTATTCGGGCTAACCGATCCAACAAAAGCCGGCAACAAATCAACGGCGCTGTGAAGATTATTCAACACCGGCCAAGATATCTGGCGCGGAAGCGCCGGCAGAACATCTTTGACCCTAAAGGGAACTTGGAAAGCTCGACCAAAATCAACGCCAAACCCTAACCCCAAAACACAGAGGAATACCGATAGAAGAAAACGACGGACGAAATGACACATGGGAAAGAAAGAACAGGTGAAATTGGGCTGCAATTGCTGTTAGGGAGATAGAGAGAACTGGGAATTTCCCCCTAAAATTTGTGAGCCATTAGGAATTTGAGTTGGATTTTGAGGGAGAAAGACCCGTTTGTCGTTGGGGAAGTTTTGGTTTAGCTTTTAAAATTGACTCTTTGCTTTGTCTAAGATAAGGAGGGGATCCGTTTCGTTTACTTTCACCGGTGAAATTACGGTAACGTGACATAAAGACCGCTTTGAAAAATACAAAAAGAAAAAAAGAGTGTTCGTTCTTCATTCTAAACGTCGTTTTTATTTGTGCTTTGATTGATTGCCCACATTTTTGTAAGTCTACTTGAAATAGACGTAACGTTTTCTTTCGGGGCTTACAAAATTATAAATTTTGACATTATCTTAACAGAAAATAGTATTAATCTTAGCACTTTTTTGTCCTACCATAGGATAGGATGCATCAATCAACTGTTGATTGTTTTGGACTTTTTTTTCCTTTTTAAAGACGAAACACACTACTTCGCTACGATTTGAACCACTACTAAAGGTTTTACGTTTTAGAACATCTATTTCCTATTAATATATCCATCACATTATGTATGCTTGTCGTTACGAATTTTTCATATTTCGATTTTTTATTCTCCTCTCCAGGTCTAACTTTATTTTCAGTAAAATAAAATTTTAAATAATTAAAAATGCAAAGTTTTCAATTAAAACATGACTCAATGGAGGGATTCTCAAACGAAGAAAATGATTCAATAATTTTGAAAGAAAGCCACATAATAATCTCATGTAAGATTTTATAGTGACAATAAAAGTATTTTTTTCCTATCAACATTTTTACTATAACCACCCCCCCCCCCCCCAAAAGAAAAAAATTACCGTAAGCACGTAAAGTTGTTAAGGGAATGTTTAATCTCTTGGTTTGAAACATGGTTAAAACCGTTCCAATTTTTTTACCAAGAAAGTTCAAATTTGAGAATAAGAAAAAAAAAATTATAAATACTTAAATTTAAACATACTTACAATATGTCACCTTGAGAATGACTGCATGATCAGATTTTACTTAACAAGTGGAAAATCCTGTAAAACTCTCCCACACCCTAACTCTCCCATTGGCGTGCTTGGTTCGTTAGGGGATGGGCTTTAAGCCTCGACCCACACCTAACAGCAGGATGATTTTAACGAAAATAAAATTTTATGTCCTTAATCAATTAATTCGGATTTAAATTTGAAATTTTTGATTAATTTATATTAATCTAAATTTAATTCAAATTCATTTTATCAAAAAAATAATAACCTAAAATTGACCAACTCGAGCTCAAAAATAATTTGGATTCTAAATGAGTCAAATCCAAAATGAACGAACCTGAGTGTTAAACCTAATTTACTATAAAGCAATTAACTCCAGTGTTACATCAAATTAACCTAAATCCAAAATAACTCAAATTTAAAATTATTCAAATCTGATTAATTGAAACATTAAACCTAATTAACCCAAACCCGAAATAACTCAAACTTAAAATAATCCAAATCTGAAGTGACCAAAAACCAAACCTAACAATTATATATTCATATTATATTCATGCATTATGTTATATCATAATTGTGTTTAAAGTATTTTTTATTTTTATTAATTCTGAGACATTAATAATTCGCATGATAAGATTTTTAAACATTTATTCTTGTTGTCTCGTGTTGTATTTTTATTTATTTATATGTTTTATATTTATATAATCATGTCTAAAATTACCATATCTACTCAAAACCAAAACAGCTAAAACCAATAAATAACTTAAAATTTTAAAAACTCAATATTACTCAACTTAAATTGATTCGACTCCAAAACTAACCCAACCGCCCAATTGACACGCCTGCCTAATTCTCAAAAACCCAAATTCAAACATAAAATAATGACCAAAACTCAAATACCCACCCTTAGTTATAGGGTTTACACTAAATCCATTTAAATTTAATCCCAAACACCTCTTCAAAAATGAAACAAAGTATTTAAAAAAAAAACCCCCAAATTTATAGGCATTGCATAAACTCAAAAATTGAGCCCAAATATCCACACAAAGAATCATAATTTATCAAATGTCGAGCCGTAACTGTCGGCTGACAAAATAAACCCCGAGGGGCTTGGAGTTGATATTTTGTTTATAAATTTATTAAATAACTAGTGACTTAGTGTGGCATACGTCATGTCGAAAAATAATAAATGTTTAGTGCAAAATTAATGTAACAAATAGCATAAATCCTCTCAGCCTAATGTATTAATAAATATGAGTTTGCAGGAGTGGCACAATTGGGCCTAACTGTACATTAAAAAAATAAATAACAAAAAATAAATTTTAATAAACATTTATAAGATAATATTCTTCAAATTCTTATTATTCAAAATTTTTATTTATTCAATGATATAAATAAATACATGATTATATTTATCAATAAATGCTAAACATAAAATAAATTCACTAATAAATATGAAAACATTTATTTAAATTAACAAAAGAAAGTACCTTTTTTTTTGCTTTAAAATTTGTTTGCATCTATTTATTTAATGAGACAAATAAGTTAATACATAATAGTTAAGCACATAAATCCTTTTTTAAGTACACCCACATAGATTTTTTTGATGTAAGAATAATGTTTTGTTTTTAATGTCATATAATTTATAATATTACATACACAACAATATTAGTATAATGAACTTAGCGTTTAATCAGTTAATTCATATACCCATCTAACGAGGTGATATCCGATATCAATTTAATACATACAATATTTGCAGTGACCAAAGTTCTATTAACATTAAGGATTGTTAAACCTTCTTCATCAAAATTTCCAGAGCAAAACTTGCACACCGTTAAGCATATATTATTACACGTTCGGAATCAAGAAAGGAGAGATTTTGTACTAATGCATTCAGCAACTGTGATGTTTTATCAGAGCCTTGAAAAGTAAATTTTTGCAAGTTTACCTTGATTTACTCTTCTCTCACGTAAGACCCCAATTACTTGCATGAAGATCACGAAATATGCTGGATAAATGTATAATCAAGAGCAAATCACTTCACATAGCAAATAGGAAGCAGTTTGAATAGCAAGGTAGAAATAGGGCACTGTCTTCCACCACCATTGGCTGCCTGAATGGGTTTAACTGAATCTACAGGACAGAGAGCATCACACATAACATTAAATTAAACAAATAAAAGCTCCAAACTATGTTCAAAGCATGTGGGGAAGCAGGTGGGAAGAGGATGGGGGAATGGGTGATGTTAGGAGAGGGAAAGCATACAGGAAGCCTGGGAGGCTGGCTTGTAACAGTGTTTATGCAGCAAGCTGCAAGATGACAAGCTTCTTCGCAATAATCAGTAAATACAGCAGGAACATTTATCTCCTTTATTCGCTCCTGAAATGCTCATTAGAAAGCCAAATTAATTGAGGGAAAAACGTTCGGAAATGCTCGAGCATAAAGGTATTGATAAAAAATAAAAGCTTTGGGTTATCCTATAAACAAAAACAAAACTACAGAGCATACTGAAGACATACTATAGTGGGTAACCAACTTGAATAAGCTGCAACGCCAGCATTTGGAGCAATCACTAAGTGTGGAAGGGAATCCTATTACACAATAGATATCTTAGGAAACTGCAACAGGCTGAGCGAAGTGGAAGAGACAAGTCCAAGATGAAAAGCTTTAAACAGACAAGGGAAAAAAAAAGCCCGGGGGGGAGAGGACAAGTTAAAGCGAAAGAAAAAAAAAAAGGGAAAGGACAAGGTATAGAAAGAAACACAGACCTTACATATATCTATGAAACGGTCATGATAGTATCCTCTGTGGAGGTGCAGGGTTACCACTGAAGAAGTACGAGTACCTATACCGCAGCTGGTGTTCCCATTTTTATATTTGCAATCGCAATCTTGCTCAATGCAATGAACATAGCCGCGTAGATCAAGCTTATCACCATCCCTATTCATCAAATGGAAACAGATTGATGAAAACAGGAAGCTTCAGCAATGGCCAGCACAAAGTTTGGGTTAAACCATCAATCATAAAAAGTTGGCTTATTTAGAAGAATAACAAAGCATCAAAGATCAGTTCCTGAAACAGCCCCAACAACGCAAAAATTATCCTAAGAGAAAATTTTTAACAGTTTGAAGGAAAAAAAAGCCTATTTATGATAAGATAATTGAAAAAAAAAGCAACCTGATCACCCCAAAGACAACCTAGATATCAAGACAATTAAAACTAATAAGTTTCATGTTATGAATTGGAATTATATGCAAACTGAAAATTGAAATAATTCCCACCCAAACCAACTACTTTGCCTTACACTTATAGCAAAGAGAAAGCAAGAGTAAAAGTTCAGCAAACGCTGAATAGGTAAAAGACCAACCTATGATGTGGAACTGCAGGTCCAATAAGCTCAATTTGAACATGAACCCCAGGAAAGAGTGCATGTAACTCTCCAAAGACAGCAAGTTGAAGGAGCTCCTTCTCAGGTCCTTTCAGCGTACAAATAAAATAAAAAACCTCAAATTTAGATAACTATATTAAGAGTACCGAAAGAAAAAATGAAGAAGTTTACTGCTATGTGAAAAATAAACAAAATTTATCCATATATATATATATATATATATCACCTGCAGAAGATATAAAAAAGACAATTAAATATATATATATGTATGTATATATAAGAAAGAATAAAACACACGCGCACACACACACAAAAGCTGCACAAGTATGCATAAATAGGCAGCTCTAAAAAATTCAGAGTGCTCCCTTGTGATACATCATTCCTTAATTATAGTATCTACTCTTTTCATTGAAAGTCATCAGCAATTAGTTTCTATTTGGAAACTACGGTCATTATCCCCCATTAAGTGCATTGCTGATTAAAAACCTAGAAGCATGCACGCACAAATTACAAAGAGATAAAGTTTCAAATTTCAAAGCATGGAGATTTAAAAGCTAAGAGGAAGTTGTACCAAGATAGTGTATGCGCAGTCTACTGATTTCAGACGTCAAATATCCCAATCCAGCAATTTGTATGGCATGATATACGGTAAGTGGCTGATACAAAAATAATCGAACAGATATATAATTAGTGCTAATATATCCTAGCGAGTAGATACCTACAAAATATAGCATTTACTCAAGTTTGCATTTGAGTTCAATGACTCAATGATTCATTAATTTCCTTTGACAAAGTTCCTAACTTTACTCTTTTAAAGAGGAATTTTGGATTTGGATTTCATCAGAGCAGAAGACGGAATAAAACCTTTAGAAATTGGGACTTAGGTGCCAGTTAAGAGAGGTTTCTTCACATTTTATCATATTTTTGTAGAGAGATGAAAAGTAAAGCACCTGAGAAATTGAAAGATTATTAACCATAAACTAAAGGAACCAATAAAAGATCATCCTCCATTACCACCATACAAGAATAAAGAAATTGCAGGTAAAAGATGTACCATAAACACCATTTGAAGATTAGAATGACAGTTTTTACAATGAACTCATACTAAAACATATCTAACATCTCATACCCAGTGAAGAAGCAAAGCAACAGGTGAATGTAATGGTATGCACCTCCATTCGTAGTAATCCTTCCAACTGCACAATGATTTTGCTATTGGAGATGAAGGCCCTGCACTATTGCAAGGTTAATTCTAGAAACATTCAATAGCCCAAACCAAAAAGCTAGAAGCCTAGAAGCAAAAGATATACCACGACATGGGCAGAGGATATTTGAGAGATTCCAAGTATCCCTTTCAAACCTGCAAACAAAGTTAAAGTGACCAGTAGTTTCAATACGAACTGCCATAAGTAATCAACTAGCTTAATCAGAAACTTCTTCTGTTATTCAAATGTACAAATTCTCATTTGAATCATAGCGTATAGAACTTTATAAAAATCCAAAATATAGAAAGGTAAAAGCATCCACTTCTACTGTTAATACTTCACACAAACCTTTCTTTTCATACCATAATCAATTCTCTGAATTGCATTAACCTTGATATCCTCCTCTCGGCTCACTAATTCTATCACTCAGGATCAGAAACATAAAAAATGTGTTTCCCTTTGCCAAGTTTGCCTCAGCCCCTTAGTTTTGTTTTTGGGTTTTTTATATTTTTTCCTGACAAATCCTTTTAATTCCAGTTACTTTAATAACCTTTTTTTTATCCCTAACAGATAAAGCTCATTCCAACAACCAACACGTACACATTAAATAAGAAGGGAACAATAACAACACAGACAAAATAATCCTCTAATAAACTTGTAGGAATATCTACTCAATTCTCAATTGCAATGCCAAGGGCCGGATATTTGATTTTGCAAAGGCCTAAACTATCAGCAATGAAGAGGGAAGAATCAAGAGATCGAAAAAACCTGGAATCACCAAAGGAAGTAATCGATGAACCACAACAGCATTCACAAACCCACATTCCTACTTGATGAATGCCCCTCTTGCTCAAGAATGAACACCTGCTCTCTTGCTTTTCACTGATCTACCAAAACAAAGCATCCAACCGAGTATACTAAGTCTAATAAAAGTTTAAATGCAATGTTTCATCAAATCCCTTTTTGCAAGCAAATTGCCAGTTACCTGAACCGTAGCTTCTTGAGAAAACGTGAAAGGAAAATCATTCAACACATCAAAGCGCTTCATTTGCTGCTCTAACCTTTCACACTCTTCTCTATGTTCCTTCCAGTGCGAAACCTAGGGGCAATTCTATTACAACTAAAAATGAGTAGAAATAACATGGCAGATAATATGTTGAAATTTTTTTTTTTTATTTTGAAATTGAAGAACCTGATGAGAAGCAGAGCAATAAGCAACGGCTCCACACCGAGTGCAGCGCTTTCTCGGGGGACCTAGGCATCGAGTTCCATTCCCCTTCCCGGCGCACTCCATTAATCAGACTTCGGCTGCTCTGCTACTTTTCGTCTTTTCTCGTTGGGAAAACCGGAAAACTGAAGTCATAACACAGGCAGTGAAAGCCAGTTTGGGCTTCTTAAATGGTGGCCCATTTACAAACCAATCCTGGCCTACTCTACCATCAAATTTTTTTTTGTGAACGCCGTACGCCAAATCAAGTCAAACCAAGTCCAGCAAATTTTTTTTTTTTTAAAGTTCAACTCAAAATATATGATACGATGTTGGAGTTGAGCTAAATCAAGTTTTATTTTTTCATACTAAATAAAATATTAAAAGTAAAAATTTAAGTTAAGCTTGCAAATCGTTTAAGTCAAGTATTAGAATACTTAAATTCAGTTTATATGGTAACTCAAATTTAATTTTAAAATTTAAATTTTTTTGAATTAAATTCGAATAGTTTATGAATATAGATGTGTCTGTTACACCCTAGTCTGGGTAACAAAATCAGTCGTCCACCCTTTTAACTAAATATGTTCATAGAGCGGGTTCAAGATGAGCCTACTAAGCATAGTATTAACATCCTACAAGCTAGCCTAAGCCAGGCCCGACCTGAAGTATATGTAATTTTTTCTATCCAAACTTGCTCATTTTTATAAATGAGTAGTTCAAGTTTATTTAGGCTCACCTATATTATTTTTTTATTTTTAAATATATTTTAATTAAATCTTTAATAACTTAATATATTCTTATTAAATATTTTTTTCAATTTTTTTAAGATGCATGGTATCACTTTTATTATAAAAATAATTTAACAAATTAACGACTAGTAAAATAAAACTATAATTATTATTATAATATATATAATTATATTATAAAATAATAAAAGATATAATTTGGGCTTGGCTAGGTCAGGCCTAGGCCTAGGCCTAAAATTTTTTGTCTAAGGGTTGATCCATTTTTAAATGGGCTTGATTTGTTTGCCTAAGTTCATTTTTCGGGTTTATTATTTTTATTCAAATCCTTTCAAATATCAAACAGGCCTTCAAATTTAAACAAATAAGCTAACCCTTAAACAAACTCTTTTAAATATCAAGCAAGCCTTTAAATTTTAAAAAATAAGCTAATCTTTAAATAAATCTACTTTCAAGACATTTGTTTTCTTTCATTTAGGGGGAAAAAGTCTTGGACTCATTTTTTTAAACAAATTATAGGTAAAAAAAAATAAAGAATTCATTCCATTCAAAATTAAGTTGTGGATCAAATATTTATTAAGTTTGAGAATTAAATAATGATAGTATACTGTAATATACATACTCAAACATCTGGTTATTTCATGTAGTTCCCAAGTCAAAATATACATGTGAAGGCTTTAAATACAGTTTCTTTATTTCATCGGTTAATTAAATCTTAATTAGAGAAATATTATCTATGAAGAATTTTATTGATACAAGATTATCAGACTACACTTGTTATAAAATATTATTCACTTTAGAGTAATATGCAAACTGTCTTTCTAATTTTGTTCTTTGAGTTGAAATCATTTGAAGAAACCTTCTTCAATCTCTCTTACTTGTTTTTTTGTATGGTATATGTAAGGACATGTGAGTTTTGGTGATGACATCTAGGTTTATTTGGAGAGTTTTGTTCACTGATTAATAAAGTCTCAAGCCAAAAAATACCTACCTACTCAACAAACACACCTTTAGCATATATTGCGAGATGCACAACATTGTTGGTTTCGTTCTGTTGCAGTTCGTGAAATACTTAGCAACTACACTAAGCTTAGATTATCAAAGAAGCTACCCATTAAGCCTCGAGCTGAATCTTTGTACCCGTTTGATCGGAAAACAATTAGATACTTTCATAAAGATGATCACGATTGGAAGAAAAAAAGGATGGAAAAACTACCAAAGAAGGCCATGAAAAGTTTAAGATTGGAAGAATGGATGTTCTTTATTGTTATTGTGCACACGGTCAGTTTAACGAGAATTTTCATCGACGTTGCTACTGGATAATTGATGGACAGTTCGAACATATTGTTTTTGTTCATTACAAAGAAGAAAAATAGGGGTACAGGTCTGGAATCTCCCGTTTACTATTAGCCTAGGATCACAGAATGAAAGCTTGCCAATTGGTTTAGGTCCTTCTACAGCATAAGAAAATTCACCTACTGCTACAATTCAGACATCTCACGCATCAACAAGTAGAATTGATAGGAATGAGAAAACATTATCTTTTGAATTTGAGGATGTTGACCTAGGGATTATCCATGTGTCAGTTCTTCTGACCAACCTATATATGTTTCCATATCTTATACTGCTTCAGTGGAGCCTAAACTTGTTGGGTTTCTAGAATCAAGAAGGAATCCTCCTGGTTCATGTTTCATAGAATCTAATTCTAATCACGACATTGGGTTTGGGTCATGTTTTTGGCTTGGCATCCATCGCTTAGTCACAAATAACATTAGCATGTCAGACCAAAACTCTATGTTGAATGGTCTATTGTAGCTGACTTTATAACTCATAAGGAAGCACAGATGAGACTGTATGAGGTCTCTGCTGTGTTAACATGTTAATCAATGATGTAGATGTCCAAGCAGTTGGGGAATCTCCATAGAAACTATTCCAGGTGCTATAGGAATATGATTTCAATTTGATAGGCTTAAAGTCTCAAAATTATTTTGATCCTCAGAAGGTAACAGCCTCTTCCATGCAGATTAGAATAAACCCAAAGACAGTGGTCTAAATAATGATGAACTAGGAAAGCTAAAAAAACTTGATAGCCTTAGAAGATGGATGGGTAAAGGGATTGGTAGAGATTGTGATAATTCCTTGATGGCTTTTGACTATGCCAAATTATTGGAATACACGTGGCATTAAGACTGATAACAGGGAAGTATCCAATTTATCATACCGTATGCAGTTTGATATCGATTTCTTTGGTCCTTTTCTTTCTCCATAACTGTTATTTAGCATTATTGATTTCTCACCTTACTTCGCCTATTCAGGTTTTGAAAACAAAGGTTTTACACAATGGAATTTTTTTGCGAAACAATGAGTTCTTTGGTGCCTCTAAATGGGGTTGTATATTCAGTGAAATTGAAGTTCCTGCGCGATTTTGACTAATAATGTTATCCGTTGTCAATTTCCTTCCCATGCACTTATTTTGTTCCATTTTACATCACCTGTAGCAACAGATAGGCATGGAGTGAGATAAAGGAGTTTGAATTTCGTGGAAAGCCAGCAGTCGTTAGTGAAAAACTATTACCTTACCAACCAAATAAAAAAAAATGAAAGCCACCAGCAGTTATGCATTCTCAAGAAATCAGAGCGCTCAAACTTTTTTTTATAACTTATGTAATAAATAATTTAAAAAAACTTTCACAATATCTATAATGATATGAGCTTTAGTTAGTTAGTAAACCCTAAATTTATAATTGTTGCTTAATAAAATTAAACTATATAAGAGTTTTACTCATAATTAATTTATTAAAAACATTATCTAAAATATTCTAGTATTTTTTGTAAGATAATTATCAAAATATTTAAATTTTCAAATTAAAATTTATTAATATTTATAAAACAAAATCATATATAAAATGGAACAAATCTTATCGCTGCTTATAAAATAATATAAAAAATATATAAATTTTATATTAAATATTAAGTTACATATTATATAAGTAACTAAAATTTTTATTAGCATTTAAAATTAGATCAATATAACTTTTTCTTTTTATTTTTTCAAGTTTAATGAAAATTATAATTTTGAAGATAAAGTAATTCAATGTAAATGTTAAAAATTTTTATTATCAAATAAATTCATTTAACCAAAATCTTATTTATAAATGTGATCAATTTTATTGTCAAATAAATTATTTAACCAAAGTCTTTTAATAGAATTCGAATTGTTATTTATCAATATGATAAATCTTAATAATAAAAAATATTTAAAATGACAAAATTAGTGATATAATAAACAATAATGGATAATTTAATCAATTCAAAAATTTGTTCATATTTGTGCTTTTATATATAATTATAGATTATAGATATAAATACCATATTCTTAGTTGGTTTTGAGTGCTAGTGCTGGAAAAGGAGAAAAAGAAATCTAAAATTAATTTAGTTGGTTTACGTAATTATTTATAAAAAAAATAATATTTAATAAATTTAAAATTTAAATTTAAATATTTGTAATCTTTATTCTTAAACTACGATTTTTTTTGGTTAAAAAACAAACATTCTCGGCTCCAATGAACATTTGCTAGTACAAGAAACAATGTGAAAACTTCTTTAAAAAATGCCCCAAATCATACTTAATTTTGGGGGGGGGGGGGAGGGGGAATGCCAAATCTTCTATAAATAAGAGGATGTTTCACACACGGTCATTGCTTTTTCTCAACTTCAAAGGTTATGAAATCATGATTTTAACTATTTAGGTAGTGGTTGATGTAGACATCATAAATTCAACCCATTGATGTGGACATCAAATATAGAGTCAATACAAAATCATATAAGTTTAGTTGATTAACCATGACTTAAATCTGATGCTTGAGGCTACGAGATATACAATCCCTTTACTAAACCTGGAAGAAGGTGGAAAAATATTATGCTATATTTGTCAAAAGGTGAAAGGTTTTTTCTTTTAATTATTATACATATTTATACAAGTGTAAAATTATTTAGTCTTTCATTAAAAGACCATTTGATATGATAAAAAGTTTTTACTTTTTTTTTAAAAATTAGATTATTAACAAGTAAATTTAAATATTTGGTATGTTATAAAGTATTTACAATCTTGAGAAATATAATTTTCATTCGAGAATAATTTTCTCACAATCATGTGAATGTGATTCTTATGAACAGAGATAGAAAATCAATTCTTTTATAGAATTGAAAAGTTAAAAAAAGCTTTAAGATAAACTATCCTTCTTCATATTTTAAAATGAGTAGCTAAATTTTTTTCTAACTACTTTTACTAATTACAAAACTATGAAAATTTAATTTATTTTAAAATTATTTTAATTACTATTAAATTAAATTACATTATAGCTAAAATACATATTAAACATTTAAAACTTATTTTTATTTTAATCATACAATTAAATTAGAGATACATGTACTATGTCATTTTTATTTAAAATAAATTAATTATTATTTAAAAGTAAACCTATTAAATAACATATTTATTAATAATAAATTT
>JBBYHO010000010.1:6502619-6519738 GCA_038382025.1 Adansonia gregorii | reverse complement strand
AGAATAAAGAAAGGAAAAAGAAAACAAAATTGAATAATATGAAATGAATGATTTCTTTTGTAAAAAATAGAATAATAGTTTTAATCAATTAAAAGCTCGTTAGTACCCATCAAGCAAAAGATGGGAAAAACACGTCATGTATAAAATTAATGTTATATATTTTGACTAATGTTGTTCTTTTATAATGTAACAATCAGTGTTCATATAAAGTTTTGATTGATCGAAAAGGTATTCATAATTTAAGGATTAAAACAACAAAAAATAATTTAAAATTATAATCAGCAAATAAGTTTAGACTAGGAGCAAAAAATTGATAAATTACAGAGTTTCTCGTATTGCTTATAAAGTTTAGTTCATACGTTAAAGAAAGGAATTTCGCTCCTTTGTTAGCACGAATTTAATTTTCATGTGCAATTCGAAAATAAAATTTTGAAATGTTAGTATAAAGAGAGTGTACTATTGATATTGTTTTGTAGATCTATTTAAAGATCGAATTACTCAGACTCATAAATACTTTTATTGTTTGGGAAGAGATTTAAGTACGGGTAAAATTTTTTTAAAAAAAAAGGATACATTAAACTCATCCCTACATTCACATAAGCACTATCTAACTCTTAATATGAGTTGAGCTAGAATAGAATTTTATGTAATTGATATTAAAGATATATTCTTATTAGGCTAAGATACGTACTCTTTTCTCTCTCTCTCTATATATACATATATACATTTACTTTTAGAAAATAACTAGAAGTATTGATCCTAATTACTTTAGTAAAACTTCTCTTTTAAACTCTCTCTTACCTTAGCTTTGTATATCCACCAAAAGCCCTAAGCCCTAAAACGTGAAAAATTTGCGGACTATTATAGTGGTTGCTTCCTAAATGAGAAAAAATCAAGCAATTTTCAACAATGGTAGACCAAGAAATAGATCTTTTAGACATATTCAAGATTATTATTGGAGTAATGTAATTCTAAAGCTACTCCTACTTTCACCAATAATATAATACGAGAATGTGCTTGCTATAAAATGCGTTTTTATTAATGAGTATCTTAATGACATTTGTTAATGTTAGTCGATTTATTTTTTATAATAATAAATAATAATATTATATTAAATATAATAATTGATAGCTTTATTCATATTTTTTAATACAATAAATGAAAATATTATTCCTATTATGTATAATAAACTTAAAAAATACTCTTAAGACATTCATTAATAAAATCCTTACAAAATTACGATGGTATAAAAAAATTATCAAAATATGTCTTCTATTAATGAAAGAAAAATGGTCAAAATTTTAAAGTACAATCTGTATACAAATTGTTGTATTGTTATTGTTAGTACAAATTGGATAAGCAACAATTGTTAAATTGATATACTCTTACCATTATTAAATTTCTAATTAGATTAGGTACAAATTTTATTTGAGAAATGTTAAGCATAGATTAGATGGATATATATATATGTAATTATTATATTTTTTTAATTATATAAAGGTAATAACGCTACAAATACCAATTAAACGGATCTATTATATTTTTAAATAAAAAATGAATCCAAATTAAAACAACTCGAATTTTCGAACTGGATTCGAATTTTTCCATTTGTAAGATCTCTATCATTACGGTTTTGGTTATGGTTTTGGGTGGTTCCAAACAAAAAGCAAGCCAACCCTTTTAGTGAGCAAGTCCAATCTTGAAGCTAATCATAGCCTGATAGTGTGCCAGCTATTTATACAGCAGAAAGAGGGAGGCATCGATTTATGCCGATGGATGGAATGGAGGTTTTGGCCTTATGGTTATGGCAAGATAATCCATTTCTTCAGTTTCCCAAGTGAAAACAGCTAAAGAAGTACGTAATATTAGTACAGTACTAGTTTTTGCTTTCTTTAAAAGTCAAATGATCTGTCACTTCCATCCTATTGTTCATTCTAATAAGAAAAAAGAGGCTGTCAAGGAGTCTTCATTTAAAATAATAATTTCTTTAAAACAAGAGAAAATTTGATACAAATTATGTAATATCATTTTTTATGAAAAATTAAATAATTTATAATAGTTTAAAATGATAATTTTTTCAGATAAAATAAAATTCGAAATGTATTATATAACATTATATATATTTTTTATTAAGGTGCCAGGCCAGGTCAGTTCAGTGCCCTGCCCAACCAGCCTCAGCGTCCAACCAGTAGCATGACGGCAGCTAACCATGCATCCAACCCATCCCTATTCCTAAATTTAGTGTTGTTTGCTAATTGCCAGCTGGTGATGTTGACGGCCATCATCGGCCTGGCAGGTGGCACCGGCAACCTACTTCTTCAGTACTACTTATTAGCTGCTTTTCCCTCTCTCCTCTGTAGTCCTTCCATCCTTTGCCTGTTAACGGGAGAGATATTGTACAGGCAGTAGCCATCACAACAGGATTGTTACTCCGTATGTACGTTTAGCAAGTCAAACCAACGTTCATAATACAAACTCAAACCCTCCTTTTCTCTACTCTCTCTGTCTTAACCCAAAAAACAAATTTCTTTATCATAATATATTATATTATGTGTTGCTAGATTGTACATCGGAAGGATTATTTTTTCATTCTAAAATTTACTTTATATTTTAGAAGATTTTAATAAAAATAAAATTAAAAAAATTAGATTAAAATTCAGATATATCTAAAATTTAGGTTAAATTTTAGATATATATATTTTTTAATTTAACTCAACTTATTTTATTATTATTAATATAAAGTTTTAAAAAGATTAATTTTTTTAACAAATGGATTGATATGATCTTTTACTAAGATCGATTCCTTTCTATATAAAATAAAGGGGGTTTGTTGTGAATTTACATAATCGAACCAAATATGAATAAAACTTTTTACCTATATTTTGAATTGATTTGAATAGATAAAATATTTATTAATAAAAAATCTAAACCGAACTAAAATTCAATCTAATCGGATCAAAGCCCAAAATCACTGCTAATCTTGTACGGGTATAGTGAATGTATAAACGTAGGAAACAAGGGCGGAGGGAAAGTGGGGCAGGCGTAGGCACTGATACTCCTTTAAATTTTTTTCAATTAATTAAATAAATATATTTATATTAATTATTAATGTTTTCCATTCTATGCTCACAAGGGGAAAATAAATAAAGCTAAACCAGTACAATATCTAATATGAATTGTGCATTTGACTTATTTTGTATTTTTTTTTAAATATATGTAATCTTATGATTTTCTTTTATAACATGAAATAATTTTATTGCATATTTTAATTAAATAATAGTTTTTTTTTTACAAAATTGAGACGTTATTTCTTATTAATTTTTTTATATGTGACATGGATTAAAATGTTTAAAAACTAAAAAAATAAAGAATTTATATATGTTAGCAAATTTAATATCAAATATAATATTTAAATTTAAAATTTTCGCACTAAAATTGCATCGGGTCGAGTTAGATGCATATAAACAAAAAATTTTACTTATTCAAAATTTTACCTGATTTAAGCCGACAAACAATCTTCTCTATGAATAAATTTATTTCATACATAATTGTGTTTTCACTTAAAAACTTTATATGTATATTTTGACTTTTTAGCAGAACATTTTGGCTTCACTCTACTTGGAACACCATGTTTCCAAGGGAAGGTTACTTTTCAATTTACACCTACCTGCCTCTGCTAGGGAAGGTAATAAAGTAGGCCAGGGGCAAATATAGTAAAATTCACCTTTGCTCCGTTGGTAGATGATTTTACTTTATCGCCAGCCTCATTTCGCTTATTAAATTTTTAATATTATTATTATTTTTGTGAATATTAAATATATTTATTATTATCTCATCTCATTTAATATTTTTTATTTATTTATATTTTTTAAACTATTAAAGCATGCGCTTCAAGAGAAAAAAATAAATTTTAAAACATGTATAAATATAAAAAAATAAAACATAAAAATATACATTACAAAAGATATAATTATCATATTATCTTTTTAAAAATTTAAATTTTAAAAATAAAATAATAATTTTAATATGTCAAATGAAACGAAATAGAATAAGCAAATATCATAATACTCCAGACTCGTCTTTCAAACAAAAAACTCACTTTACCTTACCCTGTCTTTACTGTTTAAAAAAAAAACTCTATTTAAAGCAAATCAATTCGAAATCAATCGAATGATTCGGGTTTTGCCGTCTCTGTTCCGCTACATTGCAAAATTTCTTGTAAATAGCACTAATTGTTGAAGCAGCTATAAAAAATAGTCCATACTTCTCAGAATTCCTATAAGCCGTCACTAAAGAATTGATATATCATCTTTTACGGATAAAAAATTTGTTCGAAGATCTTAAATTTTGAATCGTAAAATGAAATTAAATCTACTAACACAAAAGTTCTATTTATGATCACATCAAATATATTAAAGATCATATGTCGTTGTTCTAAAGTATAGAAAATTATATATTGTAGTTGTTTAGAATGAATATCATACAATAATAATTGTCAACAAATATTATCAATACTTGTACTCTAAAAAAATATTATTATATAATAATCATACGAGTTAGGTACATTATTAATAAATAAAAGAATTTTGTTAATTATTGTCCTTAGAATATTCTTAAAGATTATTATATAATAATATTTTTATTTAATATATTAAAATGATGGATAAAATTATTAATTATTAAAGTTAGTACAATATTATTATATTATTACTATAAATAATATATTACCTAATTTTAAAAAATACCTTAAGAACATTTGTTTTAAAAAAAACCCTAAATAAAAATGCTAACAAATAGCAATAGGTTTACAATTTGAAAGTAATTTATGGAATTAAATCACAACTCCGATTGCTTTTAATTAATTAAACAAAGGAACATGAGGATATAATTTCGGAAAAAAAGTCAAATTAAGTGGGCGTTTAGAGTCAGATACGATATTGCAAATGTATTAGGATTAAAGAACCCAATGCCAATGCATTGAACATTCCACGAGTTTCTGTTGATTCATATTTAAAGCTTAAATTGACAGATAATTTTAGACGTAATATAAAATAAATATAAAGTAATATATTTTAATATATTAATAAAATATTGATAATATACATATTATATTTACATTTAAAATTTTAATATATTTAATAATTTATATTAGTGAAGAATTACGAAATGCAGTACATATATACCAGTATTATCAAATCTAATTAAAGGCTTCACTTCTTTTACAAGGTCAAGAAGCAGAAAATGTTCCACTACACACCAACGGTAATTTAACTAACCACTCTAAAAGGCACATACTGATTTGGGTTGGAAAACATATGTATGAACCAACCAAAACAAAAACTGCAAGGAATTAGTTTAAGAATTGTCTAACATTTTCAAGGCACGGTCCAATTAAAGGCAAAATGAACTAATAGTAATGATGATGATAATAATAATAATAATAATAATGGGGGGTTTGGTTGGTTGATAAAGAGAAATGTTATTAGAATATGAGTGATTAGTGAGCTTAAAGTCAGAAATTTGGAGTCTGAGGAGATTATGGGCAACAATGAACCCAGCTTGCGAATGAAAATGTTCAAAAGTTTATTTGATCAAAGACCTTGTCTGGCAAGCAATTGAAAGATGCAACTTTCAACAAGAACTTTAATGCACTTGACTTGCTGAATGTGAACGACATTACTAGACCAATAAATTTATATATGGGGTTATGCGCCGTCTGTCTGCGAGAGAGTGCATACAAATTTGATGCCCTGGCTTTTTGTATCAGAATTGGAGCCATGGAGACACAAACTTAAACCTAAGAATAAAAATAAAATAAATTTCTACAGTTAATTAGAGTGACAAAGATGTGATCATATTTAACTGCACGTGTGTGTATAGGACAGGTAAATATGAAAGTTTTTGGTGGTAAATAAGATATTAATACTTTATTACCGTCAGATTTGAGAAGTTAACAAAATAAATTCGTATTTAAATCATATAATTTTATAATCTTATAAAAATATATATATAATATAATATATAATAAAATTCAAATATATAAAAAATTTAAAATTTATATAAATTAAATTTTTAAGAATTTGTATTAATATATTAAATATAACATAAAAAAATAAATCAATTATTGTATCTGTATTTCAATTTTGAGAAATGCATAGGGCATAGGATACTCCGATATTCTGGTAGAAGACAGAGCAGAACAGGCGAGTAATGAGTTAGCATTTAGTGTTTCTTTTATGTATATATTTGATTATCACTATGAGCGATGGATGAATATATGATGTTGAAATCGGAGTGAGTGACTTTAATATCACCGACACGTAGAGATAAAGCAAGAAGCCAAAACGAAAGGAGCGATCGGCATTGCGATTGCAATGGCAATGATGTGGGCAGGTGGACCCCGGCTGGCTAGTATAGTTCAGTACATGGGGCCCTTATTCTCCCTGCTTGGTCCCACAGCACCCGGACACGGTACGAAAATGGAAAAGGAAATGTAACATGATAATAGGATAGACAACGGTAACCATCATATTCTTCGTTACAATCGAAGTAATTTAAGTACAATTATTTTCATCGTCAATCCAATTAACTGATAATATTATCACTCAATCGAAAATATTTTTCATTAATTCTGTAGGTTAACTAAGCTAACCAAAATCTAATTATTTTATTATTACTAAGTTAAATTATATTTTATATTTTATAATTTTTAATTTTTAATTTTTTAAATTTGAATAAGTATAATTATCGAGAAATATTTGCATATAAAAATAAGTAAAGATAAAATAGTAATTACTCAAAAATTTCAAGAATATTATAATTAAAGCATTTAATAAGAATTAAAAAATATTATATTATATACTGAGGAATTTGATTAATTCAATGTATTAATTTTGAATCAAATTAACCCATAATAAGGTTTTTTCAGATTTTTTTTAATATCAATTAATCAAAATTAATTCTACTTTGATCAACTAATTCAATTTTAATGGAATTATGTTTACCCTCTCCTGCCTAAGACTAACAGCAAAGATTTGATTTTAGAGTGGTTTTATAAAGGATTATGGTAATTGTGACGCCTTCAGGTCGCCCGTGAAACAGGTGAGTTTCTTGCTGCTGTTCTTCACAGTCAGCGACGAAGCCACCGAATAATAAATATTCAACTTTGAATATGAATTTTGAAGTTGATAAAATATATAATCAAAATAGATTTCAACTTTGAAAATTGAAAGTTCCTGTGAAAACGATTCAATTTTTCCCTCTTTTTGTTTTTATTTTTTCATGAGCTAATCATGGCTGCTACTACCATTATCACCACCTACACGCGCGCGCGCGCACACACACACATAGCATTGAATAGAACTAAAGTAAGGCTACTATTCTCTTACCCACATTCTACGGTCTCTTTTTGTTCTCATGTCCTTTTACCCCAGTTGTTGCTTTCAACGCCAGGGATTGATTAAATTACGGAGTTTTTATTTGCTAAACTGATTAATGCAAAATGTTTGTGTTCAACCAAAAGCATAGAAATGGTTTTCATCAACGTTAAAAAAATTAGGAAAGGTACAAAGGAAACTGACTAGGCCTGCCCATACCCCTTTTCTCATTAAAGGAAAAACAACAATTACTTGTTCTATTTCGAAGTTTTTTTTTTTAAAGGGAAAGCCATTACTGCCAAGAAAAGGCAGTAAACCTCATTGGAGCCTACAAAGGGCAATAAGGTAGGATCATCGACAATCTTATTGCGAAAGGTGGATTATTGTCGGACTTCATATCTGCAAATCATATCAATCATTAGCTCCAGCCCAAGTTGTGGTCCAGAGCGGGTCGTATGCGAGGAGGGTGATATGGTCATCATCCATCCCCGTATCACCACCCTCCCCCAACCCCCTACAACCTTCCCAGAAAAGGGAATGTTGGCAAGCTAAGTAAACCAACCCAAGACATTCCAGCCGAAGTTACCAATAAAAAACATATATAGAATGAACTTGGAAGACGCTTACCTTTGTACCCATAAAATATGAGCAGAAAAGCTGTTCCACATTTTAAGAAAAGTATATCCATACATATCTGAGCAGAACAGCAAACCTATAATCAATCATAGGAATGTAAAACCCTGGGATCAACCAAGATACTACACGCCTAAAATGCAACAATTCTGTCCACAAACTATGGAAGAATCAAATCAAGTATTCTATACCAATAGAACTACAAAATCAAATTGGTAGCTTGGGAAGAGCTGGTCACCTTCCCTTGGGTACTTTATTGTTCGTCGTTCTTCCAAGATTGATGGGTGGGTAAAGTGTCACAATGATGTGAAGTGGTCAAAATAATCCACAGAAGTCTCAATTTAAGGAAGTGTAGCTCTTAAGTCTTTCCTATCAGGTCCAAACGACTGCAGTGAAAAAATTTGATGAAACACCATCAATATCAGTTAAGGGAGGAAAGGAAGAATTTATATATTTCTAACTGCATGAGCAGAATCTAATCCATTCAGCAAGATAATTTCATACTCGATACCAAATGATGTACCAACAAAAAATATATATATATACACAGAATTGTACTGGGTTTCTCATGGCCCATTGGGCCAGGTGAATTTTTCTCATCTATCGGCATGAATACACAAAAAGCAATGCTTTAAT
The DNA here is from genome assembly GCA_038382025.1 of Adansonia gregorii. Lineage (NCBI taxonomy): Eukaryota > Viridiplantae > Streptophyta > Magnoliopsida > Malvales > Malvaceae > Adansonia > Adansonia gregorii. The sequence goes on along the minus strand of JBBYHO010000010.1, from coordinate 6,511,093 downwards.
TAAGCAATGAAATTACTTTATCATCAATCCAACCTATATTCTTCAACTTTCCCATCAGAGCAGCTAGGATCATGGTAAATACTTTTTCATGGAAACCCAAAATTAGATAGACAATGTTATTATGATTTAACATACCAGATAAAGGGATCATCATATCATTTTTCACATTGACATAGGAACCTGCTTAACTTTCCCAGTGTTACGTGTTGCATATTTTTCATGGAGAACTTGGGAAGAATAAGCTAACAAGTAGATTACTTTGGATTAAGAAAACTAGTCAAAACAGATTCATGATATAAGCAGTTTCAGCAAATCTCTAGATTTGAAGGATACTGTTCTTATCCCACAGCAAGCTTTAGCCTTTAAGCAATGTTACTTTAAAAAAAAAAAACAAAGGATATGAGAATCATTCATTATAGAAATTAATAATTTACCTAAGAGGACGAAATAAGGAACATTAGCAGAGGTTATTACATGCAAACAATAGATATGAATATGCAAAGCAAATGATTCTTACCTCAGCACCCAAGCCTTTCACATACACATTTGTGAAGAGTTCAGAAGGTTCAGGCATTGGACTTTCCTGGAAATAAGAAGGGAAAAAGAATCAAAGCCATGTCCATCAGGAATCCACAACCAACTAGACAAAATTTAAAATAATATTTTAGAAAAATCACATACAAATAACTTCATTAAAATTATTTAAAATGAGAATTTCAAGATAAAAACGAATGAAGGAAAATATGTCTGACCTTAGCTTGGGCAATTGCATCGTCTACCTCTTTTCTCACTTCCTTCTCAGTGTCCTGAAATTTTCCAATATTTTGAAAATTTTATTACCACAACCAGGCCCCTAACAACATTTAAATGCCAATAGTTTCACAAATGAACTTCAGTAAAATACCTTCAACTCTTTCTCAGTAGCTAGGTCGTGAGACAATATCAGCTTCCTAATTCTTTCAATTGGATCACGCTCCTAGAAACATAACATCTAGGATGTCACTTTGTACTTACTTGATTTAAAAACAACGCAGAATATCTAACTTTGAACAAATGAGTCCTTGGAAAAGTAAAGAGAATTAAGTATCAACCTGTCTAACACCACTAATCTCATCACGTGTTCGATAGGTGCTTCCAGGATCAGACATGGAGTGACCATGATACCTGTAAGTGTCCATTTCAAGAATCTGCATACAAGCACCAAGAATCAAAATAAATCAATTATGCAATAAAATATAGAAAACCATAGGAGACTTCACTAAGGAAGTAGCAGCAAATAAAATGTATAGGTACAATCATTCCATTGGTAGAAGAAAAAATTGCATTACTTATATGGCAAAAATTTGGAATCATATATCTTTAGGCATTACTTTGAACCCACGTGCATAACAAGAGTAAGGACCCAAAATCCTTTTATTGATAATTTATAGTAGCTCCTTGCTTTGAAATTACAAGATACTGGTATTTATTTTTTCCTCAAAAAAGGGAGCAAAAAGATATGAGACAATGACTTATATCCCAACCCAAAAATCAGGTATAAATGCCACTTTAACTACCCGTGAGATAGCTATAGAATAGTTTCCCATGATAGTGCCTAATAGTCTTTTTTCCCACAGCAAGCACCTTGGGAGATGCTAAGGTTATCCTATAAGCACCAATTGATTCTAGGATAATCTGCTGCTTTTGCTTTATATTGTTGGAATATGCACTAAAACTAATCAGATTGGACAAGGATATACTGCTAATAATGCATATTAATCATCATACAATATGGGATTAAAGGTTTTCCTTCACTATTAGTAAACAATAATAGAAGTTATTAAATACTAATTGGATGAAGCCCGTGGAACATACAAGCCTTGCAAAAAATTATAAAGAGATATAATTATGAGATCCTTATACATCAAAGCCATTTTCTTAAAGTTGTTCCTAGTCATTGCATTGTCAAGACAGAAAACTGACAATGATAAAAAAAAAAACTGGGACGTGTTAAGTTTCTTTATTTGTAAAATAAGCAATTGCTTTCATAAATTAAAGTACAAAGATACTTGGAGATAATATGTAGGCACCAAGCTCATTGAACATGGCCCACAATGAGAACTCCATTTTGATAGTTCACTTGATGTCTATGAAAAGGTTCTCATGTGTCAATTTTGTACGTTCTCTAACTTGTGATGCCTGCTTGTCTTGTTCTGAATTGTCATACTTCGATTTCATTTGAACAGATCCTAATAAAAGAAGCCTAGGAGGGAGGCATGAAACATGCAAAATAAATGAGTAGCTCAGAGAGAATTTACCACTCCAGGTGATTATGAGAAGACTCATTTATTCTTGGTTTAGATTAACTTGATAAAGTATTTAGCCAAAGCACATTGAATTTAGAATGTTGAGAACATACTAGAATTCACTAATGTTAAACCAAGAATTGCAAAAACTAATATGGAAGTATTTCACAAGTGGACGCTGAACCATGCTTATGTTCTAAGATATTTCGTGAAAATACTATTGATAGATTGATTATTGAAAGCTAAAATACAAATCACAATGGCTTTGAGCATTTGGCTACCCATGATGGCTTGCTGGATGTCGCTCATAGTCTTGAATATAAATTATGTGATATTAGTTAAAACTTAGGTTATAGTTTATATTTAATGGCCGATATGTTAGAAACTTAATAGGTCACATTATATCACATTGCCGGATTAAAATAGAGATTTAATTATGTGATATTTAATTGAATAAAAGCATTGAAAACTAAGAGATTTAATTAAAGTGTTTAACTAAATTAATGAGACAATAGGATATAGTGAAATTAGGGTTGCATGCAGCAAGACAAATGTATTTTTATGCATGCCAAGTCGCACCCTCTAAGTAAATGATTGCTTAGTGAATTGTTTGTGAAGTTCTTTTAGGTTTCTCTCCCTAGCCACCTTTTAGTGAAACGAAAAAGAGAATTCTTCTCCAAGCATTTGGCGACAAGAGAGAAATTGGTCCACCTTAATTCTTATCCACTCTAGCCGCACACCACACCTTAAAGAGAAAAGTGTTCTCCAAAGAAGCATTCAATCAAAAGCAAGCTTCTGCTTTGGACTTGTTGTCGACTTGCCACCACAAGAGTGTCTTAAACTTGAGGTCTTCGCTTATAATTATGTGGATCACTATTGCAGGCCTAACACTTGAAAGGCTTTTGTGACTTTAACAAAACTAATTAGTGATCAAGCTTTCAGACAAACTTGTGGAATTCACTTGAGATTACAACACATATGTGGCAATGAAACTTAAAAGGAATGCATAAAACTTATGCAGCATATTACTTGTTTTCTCAAACCAATAAATTGTCCGTGCAGAAATCTTATCATCAGATATCAGCAGATCACTTGCTCGACGATTGCTACACCATAATATCCTTGGGGCCAAGTTAAAGAAGTTGTCAACAACAAGCAATTGACATTGGAGATCATGAGTCCCGTAAAACTTGAGTAGCAGCCCATAGATGCTGATCCTTTCTATAGAAGTTTGGAAGTTATGCTTTCCCCTTGACCACAAATTCAGACCTCCCTTTACGTAGGTCATGAAGATTTCTCATAATTAGTGATCAAGCTTTCAGACAAACTTGTGGAATTCACTTGAGATTACAACACATATGTGGCAATGAAACTTAAAAGAAATGCATAAAACTTACGCCACATATTACTTGTTTTCTCAAACCAATAAATTGTCCATGCAGAAATCTTATCATCAGATATCAGCAGATCACTTGCTCGACGATTGCTATACCATAATATCCTTGGGGCCAAGTTAAAGAAGTTGTCAACAACAAGCAATTGACATTGGAGATCATGAGTCCCATAAAACTTGAGTAGCAGCCCATAGATGCTGATCCTTTCTATAGAAGTTTGGAAGTTATGCTTTCCCCTTGACCACAAATTCAGACCTCCCTTTACATAGGTCATGAAGATTTCTCAAGCATCTTTATGGCCTTAAAGACTTCTCTTTCATCTTGAACCAGATGTGATAGAATCAACATGCAAGTAAAAAGCATGACTTTGGAATTTCACGTGACAATCTAGCTCCATAAGTTAAAAGTGCTTCAGAAAATTCCTCTTGGCTATAAATGGGCCAGATTTGTAGCTAAAATAGAAAGCTTAATCTTTTTTAGGGATAAGCTTACCAATTTAAGTATGTAAGTTTAAGCTTTCGGGTTGTAACTCTACTAGAATGTAGAGCTCTAAAGATTAATAGCTACAAAACAAAGATTATCCCAATTTCCTAATACTATTTATCAACTTTGGACAAAGATATTAGACAAAACAATTCGTTACTAAGATCACTGAGAGAAATGGAAAGAAGAAAAAAGCAATGTTACATGGACTTGGGTTTGGTATCTGGCATGCATATATATCTAAGGGTCAAACTCATCATTGGCTCAAAATTCTGGACTTGCAGATTCGTCTTATGTGTCCAAAAATAAGATACAAATACGAGATTCATTATTTAAAAATATTATAAAAATACGTTAATACAACATCTTCTGTAAATAATTTTTTTTAATTTTCCTTTTCAAAAATCACCAATTTTTTAACTACTTCAATTAAACCCTACAAATTTTGATATTGGATTTTATATGAATATGCTAGAGCCCAATATACAAAAGGCTTAAAACCACTTTCGTCTTCTTGGGCCAAACCGAGTTTTTTTTTTCCCTCCATCTTTTCTTCTTTTTCCTTCTTTAGTTTTCTTCTTCTCCTGTCCCTTAACACATGTTCCATACATATATTAAAATTTTTCCCCATTTCTTTTCTTTTTCCTCTCTCTCTTCTCTTTAAACCATCTCTCTACAAAATTAACCTATAAAACCTAAAAGAATTCAGAACCCAATCTCAAATCCAAATTCCGGCATTGATCCATCACGCTTGCTGCTTATCACCATCATCTGCTGCCTTCGACCGGCATTAGATATTCTCCAAATTTCACCCATAGATTCTCTTGTCTCCTATTTCTATTTATCTAACTACAATTTTGAAAAAAAAAAATCCAAAAAGCCTAGAGCTAGATCTAGATCTAGAATCAGAATCAGTGGCAACAACCCCCCAAAAACACTCATTTTGCCACCCAAACAACTTGATTTTTAGTATGTTCTTCCTCACCGCTTTTGAAACCCCAAAACCACTACTGCAGACATTGTTGGCTGCCATGTACGAAATACACGAGTCCGACAAATATTTCTTGTCGGTGCCTATATCATGTGATGTTGACACAGGTAAGTGTTGAACCCGTGTAACGTAGGAAAAATGAAATAAGAGATGGCGATAAATTTCTCTTGTTTGAATTTAAAAAAAAAAAAAGAAGAGGAGAGAAGCTATAAGTGTTGACTTATCATTTGATCCACTTTTCAAATCTCTCCAAGTATATCCACTAATCCATAGCCAAAAAATGATCATATTTCTTCAATTTTAATTTCAACTCATTTTTCTCCACGTCATTTCTCCCAATATCCAAATAACTAAAGAAAAACAGATTCTTTTTCTTGTTTCACTTCATTTTATTTTTGTTTTATTTTTGTTTTTATATTTGAGGCTACCAAGAATTGAACCCTGGTCATTGGAAATAAGAGTACACTGCTCTACCAACAAACCACACAACTGTTGACTAATTGTTTCATCTTCTCTTTTATCCCTTATGTTCTCCAAATAACTAAAAAATATAAATGTTTTTGCTTCATTTTCTTTATCTACTCTCTTAAGAATTCAAACAGAGTCCAACACAGGTTAATTCATTATGAACTGATTGCTTGTATTTTAGCACTCTTCCAATCCAGCTCCAAGGAGTGACCTTTCTCCCATCTGAAGGCTTGGAATATGATACAAATGTTCATATTGTGTTACATGTCAAGATAAATTATGAGCAATCCAAAATTTACAGATGCATGCAAGAGTATCACAAGCAGATAATAGTTTGAATCAAGCACATATTCCAAGAAAGAGTTTATTCTCTAACTTGCTATTTGAAGGTATTGAACTAAAGATTGGTTGATTAGAAAAGGTTTCTAAATGAAGCATGTGACTTTTCAGTCAAAGTGTAGATGAGAGATAATAACATATGTTTTAAGTGTATTAACCTTAGAAGGGAGTACTAGAATCAGTTTATAAGGTTAAGCATGTACAACGGGGAATACAATATGTTTGTTCTAGTTATGGAGCCAGTTTAATCCCCAAATTACGTAGATAATGTTATCATATTCTTCGAGTGTGGCTAATTACATAACGGACAATTTGACTATCCAATAGTTGTAAGCATAAGAAAGATAATACAAACTAAACAAAAATTAAGATCTTAAAAAGTTAAAGAATAACAAAGAAAATCAAAGTTTTGTCAAGTCGAAGTGTTCAATTCACACCTTTAAGTAAGGAAATAATAGTACATCAAAGAAAGCCTACACAAGAAAATGAATACAACAAAAAAGTCAAGATCTGGATGAATAAACTTACAATCGGTCCATTCTTCAAGGCATGTTCTTTGGCAAATTTGCAAGCTTGCTTCACAGCAAGGGCATCCATGCCATCCACCTACAAGAAGCGAAGCATATGACAAACAAAACTAAAGTTTGCAAAAAAAAAAAAAATGTACATTATTGCCTACCTGGAAAAAGGAATTTTTAAGCATACATTACCTCAAATCTAGACATGAATCATAGTATGTGAGAACGTTATTATAGCTGAACAAAAGGTTTTCGCTTTATAGAACTATTAGAACGCTAATTCTTTTTGCACCAAGCCCTTAACCTTAGAAGCAAACAAACTTATACATATTAAGAACCCAATTGTATAAGCACTAAAAAGCCCTTTAGATTCAATTTTCCTTAAACTTTACTCAATCCTTCAATTTCTAAGGTGAATGGATAATGAGAACAAAACCATCAAGATAAAATCAGCAGAAGAAGCAATTTAGCAAAGCTCAAAATCACAACTATCACAGTTTTTCAGCATTCAGTACTATGCATATACTGGTCATAGTCATTTAAATACCACAAACATCTAAATCCTCATTTTCGCATGTCAATAATCATAAAACGTTACTAAAGAACCAATAAATTATAACTTAAAAAATTGTTATTATCTCAACAAGCCAACTAATTTTCACCTTTAAACCAGGAACATAATCCCCACGTTTGTAGTATGCTGGACTCTTTGCTGCTCTCCACTCTGCTGTCCCCATACCATCTGCACATTTGCATCGAGTAAACAAAAAGATTTCCACGAAAACACATAATGTATACACAATAAAATTCCACCACAATTCAAAATTCCTCACAGTGATTATTCTCGCAGACCAAAATTGCAGGCAGATCCCAAAGCGCAGAGATATTCAAAGCCTCGAACAACTGCCCTTGATTAGCAGCACCATCACCGTACAAAGCAAAGGTCACGCTTTCGTCTTTAGAATACTTTTGGGCAAAGGCCAAGCCACATCCTAACGGAACCTGAGCTCCAACAATCCCGTGACCGCCGTAAAAATTTGAATCCTTCTTGTAAAAATGCATCGAACCTCCTTTTCCCCTAGAACAACCAGCCTGGCGTCCCATAAGCTCCGCGAAAACTTCCAGCAGGGTCCCACCGCGAGCGACGAATGTGCAGTGGTCGCGGTAGGCGGTTATGATGCAATCCTTTTTGGTTATGGCAGCTTCCATACCAACGGCGACTGCTTCTTGGCCGTCGTATAGGTGGCAGAAACCGCGAATGAGTTTGGCCTTGTAGAGTGAATCGGCGGCGATCTCCATCCGACGCATCAGCACCATGTCTCGGAATAAGGTGAGGAGCTCCTTGGGACTGGTCCCGACGGAGCGTGAGGGGGCTTCGCACTGGTGCGAGGTGAAGGGAACGGAGGTCTCAACAGTTATGGGAGTGGTGTCAGTGGAAATGGGACGGCGGAGGGAAATGGCAGACAATAGAGGTTTCAGAAGATTGGCAGAGCGGGAAGAAGAAGAGGCGAGGTACGATAGAGCCATCTTGACCGTTGGAATTAGAGCCGGAGGTTGGCGTTGGTCCGATCTGAAAATGAGAATAGGGATCGGTGGTGGTGTGCTGTTGTGCAAGGGAAAAGTAGAGCAGTAAGAATAAAAAAAAGAAAAAATCTCTTCTTGGCTGCTTTAGCAGTTTGACCTTTGACGGACAGATAAAAAATAAGTAGAAATATTATATAAAATATTATACATAAAAAATAATATAAATATATAAATATTTTAAATTTTATATAATATAAATTATTAATTTTTTAAAATTTATATAAATATAAAATATTTTAAATATATTTATAATATAATATAAATACGTAATTTATGAATTTTTTTTGCCATAAATTTTAAGGTCCTGGTGGCGACCAACTCTAATCTTTACTTTTCTCTTAAATAGCTTGGAATATTGGATTTTATTTTCTTTTAAGAATAAGTTGCAAATCATATATATATATATATATAT
>JBBYHO010000010.1:6475420-6486329 GCA_038382025.1 Adansonia gregorii | reverse complement strand
TCGAGATGTCTCCAGAAAAAAATTCTCCACAAAAGAAAGACTAATTTCCGGAGTTGAAGTTTTATTATCGGGCATGCCGCTACGCCCAAAAAAAAAACAGAAAAAAAACCTCGATTTACAGGTGTAGAACTGATATGCAATAAGAGAAACTGAAGCACTGCAGGCTTCACCAAACTGCCAAGAACTATATATATATATATGCTGCAAATATCAGCCAAAATGCCAAAACTAGACCCGAAAACATTAGAGACGACATGCTACAAAAAAAATAAACAATAAAATATGAGATAAATAATAATATGAACATGCTACAAATACACGAGTGTAAAAATCTATATCATAAGAATTATTAATGTATCAAAATTTATACGAATATAAAAAACTTAAACACAATTATTGCAAGATAAAATGCAGGAACATGTGACGGATACACGAATTGTCAGTTCTATAAAAAACCCAAAAAAAAGGGATGAATGGGAGATTGAACAATATTATCTCAAAAGTATTACATTACAGCTGATAAAATAATGCCTCTATTTCTATGTACACCAACAACCAACTTACGAAGATAATAACTAACCAATCTTTTAAGCTCCCCTTCTCAGTCATCAATATTTTTTTTTCTTATTTTGTTGAACCATGTAATTCACGCAAAAACCTAATCGAAAAAGCAAAGAAATCTGAAGCAAAAATTGTCTATCAGAGACCTTGGGACTAATTTAAATTGGAAAAGAAAAAATGGATTTCGATACTGTGCTTTAATTCTGATTAGAGTATAGCAGCATATGGAATTGGGCTCACCGTATGTATCTACTTATGACAATGAAGTATATGCCGAAAGCAATCTCTGAAATCGTTGTTGCCTTCGTAGTCTAATCGAATCACCATTTGAAATCGTTGGCCGGTTATGACATGGGCTGCTCTGATGAGAGGCTGGCTGCCGTCTCACTCGAAACATATAATCTTCCGTATCTAAAACATAAGAGACCTACCAGATACAAAATTTCTCATTAACTACATATAATATAAGAGAAGAGATTTACACGAGTATAAAACCAAGCTAGTTTTATACGCTTATATAGCTTTTTATAAGGTTAATCTTTTAACAAATTGACCATTAGATTTAACAATATAATTGTAGTGCACCTAAAGTTTTGGATTAATCTGATACCTCTATCATATCGATCAAGAAAACAGTATTTTTCAATATATATTTAGTGGTCGAAAATTTTTTACATTGAAAAAATATTTGGACATTTTTAATTTACTCAAAACTCGATATGCATGATCTACATGAATAGAATATGAAATACAACGGTCGGATTAAACAAATATAAACTGTGTAAAAAGTTGTGTGCAAAACTAAGTTTTACACTAGTGTAAGTGAATCCTTCCATATAATATATATATATATATATATACACTCATATACACATACATACTCAAAATAAATGCAACCGTTACGGCATCACTAAATTTCAGCAAAATGAGTAGGAATTTCTACTATTATGATATACCTTGGAAGAATTGCAAGCAATCTTGCACTCCAAACCATTAACTACCTTAAGCCTTATCGAAAGCTCATCACCACTCACACATTTGTGTTTGTTCCTGGAAACACCACATTTATATATTGTAAGGATAACTCCATGGAATAAATGTTTACAACATTGTCTATCGTCAATGTACCTCTTCAAGAAAATCCCAGACTTCACTTTTTTCTCAGGAACAACCGAGAGAAAGTCATTGTGCAAATACACAGCAAAATTAGGGTCCATGGAAACAGCCGTCACTTCAGGCTTATCAAGCCCATAGTCCATAAGCTGAATGGAAACACGAGTTGGTGTGGATGACTGCAGTCATGAAATATAAAATGCAGAGTGCATATGAGAGTTCTGTATTAAAGATCGAACAAACAATTAATCTAAGAAAAATAAAAAGAAAAGGGAAGACGTACGCATTCAATACGATACACATTGTCATCATGAAGGAGAACATGGGCATTATCATGATAAACCACGTCAATGAATCTTCCAGACTTTCTTAATTTCTCATATGCATATAGTTGAAGAAGCTTATTGTCCATTTCATCACTTGCAACCACTTGAAGCTAAGGCAAGCAACCGGAAACATGAAAACTTTACAGTCAGAAACACAGAGGGCAAGAAAGGGAGAAACTTAGGAAAAGAAATTAGCGTTACCTGCTTGACGAGTTTATATATCAGCTTATCCAGCGTGAATAGAACATATGACTGAGTTCCAATGATAGCTCGGCAATCATCCTCAAATTTTGTATTATCAGAAGAGCCATAAAGTAGATTGTAAAGTGCACTCAAAAACCTATATTATAATAAGAGTTAAACATGAGATTGACCACTTTCAAATATTGCCAGCAGCACCAGAAGTTTAACTAATTACCTGGCATAGAGATCAGTAGGACTTGGATCACTTGAAGCCCTCCATTTCCTATCTGCAGATGATGAATTAATCTTTGCTGATTGTATTCTTTCGTACAATGTCTGTTGAAATTGTTCAAAGGGATTACAAAGTTGATGGACAAACTATGCAAAAAATATCATTAAGGAGGTTAGTTAAATATTACTACTTCAATAAAATGAGACTTACTTGGTGAAGCCTAAACAGCACATAAAATGAGTCATTTCCATAAAAGACCCGTGAATCCTTCTTGTTCTCGTGTAATGCTGAAGGCACATGCTTCGCAAGGGGCTTTACAGTTAATAGAAAACGCTCTGAAAATGGTAAGAATGTACCATCTCCTTCCACATCATGCGCATCAGCCATCCCTTCAGCCTCACCTTCACTCTCCGCTTTATTATCATGTTCATCATGGTTTATATCTTCCTCTTGCTCCTCCCTTGATTCACCTTCGCCAGAACCACTTCCAGAAACCTCACCATTCTCACTATCCTCTGATGTCCTCGGAGCACTTTCCTCACCTTCATCATCAACATCAGCATCATTCTCTCCACCAGCCTCTCCACAGCACACTTCTTCCTCTCCATGTCTCTGGTATTGTCCGTTTGCTGCAGCATCCTTCATTTTATGGGCAGTGCCCAAACCAGCTTCTTCATAATCGGCAAAATTGTCTTCATCAAAATCTCCATTTGGAGATAACTCACCTTCTTCCCTTTCAACTTTACGTTGTCCACAAGATTCTTCATTATACCCATGACTTTTAATGCCTTCTGTCATCATTCCATTTCCAGATAAAATTGATCTAAAACAATCGCCACCCTGCAGTATATAAAAATTTCAAACACAATTAAGAATAAGATAATAACTGTCGATTCAAAACCTAAATTTTCCTCCAACCTAACCATCTGACCTTAGTCAAGCTGGACTGCCCAATCACAGAAATATGCTGGCTAATGATTTATTTTTATCTGCATCTTCTACAGTGATAGATACTTTTCAAAGATAGCATCACAAAGTCACATACTAGACACTTCATGAGGAAATTCTACCAGTCCATTAAATTACCAAAAAATAAATAGTAGGGGGTGGGTCATTAGTAAAGCATACAAAGTGTAAAATGATAAACCTTACAGATGAATTAGATATCTATATGGTAGACTGCAAGAACATTTTGCTTAGTTCCAGTGTCCATATCAATAAATAGCATCAACCCCCGAGGGAAATATTAATGATAACAATAGTGATGCAAAGGAAATATTTTATTCATTTCAAGGATGTATTCAAACTGATAGCCAAATGACTTTAGCCATACCTCTGATGAAGGTAAATTTTCATTACTTGACTTTAAGTCAAATCCACCCTCAATAGCACTGTCACCAGGTCTGGAAGGATTCGCACTAAGACCTTGCAAGAAATATATATCTCAGCATTCTGGTTAACATTTTAGGAAAAAGGAAAAATTAAGAGAATAAATAGCATGACATAAACAAATGGAACCATTTTAGAGGCCTTAAGCAAACCTTGTTGTGGAGATGCTTTCGAATTGACCAGTCGTCTAGTCAAATTGGCTTGTTTGTTGACCCTTGATAATTCATCACCATTAGTTAGATTAACCAGCATTCTATCTTGCTGAGGACCATCACAGGAGGAATCATTCTTATGACCAACATGATCTGTATCGGCAGAACACACTTGTTTGATGCCATTATCTCCATTTAGTAACCAAGTCCTACAAGTACTTGATTGCTCAGGTGCAATACTTTCATCTCCATATCTGGAAAGATTTGAATGTTTGGAATTCATGGCAACAGCAACACCACCAGGGCTGCCTTCACTCTCACCAACACTAGCACTACCATTGTTGACATTGGTGTTCTTAGCCTTCACAACATCTTCAGTGTCCTCTGCTCCTTGAGGACGGGAAGGAAGACCAAGCATGGGTTCCAAGAAGGTAGTCCATATTTTCATTACTTTATCCAACTGTTCAGTTGTACACATTTCTCCACAGGAATATTTGATAAGCTGATAAAGATCTTCATGGATTTCAGGATCAGGGTATTCAAACTCCAAATTCGGAATAACAGGTCGTCTGTTACCAGCAGCAATGGCAAGAAAAACACCATCTTCTTTGCGCTTCTTCTCACTGACTTCTTTGATCTCAGCCAATAGAGCTGCCAAAAATATGAAAAAAGGGCAATGAAAACTGACAGCATTCAAAGCAGCCAGGTGTTGTACAATTATTCAATTAAACGACCAAGATTTAGAATTATTAGAACGAGCCAAATATATACCACAATTTTCAATGAGTAAATCTATTTCCAGTATAATAGCATCTTAAAAGTACTAAAGTTGTCCTAAATAAACCAAGCAACTGAAAAAAAAAAATTACAGAAAGAGATGTTGTACATATAGTTTTAAAAAGAGAATCGATCAAATATGCATGAAGTTCCTTCCCAGAGCATGAAGAACCATAGGAAACATGAAGTCACTGAAAATAATGGTTTTAAAGACCATCTTTGATTAATATGATAATCGAGGACTCTTTGTTGTTATCCATGGTAAATTTCAATGGATTATTTATAACAGCTAAAAATCCTGTTGCATGCAAGCAAATGAAATATATAGTGCAATTGATCCTCATAGATACCAATATATTCAATGATCAAGCTCTAGATCCCTTTTTCCATTAAAACAAAAAAGCTTAATATACCTTTTGTGCTTAAGTTCTTGGAGTCCTGCTGCTTAAAATAGAAGCTCCGGTGATCAAGTGATTTATGATAATTCTTAGCATAAATTTCAGCCCAAACTTTATTAAAATCAAAACGACATCTAGCCCATTCTTCTTGTTTCTGCTTCAAGCGGGTTAAGATAACTGGCAAGGCAAGATGGGCATTCTTCCTTAATACATCCATCACATCAAGTCCATGGTCACCATATAAACGTTCAATACACCTAAGATTCAGAGCTGCAGTGAGAATCATAACAGAACAGCCATCAGGAAAAGAAGGAAAAGGTGTGCTGCACAATGCATCTGCAGATATTTTATTCCTTGTTAGCCAGCTTATTACCAGTGAAGTGCTCCTCAATACGAATTGGACTGTCGATTTTGATTGTGCTACAATTAATCTTTTCTAACAGTTCTTCAACTTGCTTGATTGTTGTGTTCACAGATTCTAACAACATATCCAGTTCAAACCTGACAACAAGAAATAAAGAAATTAATAATTCCCAAACTAATTGTAAGTGAATATTAAAATTATATTTTAAGCAATAAATAGTTACATAAAGGAATGTAAATTTGACACAGAGCAGGCTCGCACACACAATTCATTCAAACATGTTAACAAAGCCGTAAAGGGTGGTGAAGTGTGCATATACCACCCAAGAGCAGTAGGGGTGGGGGAATCAACCAAAAAAGGTAATTTCACAACGAATGTTTAAATGATGAAATAAAATACAAGAAAAAACCAAATAGAGCTAAAGTGAATAAAAAACAACCACCCAAGTATAATAAGACAAAACATGGGCAAAATGCCATAAAAAGCTAGGGGAAGGTCCAACCTGTCATCTTCACATCGAAATAGGCTTTCTTCATACTGGTTTTTGCGCATGTGTTTAAAGGAGTAGTCCTCACTCCCTGAAGTAACAGAAACCCAATTATCATTGAGAACTTTAGAGCCAAGCTCTGTTCTCTGGCTTGCAGTAGGAATTGGATACTGCAAGGCAATAAACAAGTAAAGCAATTATAAGAGCCTCAGCATATCCTCCAGATCGCAATAACAAGGATGAGTAAGAACCAAAAACTCCATACATTCTTTGGAAGAAGTCGATAGCTAGGTGTACACTGTTCACAGTTAGAGAGGTCAAGTTCATTAATGGATTTTCCCAGGTATTTATCCTTGCTGGAAAATAAAGAAATCTTATGACTTCCATGATCTTTATTGCCAAAGGAACTTTTATCAAGTCTATCCCTTTCTCGGGTTTCGCGGTCTCTATCTTTGACCCCATCATCCTTTTCAAGAACTTGATCTCTATCCCTGTCCTCCATCTTAACTGATCTAGGTAACCGTCCTTCATTCCGCAAGAACTCTGCAAGCATAAAAGAAGAACTAAATGTTACCATTTCAATTTGGTTCTATATACAATATGTTAAACTTAACCAAAAGTAGAGGAAAGTTCAGTTCAACTATGATTCTTCATTACTTTTGCCTAACTAAAGTTGATAAGAGGATTACAGATAATTTTACTTACTTTCACTAAATAAATCAGCTAGCAATCCCTCTGCAAAATGGGATTTGATTAGTCAATTCAAAAATGAAGAACTTAGATCAGAAAACTTAAAGCTTTTGTCTCAAATTCTTACCACTCTTCTCACATCGCACCAAAAACTTATTGAATCCAGCCATAAGATCTGGGTATCCTCCAAGCAAATCGTTAACCTCCAACAAGAACAAGTTTCGAAATTTAATAGTTTTATTTGGGTCATCTCTCTAACTCAATAGTATTCATATATATCGCAAGGACTTGTATCAAAGAAAAATGATGCTAAATTTTGATTTTTTGGGGGTAATATATGTTATGATTTTTGTTTTTTTTTTTTTTTTTTTTTTTTTTGTGTTGAGACTCTGCACCGAGCTTAGGTCAACTCATTGAAATTTGAGAATACCTTGAGCTTTTTGCAGTGAAAAACATAATAAAACTTTAGGTGTTCCAGCTAAAAATGTAAGATAGACTACAAACTAAAGATGTCCAGTCACCATACCAATGATTGCAATTGTGTGCGTGTGATCACTTCATTGCTATAGTGATGAAGGCAACTCAAGAATTCCTGATAATCAGGATTTCGCAACTTCTCCTTCACCTTATCGCAGAAAGCAAGCCCCTGATTATACAGACCTGATATAGAATGAACTAAGTCAAAGGACCAACATGACAAGGCAGATCAAAAGGCATGGAATAAATTTTGACAATGTTACGATAATCCAATTTTTTATCGAAAATCATAAAGATGAGCGTTTCCACACAATGAAAACATCCATTCAGGAACTTAGACTTCATTTGTTTCACAGAAAATGGCTTAGCATATTCTACAGTTTGTTTGGCAGAACATTGACTGGTCAACAGAAAATGAGGCCTTTTTTTGAGCTTGTTCTCCCCTTTTTCAATAGGGGAAGACAATTTCCAAAAAAGAGCTACCCATAAGTAAAGCTACTCACCAAACCTGTGAACTTAGTCCAACTCCAATCCAGATTTAGACATGGTATTTTAGATCTAAACTTAAATTGACTCGAGCCAAATATTATTGTACTAAAAAAATTTATTTTTAATTTTAAAAATATTTTAAAATTGAAATATTAATATAAAAATATTTTTACACAGTAATTTTCAGAAATTTTATTTTGAATAATAATATATCATATTACACTATTATTTTAGTTATAAATTATTATATTAATATAATAAATATTATTTATTATTTTAATTAGTAAACAATATTTTAATTAATAATTATAATATTTTAAATATTAATATGATTAACGCTTTAATAATAAATAGCATTATTTTAAGTATTTATATATTAATTATTATTATTAAAATATTACCATTTGAAATATTAATATTAATATTTTAATTTTTTACTAATAAATAGTTTTTAATATTTTAATAATTAATTTTAATATTTATGTTAATATTGCTATTTCAAAAAAAATAGATTTTTCAAAAAATAATCAAATGATAGACAACAGTTTTCATTAAGTTATCCAAACATCACAAAATCTCTGTTTCTGGAAAATTTTTCACATTTTCAGCAATATTTTCTAGAAGCCAATTTTTGCGAAACAAACAGATAGTTAGATGAAGAATAAATTTTCCACCCTACAACGCATACCCTCCAAGAGAAATATTAAATTAATATGATGTTAAAATTATAGCTATGTGCATAAATGTTTAACTGAGAAGCAGAAAACTCACTTTTCATTGCAGATTTATCACCATATGCCGGGCCATCTCCAACTTGCTGCAATTGTTCAGGACCCGTGTCTTCACCCTTACCAGCAAGTTTTCCACTCCTTTTATGGGGAAACAGCATGTTAAAGTCTCTGTTCCCATCACTTTCAAAGTCTCGATCATCCTGTTCTTGGTCTCTGCTATCTTTGTCTTCTCTCTTGTCCCTTTCTTGTTCACCACCCCTCTGCTCTTTTTCTGCGTTCATTATAACCCCATCTTGATCTGGATCAAGGCATTCCATGCTAAGGTCACAGCCAGCATTCGAAGTTGTAGTCCTATCTTTCTGCCAGATATTTCACAAATCAAATGTTAGAATGATTTCGATATGTAATCTGAAGTGAGTTAAGAATTAGGCTAAAAGAGACCTTGTCAGCAGGCACTGTATGCATTGAAGGGATAGCAGAGCCCCCGGCTCGTGATATAGAGTTTCTACCAGAGAAAGCATAATGATTAGACACTGGTGCCGAGTTATCAGGCAGAAAATGAGTGAACTCCAAAAGCAGATCTTGGTGGTCTTTGAAAAGAGAAGCAACCTATAAGGAAGTGCAGTTTCTAGCCATCAGAATCCAACATCCTAGGCAGTAGATAAATCCATACAAAATGCGAAGAGGGAAAACAGAGGAAATATAACCTAACATACCTCCTGATAAACCTCAGTGATAGGCTTGTTTTCTTTTCTATACATGTTCAAAATGTCTAAAAATGACTTATAGACATGGTCATCGCCTTGAAACCTAGTCTGCAAGAATCCAACAATAAGATCACAAAGCAATAGAACCTATCTCCTAAAATTCAGCAAGGACACAAAACTTCTACCTTAATCTTGTTCACAAAATTAATAGCTTCTTCAAACTCCACTGGCTTCTTTTGGGACGATTGTTCATTATCTGGTGGGAGAGTGATCTCATATCCTTTAGGCAAAAAGGTATTGAAACCCAAAATTAAGTCTCGGTGCCCTTTAAATAATTCCTTCACCCTTGCTATGACACCAGCAGTGTCAGTTCTACAGTAAAAATATAATAACGACAAGTCACAAATTGCTTAACAAAACATTACCAAAGGATAAAGATCTAGACTAAAAAATCCATAATGATCAGACCTCTGAGCCTTGAAGTCTTTCATTACTTCAAGAAACTCATCATACTTCTCCCGTTTCTCTTGAAATATGTCTTTAACCGCCTTGAGATACACCAATGCATCATTTGTCGTCAGTTTTGACATAGATCCTATCCTTCCCACCATATGTGGTTGCCCAGAGCTTCAACATTCAAAGACATGATACATCGTAAGATTAAAGAGCCTTTCTAAAAATCATCACAAATTTTTTCCACATAAAATTAACGAATATATACCATTATCCCCTAAAAATGCCGATCAACAACTAGTGTCATTTAACCTTTTCTCACACGCTACTAAACCCTCATCTTAAAACTATACATAGCCTTTGCCTAAGTTGCTCCAACTCTTCATTTTTTTTTTTTTAAAGTATCCGCGTCCAACACTCGTTTCCAACGCATATTCGGACATGAGCCCTCCAAGGATTCTCCAAATACATAGAAAACCTTTTAAGAAATTGAACATATCCATTTTAAGACACGTACCTGTATCCGACAATTACAACCGAGTCCAAGCAACATAGCTCTTCATAAAAAGAAAAACTCAAAATGTGAAAATCCAGAAAAGAAATTATTTTTACTATTTTTGCCATCTCCAAATCTCTTTAGAGAAAAAGAATATTGCAACCAGAATTTTTAGGAGACCAGAAACCTAAAAAAATTAACTTTTCATCAAAGTTCAAAGATAATTTACATTGTAAAAGAACTGGAACCAATATAAATTAAAACTAAACAAGCAAAAATACTAAACTAAACAAGAGAAAGAAAAACAGCGATAGTACATTGATCTGTGATTAGAAACTTAATCTCAATGTTAACTTTCATGGTGAAGACACGAAATTTAAAATAATAATAGTAGAAAGAAGACAAAGTTGTATTTTACCCTTCTCCTCGAGAAGAAACCGCCGGTCTTTTAAGTTGAGAGCCGCCGATGCAACCCTCATCTCTAGAACGCTTCATCTCAAAACAAAAACTTAATCTCTCTAGTTTTTCGTTATTTTCACCAAAAATTATGCTTTCAACTCCGATTATCTTCAAAAAGAAAATTTCCTACAATCAACAAAAAGAATCGTTAAAACGGACACCAAAGCAGATCTCAATAACCAAACAGAAAATCGCCAAACGAAAAAATCCTTCTTGTTTCACCTTTGCAACAGATCAACATCCAAAAGAATTCTTCAAACAAATTCACATTACTTGCACATAAATTCACACGAATGACTCTATAATTTTCCGAAACACAAACAAAGAAACGAACGAAAATAATTTTCTTAAAACTAGCTAAAGCTGTAAACGTTTAAGAGATTGAATTTTACGATAAATTTTTATTATTATTATTATTATTATTA
>JBBYHO010000010.1:6444635-6456971 GCA_038382025.1 Adansonia gregorii | reverse complement strand
GAAATAGTGATTTTAAATTAATATATTTATTTAAATTTAATTATAATATATAATATTAATAAAAACTATTCTTTAATCTGATAAACAATAATTGTGGCTTAAATAAATAGGTTTTGGCACGATAAATAAGGGCTTGAGATTAAGATTTTAAAAAAGATTTAAACCATGACCCAGTCCAACCCATGAGCAAGTTTAATCAGATTTAAAATCTAAATTATATTTTTAATATTTAATTAAATTATTAAAAAATATTAAAATAAAATTTATTATTAAAGGCTTTTTATTTATAAAAAAATTATTTAACTATAATTCTTCATATTTATTTTTAATATTAAATTTGAGTTCGGATTCAGATCGAATTCGGGTTCGGGTCATTTCGAGTTTGAGTCTTTTCAAGTTCGAACCATTAACCTTTTAATAAAATCAAGTTTGATTCGAATTTAAATTTAAATTTTTTTAAATAAATTTTTAAATTTAAATTTATTTTATTACTTTTATTAAAAATAAATTTAGGACGTGGCCTTTTTGGGCCTAACAATACATAATTTCTTTTATCAGCTTTTACTACGCCGTTAGGGGATCCGAATTCGTGGAGTTAAACTGCAATAGGCAAGGGTGGAATATCCTTTTTCCTTCTTCACGTTGTCCAGTGTACACAGCCAGCTAGAAAGAAAAACATTGTTTTGACATGATGATAAGCGAATTGTCGGATTTCAACGTCAACTTTACACCATTGCTGTATAATTGTTGCCCATTTTAATATATTATCCAGGCAAAAGTAAACTTAAGACCACTCATTCTCATTTGTTTGAGCTGTTTCTGCTGTCCTTTAATACAGACTGTCAAATTATCATTCCCCTTTTTGCCAGATAACCCATGTATTTATTTATTTATTCATTTTTTAATGAAAAAAAAGGGGCTTTGGATTGGTTTAGGCAAGGATTGTCGTCGTCCCATCATTTGCCTCCCCCCCACGCCTTTGTAAATGCTACCAAGAACATATGGTCCCGCGTAAAAAAGAGTTACTATCTCGTTTTAGAGCCAAAATATTGATTGAAGTCAGAATCCATTTGGATGGATGGCAAGGCGAACATAAAATTTTTTAGTGCTCCATGTGCAATCTATTTATCTGAGGTGACATATGAATTTGTCTACGGCAGCAGCAGATTGCAGTTTAATTTTTTTTAATTTTTAATTAAATTTAATTTTAAAATATTTTAAATTTATTTTATTATTTAAAAATTAAAAATTTGTATTTTATATAATTATTTATATAATTATATAATTAAATTTAAATAAAAATATATTTTTTATTTATAAATAATTATTTAATCAAATTAATTAAAATTTATGAAAGTTTTATTTAAGACTCATCACTTATGCGGTCACGCTATAAGTCTAATGACATCCTTAATTTTATTTTACCATCATCTTTTTCACCATGAGTGGTGATTCTGCTTTCCTCTTATTGTAATTTTCTTCCATTATTGTTTAATCCTTAGAATGATTAATTATCTGATGACCAAAAATCTCTGCCTTTCATTTGCTTCTATTCTCTCTACCATTCTTTTCCTACTACTGAGATTTCTTTTCCCTAACTATTAAAACAGAAGAAAAATAGTAAATAAAATAGGTGATTGTGTGTTAATGATTGCGCTATTTCATCTTATTCCTATTAATTTATGACAATAATTCAATCATTCATATCAAATTTTAAAAATAAATTAATTAATTAAATTACAAATTTCTGGCTCGATGTTGCATGCAGCTTATCTCTTTTTAATTCTCAAAGAAATAATTCTTTATTTGGATCACTGATTTGTCTGTCACGTACGAACCTATAGGCCCTAGTACATAAGGATTAGGATTACCTAAGCATGGGCCTCCAACTTACATGATAGCCTCAGCCCAACCTGAAATGACTGATACGAAAATGATTGCAAGTTGCAAATCAATCTTTGCTCTCTGCCGCAGATTACGTGATCATCCCCTGTGCTGTGATTCAAGCTGAAAGAAGATTATTACGTGTTCATCTGTATTATCAATTAGCAAAGATTCCGATCAAATGATGCAACAATTTTAGCAATATATATATAAATCAACGTTTAATAATATTGATTAAATTAATTTTTTTTTAAATTTAATTAATATATTACTTTTTAATGTAATAAAAAATAATATATTCAATATAACTTTTTAAAAATTATAATTAAATCATCATTGATTGAAATTTGTAAACTACCGTTCAATTGAACCCTTTTAGTAAACCTCATTCAGTATATCCAAAACAAAACCTGGCTGATTCACCCCTCTCTCTGCCAAATTACATTTGCTGCCAATTTAGTACTAGTAGAGTATTTACAAGAAAAAAAAGTACTACTATATTATATATTATTATAGTATAGCAAAATACGTTTTTTTCCTTATGCTACGGGTATGATTATGACGGATCTAAGGTACAATTTAGGGAAATTTGACTATGATTTTGACCTTTATCGACTTATCTACTAACAAAAATTCCAACACAATACTAATTAATTTAATAACACAACGAAAAGGCTACTACTAAAGTAAAACAGGACAAGACAAAGCCAAACATGAGAGCAAGTGCTGCTCGGCTGACCTACTCCTTTTCTTTTCTATGCCCCCAAACAGTCAAATGGCAGCTGCCCATTCTCCATATCCTCCTCCATTTCCTTTCCTTTTCTAAACTGCCACCTTCTGCCTTTGAGAAAACCAAAAAAAAAAAAAAAAACCTCAGCTAGCTCTAACGCAAAGTGTCAAAACCCTCGGCAGCTCAGCCTTAGCCATGACGAAGAAGAATCTCATTTTCCTAACTTCCTCAGTATTGTTCCTTAACTTCTTCCTCTCTTTCGCCATCGAAGATGACATCACTTGCCTCCAAGGCCTGAAAAGCTCCCTCATCGACCCGGACTTCCGTCTTTCCACGTGGAGCTTCACCAACCGGTCATCAACCTCCGTTTGCCAGCTCACTGGAGTTTCCTGCTGGAACGATAAGGAAAACCGAATCTTAAGCCTCCAACTCCATTCGATGAAGCTATCGGGTCAGTTACCGGACTCCTTGAAGTACTGTCGCAGCCTCCAGAATCTAGATCTTTCCAATAACTCTTTCTCCGGCACCATTCCGAACAATATCTGCTCTTGGCTTCCCTATCTCGTACGTCTGGATCTTTCCAGTAACCGTCTCTCCGGTTCAATCCCTCCTCAGATCGCTAACTGTAAGTTCCTAAACGACCTCGTTTTAGACGATAACAAATTGTCCGGTTCGATCCCTTACGAGTTAGTTCGGTTGGACCGGCTAAAACGGTTTTCCGTTGCGGATAACCATTTGTCTGGTTCGATCCCTTCCGATCTGGCGAGATTCGGGGAAGACGTTTTTGACGGTAACAGTGGACTTTGTGGGAAACCCTTATCAAAATGCGGTGGATTGAGCAGTAAAAATCTTGGAATTATCATAATAGCCGGTGTCATCGGCGCCCTCGTGTCGTTAATTTTCGGTTCCGCGATTTGGTGGTGGTTCTTTCTCCGAGCTGGCGCGGGCCAAAGAAGAAAAAAAAGTGACGGCGTTGAGGGTAAAGATGATAGTGGCTGGATTGAATTGTTGAAATCTCATAAGCTTGTTCAAGTTTCGTTATTTCAAAAGCCTCTAAACAAGATTAAATTGGCGGATTTAATGGCGGCAACCAACAATTTCGATGCTGAAAACGCGTTGATTTCGACGAGGACAGGAGTTTCGTACAAAGCGGTTCTGCCAGACGGTTCTGCATTGGCGATTAAGAGGTTAAGCGCTTGTAAGCTTACTGAGAAACAGTTTAGGTTGGAAATGAATAGGTTAGGACAACTTAGGCATCCGAATTTGGTTCCACTTTTAGGTTTTTGTATTGTGGAAGAAGAGAGGTTTTTGGTATATAAGCATATGCCTAATTGGACATTGTATTCTCAGTTGCATGGGGGAAGTCTTGCTGCTTTTGGGAATGGGAAGTTAGAGATCTTGGATTGGCCAACTAGGCTTAGGATTGGTGTTGGTGTGGCCAGAGGCTTAGCTTGGCTTCACCACGGATGCCAACCGCCCTATGTGCATCAGTATTTTAGTTCAAACATTGTGCTTCTTGATGATGATTTTGATGCTCGAATAACGGATTTTGGTTTGGCAAGATTGATGGGGTCTCGTGATTCGAATGACAGTTCCTTTATGAACGGGGATTTAGGGGAGTTTGGTTATGTGGCACCTGAGTATTCTGGCACCATGGTTGCTTCCTTGAAAGGGGATGTTTATAGTTTTGGGGTTGTGTTGTTGGAGTTGGTTTCGGGTCAAAAACCGGTCGGGTTTAGCAAAGCAGAGGAAGGATTTAAAGGGAATTTGGTGGATTGGGTTATTCAGTTGTTCAGTATGGGTCGAGGCAAGAATGCTGTTGGTAAGGCGTTGTTTGGAAAGGGTGATGATGATGAAATTATGCAGTTCCTGAAAGTTGCTTGTGCTTGTGTGGTTCCTAGGCCAAAGGATAGACCTTCTATGTACCAGGTTTATGAATTGTTGAAGAGCATGGGTGAGAAACATGGTTTCTCTGAACAGAATGATGAATTCCCATTGATCTTTGGGAAACAAGATCAGGATCACAAGGAGTAACCTTGGCGTGGGGATGGGATAAGAAGCAGGAAAAAACTTGTTTACCGTCTTTGATTGAGAGTTGCATCAATTGGAGATATGCGCTTTGTGTTACACGTTATGTTCTTTTTTCAGGTATTTTTTCAGCAATTGGTATGATTTCACTTGAATAGGGTTCCCTGTTCTGTTCTAATGCTAATTTGTTGGATGATTCTGTAAATTACATGAAGCACTCATTATGCATTGGAGTCAATAGCTTGAATACAGTTGAAATTTTTCTTTATTATCCACGTAATATTTAATTCAGGTTTTGGATTCCTATGATTTGTAACGAGCTGCTCCATTTTGAAAGTTTCATTTCATAGGTCTGCAGGATAACAGCAAATCTGGAAGATAATTTAATTTTGCGGGAAATAAATCTGCTTATAAGTTTTTGCTAAAAATTTAATCGTTGATGTCGTTTGCAAGCTCCCTAATTGCTGAAGTTGCATTTATACATACTACTTTGTGCTATGCACTTGGATGATTAATACTTAAATACCATAATTTTATAAAATTTTCATGAAAAATTATTTGATACACTGCCAGTAGAGTTAAAAAAATTCTACAAGTACCCTTAGTGATGACACGTGTCTGCTTTATGCTATGCAATCGGATGATTAATACTCAAATATCATAAATTTATAAAATTTTTATGAAAAATTGTTTGATATACTGTCAGTAGAGTTAAAAAAATTTTATAAATATAGTTAGTGAGATGACATATATCCATTTTTTGTTGTTTCCTTAAGTATACTCTAATTGACACCTCTCATTTTACTGACACTACTTTGTGAAGTTTCTCAACTCCGTTGGCAGCATATCGAATAACTATTTAATTTTTATCTTTTTAACGATTTTAATAAATAAATAATAATGAATAATAGATAATTATTGCATTAATCATTAGTTTCTCAATTAGTTTCATGCAATGTAATATATATGCTTAATCAAATCAACATATTTATCTGTGCTTGAATATTTTTTTTGGACACATGCAATAATTGTATCTGTTTTCCTTGAACTTGAATGACTTTCAATACTAATAACAAATATGGAAAAAAAAAAAGTATCAAATTGATTTTTTGATTGAACAGATAATTAAGATGAATTTAATTATTTTACGTGCTTAATTGATTAATATTTATGTAACATTATAATTATAAACAAGCTGGCGGATGGTCAAATAATTATCCAATTTTTATTGTTTTAACGATTTTAATAAATAAATAATAATGAATAATAGATGATTATTACATTAATCATCAGATTCTCCATTAGTTTCATGCTATGTAATGCATATGGTCAACCGAATCAACATATTTATCCATGCTAGAAATTTTTTTTCTTTTGGACACATGCAATAATTGTATATGTTTTCCTTGAACTTGAATGACTTTCAATAATAATAACAACAAATATGAAAGCAAAAATATCAAATTGATTTTTTGATTGAACAAATACTTAAGATGAATTTAATTATTTTACATATTTAATTTATTAATATATGTAACATGATAATTATAATCAAGTCGGTGGATGATCAAACATCATTCAATCAATTTATTAATTTTTAATAATCATATATATTCATGAAAGGTATTAAAGCTTAATTAATTTGTATAAGCAAATTACAATATTATAACTCATTGCGATGGTTAATTATAACAACTAAAAGGTTTTTCATATAAAATATTATATTATTAAAAAATAAAAAGTCAAAGATATAAATTCTACTCATAACTTATAGAAATATATTACAATAAGGCATGCAAACACAAATTAAAGTAGCTGTTTTTCTGCAATTTTTTTTTTAATATTGAAATGCTTTCCCTCAATTATATTTGATTCGTTATTATTATTATTATTAGGTGAAGAACGAAATATAAGAATTTTAAAATTAATAAAATATGACACACCCTAAAACAAATAGTTAAATTTTATATTAAAGGTAATTTGGTTGTTATTTATTTTAGATAATCCAAAATTGATGATAAAAAGTATTTTATATTTGAACGTAAGCAAAAAAAAAAAACAAAATATAGGTCATATAATTTACACTATTATTATTCTTTCAAAAGAATTTATTCTAATGAAATATTTATTATAATTGTTTTGACTTAAAAGCATTAACCATATTAAATTATCTTACACCCACTCTGTGATTGAAAACAAAAGCGTTGTGGCATGCGTGCATATATATATATATATATAATAGTTTTATATTTAATGAAGTCATAGTTTTTTTTTATAGTATTTTAAGAGATAAGTGATTTTTAAATGTTAATGGTTAAGAGAGTTGTATTTTTTTTAAATGAGTGGAAAGGATTTTTTTTGAATATGTTATATAAAATAATTAAAGGACATAAGTGTCCCTATAATGTTATTACTTATTTTATACAGGTTTGGTTTTTTCTTTTCTTCTGTTATTTTCTAATTGCATTAGTATCACTTGATTCAATGACACCAAAATCAGTTAAGAACTCTATTAAGAGTATAGTTTTATGTCTTCTTTATTTCGTTTTATGTATGCCCATTATCATTGAAAAAAAATTCATATATATATATATATATTAAATTTTAAAATATGAAATAAGCTCTCCACTTATTGCCACTTATTAGTAAATTGGACGCTTTATTAAAAGTTTTGCAAAAGTCCTTTATTTTAGATTCTCCACTTAAGTTTCACGTTGTAAAAAAGGTTAATGTGTTCAAACGTTCCATTTCTATTTCAATCAATATTTCTATAAAAAGAAAATAATATTTATATTTCAAATTCATATATTTTCTCATCTTCAATAGATTCCTTGTTCAAGTTCATTTATGTATCAGCTTATAGATGGTCTTAATTTTATATTTTGTATATTTTATATTTTGATAGCACTAATCTAGTTATTGTCTATTGTATATCAAAGTAAATAACTGATAATTAAAATGTACAAATATTTAAGTAATTGTAAATCTATATTTTCAAAGTTCTGGTACATTAATAATGCTTTAATTTTGCACATATAAGTACAATCTGCATGATGTTGTTACTTAATATTTATGATTTTAATAAATATATATATATGATAATTAACATACTTCTAATAAAAATAAACATGTTTGGCATTTTAAAATAAACTACTATTTAGGCATTTAACAAAGAAATGTCATTAAAATTTTAAATAATAATATTTTAATTTATTATATTTAGGAAAAGATAATAGTAATGAAAATTGATGAACAAAATGCATTACTTTAAAATCTTTTGGTGTAGTTATTTATTTATTTATTTATTAGGTTTTTAATAGAATATTTATTACTTTCTTAATTGTCATGATTATAGAAAAAACAAAGTGTTCATTAATTAATATTAAATGATAGAAACAAACAAAATTTTATTAATTAATTATTTACATAAACGTTAATACTTTGTTTATTTATATAAAATGGTGCTGTCTTGAACCAAATCGGGCATTCGGAGTTTAGCTGACAAGTTAATTGCCAATCTTTCGTACATGAAATGAAATGTTTCTGATTTTTGGAGCAGAGCTTGTGTCCTTGGAATACAAAGCACGTGCCCCAGATCCCACGTTACATTCAAAAGTTTTATGGTTTTACCCTACCATCCGCTTAAATGCAACGTAGTTCTAAAATGCGATTGTAGGTGCTGTGAAAATTACGGTTTGTGATTATTGTAGTCGTGAATTTGATAATTTTTTAAAGAAATTTAGTAATATTATGAGCATTTGATCATGTATAAAATGCAATACAACAGCTTCAATTTCCATTATATTGCGATCGATATATTCCCTAACTGTTACATTTTAGAACTATGGAATTCAGTCAAATCTAGTGGGGAGCTTTTGAGTTCTGATAAAATGCTACACTAGAATTTTTTTTTTTCTCTCTTGAAAGGATGAAAATATATGCTTATGGGTGCAGCTTGTTTAATGAACGATTATCAAACATTTAACGTGATTAACAGACAAGACGTTAAGAAGAAACTTGCTGCCAATGAGGCAGTCTGTCAAGCTTGTTCGACGACTAGAGTTGGAAATCAACAGGTGAAGCTTTGGAGTAAGATAAAACTAGCACATAATAAGATTACTAATATCATGCCCAAGTGATGCTATAGGTATTTCAAATATTTGTTGAAGAAAATCTGTGTAAAAATAAATTGACAAAAAAGAACAAACCATCAAAATAGATAATATATAGTAGCAAGCATAAACTACAATTTCTCCAAGAAAATAATGTAACATCAAGCCAAACCTAAGCTCATAGAAAAAGATCTTGAACAACTTATAAATTTTCAATCATTCAACTAATCTCTGATAATTTCATCTCATTGTTTAAATGCAAGTAATGAGATAGTGTATCTCTTTCCTTTAACAGTATCTTATATATATACTAAACAAATCAACATATGAAACAATAGTCGACATTTTCTTCTCATGAATCAATTTTAAGAATTGCATAGAAGAGCATAAATAGTTGAATTTATATATCCAACCCCAAACAATGTAGTGCATGAAATAAAAATCCAATAAAATATGGATCAAACTTAAAAACACCAACAAAGAACCAACTTAACTCATCGATATATGTTTGTAATTTTAAATGAATCGCATGATTATAATTTGATACGTGGAATCAAGGATCTTTTGAGTAACCTTAACAATAATTGTTACTTTTCTGTCAAGATGTGAATCAATGTAATTAAGAACAATAAATTCAAAATACAAAATCTTAAATAAATATGCAATTGAAAGAGTTAAAAATACAACATGATTAGGTACTAAGCACGGTACACTCACATACAACAAAAATCTTATCAAGTTTTGGTATCTACGAAGGTAACAAATATAGCATAATCGAGACAATTATCTGTTTTGGCTAAGAACAAACTTAAATTTGGACCCCCATTCCAACTTCAAAATGCGGGGAAAAAAAAAACCTCTAGATGTGTATATTAATGATCACGAAGTAGGCAAATGATATCTAAATTAGACATGAAAGTTACAAAATCAGTGTTGATCATGTTTGTTTGCAAAGGAAATGAGATGATCATGCAAAGGATCCACACTTGAAAAAATATTGAAATGAAGGGACCAATTGTACAACATCAATTACAAAAGTTCAGTTGGATCTTAAGATCTAAATAATGACAAAACATGATAAAATTTTCTAGATAGAAGTTAATTGTCTTCAAAAGATTAATTATTTCGTTCAAAATAATAATGGTGAATTTAGACTGCATGACGCACTGTTTTTTTCAAGATTCTTAAGAACATAACAAGGGCTCATAAATCTTAGAGCAAGATTACGAACAACATAATGAAAATTCAGTAAATAAGATCATCTATCTGTAAATGCATCGCAATCCTAAATCTATATTGCAGGTTCAATAAACAAAAATGCACATATATACACGTCTTTAATACCCTAATATGAAAAAAAATCATAAAAATAATGTAAGAAAATGTAATTTGCATGCTTTGTTCTTCGTATTTCATGTTCCAAATTAATAACTAAGATCTAAAAATTCCTAAATCCTTTAAGATGATAAACAAAAAAGTGATAGATCTATGATCTAATATCTCCAGGGATGAACTATAAATTCTAATGCATATTTCTCAAATATAAATGAATAAAACATCATCATGAAGAAATATAAATCTACAATGCTAAGAGTGGCAAAGAATGTATTGAGAGATAAAAATTTAAGACTAAATTATTAAAATATATATATATCTTGTGGCATTTTCAGACTATTTTTGCATAGAAAAACAAGTATAGGATTTATCATTTTATAAATTCAAATTCATTGGGTGCAAAGCTATGTATTTGAGCTATGGATTAAAGCGAAAATCAGTTAGGTTTAAGGTAATTAAAATATGAAGAAAGCGAAAAAAAAGTTTGAATTGAGAAATCACCTAAAATTAGTTAAAAATAGAGAAAACATCAACTATCATTATCCTTTTCCTATTACAATATATGAACTATTTGTCATTAAAAAAATCAACAATTCAGTAGGTTAAAATCAAACCAGAAAAAGATATCATATTAACTATGTTAGCAATCTAGCATCAAGAAGTCCAATATGGAAAGAAAAATAATAAATCAATTCATTCTTCAAAATGTTACCATAGTGGAACAAAGTGTCATTATAATAACATAACAAAACGTCATGTTTTTGGAAGCCCAAGAAAGAGCATTATTCTATATAAGCAAGAAGCTAGGCATTAGTCATAGAATTGCGACTGAAAATAAGTTGAATGCATTTTCTAAGGAGCACCATTTATTATGACAAACAAAAATAACTCACGATATCAACTAAGCTTATAGCATTCCGTAGAAATTGACAAAAAAAACTATCATTTGAAAACCCTACGGAATGGCCTTACATCTTTATAATTTAAAAGTCAAACATCTAAATATTCTTCTAGTCAAACCAAATATGCCATTGTCTATGAATTATCGTTGTCAAAATGTTGGATGGCCAACATCATTATCTTGTCTCTTTTTTTCTTCTAATTTTCCAATATTCTCCTTTGCTTTTAAGACTATTTTATGTCAAAACATGCTACCATCCCAAAATCTTATGAAAGAAAGGATTCCACCAAGCATACGATCCAAAATCTTATAAAAAAAATGTATTGATATATTTACCATCTAGTATTTCAATTGAATTTTAAAATTTTATTAGTTTCTTAACAAACATCAAGCTATGAATGATATGGTCATACACCATTCAAAAAAATCTAGTTAAAGGTAAAAAAGGTTTAACCAATAAAAGTTAGGGCATCCCAAAAAAATATTGCCACCATGATATAACCGAAACCTGTGCTGCTGTTATCATAAATAACATAAACAGAACAAAGAACTTCCTCATATAACCAATTCTTCACCTCTATCATCACCATCGCTATAATTTTCATCTAAATCTCCATTAATTATAAAATTATTTATCTTGAGTACATAGACATCCTAATGAAAACTTATATTTGTCTAAGGCATCTCCACAAAGTTGAGCACATTCTTTGACTTGTTCAAGTCTTCTATGTTCACAAATTCACCAATTAGCATGCTTGTGACACAAAAAGTTATGCTCATAAGGCTCAAACTCATATAAGCTAAAAACTTACCTAAAAACACTAGTACATATATAATACAACAACACATGGATAAAACATACAATATAATAATAGACACAATAGTTTACATAATATTGAAACAGTAAAAATAGCTAAGCAATTTAAAAAAGCAATATATTCTAATAGAAATAAAAACACCAAACTATGAGAAAACAAATACATAGAATAAAATATCTAAAATAAATATCATAAGATAAAATATAAAAAATAATGAAAAATAAGCTGACCTTTATACGAAATCCAAACATAAGAAGAAAACAAAGCATAGACTAACCCAATACAATAAAGGAACGGTTTGAAACAGAGAGCTAAACACCTGCATATAAGAAAACCAGATATCATCATCATTATCTGCAATTCTTTTGTGAGCTAAAGGTTGAAATAAAATAAAAATCACAATCCACACAAAAGTCATTTAAATAAAAATTTGAAATAAACGAAACTACTACAGAAAAGAATTGATTAACCTTAAAAATGCAAAAATGTAAGAAGTGCATAAACAAAAATCAGATACAAATAATCTGA
>JBBYHO010000010.1:6372692-6444535 GCA_038382025.1 Adansonia gregorii | reverse complement strand
AATATGAATAAGTTGTAATACTCTAGTAGTTAAGACAATATTAATTGGTTTGAATGAAGCTCTTCTATGTTTGCCTTGGACACATGCATCATATATTCTATCATTATCAATTTTTTTTTTGGCAATCCAACAACAAGGTCTTTTCTAGATGTTTGGAGATTACATTCATGCTAGCATGTCCTAATTTTCTATGGCACAACCAATGCTACTTATCATTATTAGTAACGAAACAAACATGTTGAGAAGATAAATCATCTAGATGCACAACATAAACATTTTCTTCTCTATGTCCTACAAAAACAATTTTATTTGTCTTAACATCAACAACTTGACAATTTATTGATTCAAAAATAATTTTCATGCCTTTATCACACAATTGGCTAATATTAAAGAGATTATGTTTGAGACCTTTAACAAATAAAACATTTTCAATGTTGAACGAAGAATTATTACCTATGGTTCCAATACCTTTAATTTGTCCTTTTGAGTTATCACCAAAAGTAACTCTTCCTCCATCCTTGGGCTTTAGCTCCACGAATTGATTTATGTCACCGGTCATATGTCTTGAACATCCACAATCAAGGTACCAATAATTTTCGTTTCTTGAATTTGTCTTGAAGCAATGCTCTTTTTTCTACAACCATAAAATCATATTTTCTTTTTAGATACCTAAATTTTCTTAGGTCCTTATGTATTAGTGTTCAAAATTTTTATGCCTTTTGGAATCCATTTTAACTTTATAGCTTCATCTTGAGATGTGCCAACACCTTTGGGGACTATATTCTCTTAATAAGCTTACCTCTATAAGTGATAGTTTTTAAGGAATATGTATGGAATGTGTGACCAAGTTTATGGTAATTTGTACATATGCTAGATGCATCAAATGATTTGTTTTGTGTTATAAAGAAGTTCTTGAAGTAAGTTTCTTTTTTAATTCTATTATAACCCAAACCATCTTTATCAAAGAATGCTCTTTGTGTTTTTAGGATGTTATTCAATTTTTGTTGTGCCATATAATACCTTGTAAATGAGTTATGCAAGTTTGTGTTCATCTTGGTTAGATCATCAATATTGACTTGTAAATTATCTACTCTCCTCTTAAGATCATTATTTGCCATGCTTAGTGTTTCATTTTCTTCCTTATGTTTAGGAATCATTTTCTTGTATTTTAAATTCATAACTTTGAATTCTAGTGCTAGTTCATCAAATGCATCATGTAATTCATCAATTGGGTAAGTATTAGCGTTAGAAGATACCTTAGGCTTATCATGAGCCATGAGATATAGGTTGGCCACCTTTTCATCATCATTATCGGATGTGCCACTATCACTTTATGTGGCCACCATAGCCTTTTTTTTTGCTTTTTCGGGTTTGATTTCTTTCACATCGGACATTTAAATTTGATATGTCTCGGTTTCTTGCACTCATAGCAATTATTTGTTCTTTCTCTTTCTTGCTTGAGTCTCCCTTCATCAGTTCTTTTCTAGGAGGTCTTTTTGCTTTGTTCATTCACATGAATTTGTTGAATCTTTTCGCGAACACGGTTATTTCTTCATCTTTCTCGAATTCTTCATCATCATCACTAGGTGTGGTTGATTTAAAGGCAACACTTACCTTCTTTGATGGTTCTTGTCCATGCTTACTTTCATTTCATAGGTTATTAAAGAACCTATGAGTTTATCCAAAGAGATTGTGTTGGGATCTTTGGATTCTTCAATTGCTATCACTTTTGCTTCCTAAGACTTGGGAAGACTATTGAGTAGCTTCTTTACCATCTCTTTATTTGGATAGGTCTTCCCTAGTGCCTTCAACTTGTTGATGACGTCCATAAACCTATCTGATATTTTTTTGATGGTTTCATCTGTCTTTATTTTGAGCAATTCATAGTCAAGTGTGGGCATGCTTATTTTGGATTCCTTGACTTGATTTGTTTCTTCATGTGTGGTTGTTAACTTATCCCACACTTGCTTGGTATTGTCACATAGTAAGCCTCTATTGTACTCACTCGGACCAAGTGCACAAAATAATGTGTGCATGGCCTTGGCATTTAATTGTGCCATTTTGGTGCCTTGTTTATCCCATTCTTTTTCCTCATTTGGTACAACACAATCTCTGACTTTTTTGTTTATGATGAGTGGTCCATTGACGATGATTTCCCATACTTCATGGTCGTTTGCTTGGATAAAGAGCCTCATCCTTGTTTTCCAATATGAGTAATTGTCACTATTGAAGAGTGAAGGTCTCGTGATGGAATGCCCTTCAAGTCTTGTAGCATTTGCATTTGTCTCAAATGCCATGAGACAAACTTCATCTTGGCTTTTCAACTCTTGTGGGCTTCTTGAGGCTTTGATTACAATATTTGCACTCTCTATTTTTGAGCTATCAAGGATATTTCTCAAGGTTGTGAGACCTATAATGGAGACCCAAAGTCTTGATACCAATTGTTAGCTTCAAAGGAAAGACTGAACCAAGATGGGGTGAATTGGTTCTATAAAAACTTTATAAATTAAATGAAAATTAAAAATTAAAAATAAGATAAGGAAGAAAAAAATCAATAATCAATGTATAGAAGTTCGGTCCTTTAATTTAGCACTTACGTATTCTCTTCTTAGTACTTTCTTACCAAGGTGCTTCCCATAATTCACTAAGCAAATTGTTACCTTTTTATACAACTATCTTTTAAGGCTTAGATAGAACCTGTTAATTACGTTACCCCAAACTCTCAAATATTTTCACTGCTTTCACGTAACCTTTTTTGTGAGATAAAAGAAGTATTTTGCAAACAAATTGATCTTGTAGTAGGTAGATGTTTGCTGGAATTTAAGTATAAGATAAATGAGATACAAATAGGCTTGAAGAGTATGAATTTACTATAAGTGGAAATAAAAAATTTAATGATTTTAAGCTTTTTGTTGTTCAATGATTCAATGAAATCTGTGTCTCTGCTTTTTTAGCTATTTGGAATCTCCATTTATAGCTAGAATTGATTCCTAGACATTAGACATTTAATGTGGCGGTTAAAAAGCCATTGTAGCCTTCATAAATGCATGTTTCCATTCAACCCCATGCTATAGTATCAATACAATACTAATAGTATCATTACATATATAAAAAAGGTGACCGTTACAGCTTGTTGTATCGATACAAGGATCTAAGTATCGATACTAAGCAAGCTGTATTAATATAGATACCATTGCATTGATACATTTGAGGGTTTCAGCTAAACCTTGGCTACTGCCAAGCTTTGTATTGATGCACATGGGGTGAGTATCGGTACTAAACAACCTGTATCGATACATACGCACTTGTATCGATACATTTGAGGGTTTCATCCAAACCTTGGCCACTACCAAGCCTTGTATTGATACACGTGGGGTGAGTATCGACATTAAACAAGCTGTATCGATACATTCATACTTGTTTTGATACATTTAAGGGTTTTTAAGCATAGTGTCGATACATTTGTTCTTTGTATTGATACCAACCTTCGAAAATGTTTATGAAATGATTTTTGTTGACTCAAACAAATCTAAAAAATTATTCTAAGTATAAATATACTTTTTAGAGCATATAATTTTTGACAAATTACAAACTTAGTATTTTTCAAGACGCTTTTCAATTTAAACAAAAATACTAAGTTGAGCATTAATTTAACTTAATTTATTTGTTATATCAAAACCAAAATCAGGTTAACAGTCTCAATACGAATTTTCATGTCATCTTTATCTAAGTACCTGAAAATATGGAAAAGGAAAAATATAGGCAAAAAAATATACGGAGGGAGGTGAAAATGGACACAAGGAATGAAATGCATAATGCTCCATCAATTTTATTGATAATACTTAATCACAGGTGCCCATACAAAGGATCCCAAAATGCTATTCGGCAAAAGCATGTAGGTTTAGTTCATGGCATTACTTTGAAAGAGTTTTGAATAATACAAGGATTTTTATTTCAGTTCAGGCACTTGAAATAAACTTTAAAGGGCATAAGTCAGTCTCTCCACCTATTGCTGATGGCTTTTCAATTATGCTGATAGAGAAATTCATAAAAGTTTTTCTTGACATCAGCATGACATCTGTCAAACTAGGGTTAACACTTCTGCCTAAGTGAAAGTTCTTATGCAATGGTGAAAATGCCATAGGTTCATGTCCCATGTTTTTATCCCAACAGACGTGTTATTCTTTTCTCATAATTCTTCTAGGCTGGCTTTTTTTTCTACAGTGCATTGGGTTTGAACCCCACTCCTCTCTTGTCAGTTTAATGGGTCACTTTTAGAGCTTTAGCAACTCCTTGGAGGTATCTTCCAAGCTCTTTTTTGGCTCAAGCACCTTTACTGACTGTTAGTGTCTAGCCTATTTACATGTTTTTTGATAGATGAGGTTCACCATGGGCAAACCCTCCTTAACATAGGTGGCATGAATGAACTCAAATAATTGAGAAGGTTCTAGAATGCCCTTATTTGGTTCAACATATAGGGTATCAGTCAAGGTAGCAACAATGATATCTTTTTTTCCACTAATACTGACAACTTTGTTTCCAATGATAAACTTCAATTTTTGGTGCAAGGATGATGGAACTACTCTCAAAGAATGGATCCATGGCCTTCTTAAAAGGCAATTATATGATAGAGCAATGTCTATCACAAGAAAGTCAACCTCATAAGTACATGGGCCTATTTGGAGGGGAATAGTGATGTTTCCCATAATGCTTCTACGTGTTTCATCAAACGTCTACATGACTATGTGACTATTTTGAATGCGAGATGCATCAATAGGGAGCTTGTTCAGGCATGACTTAGGCATTACATTCAAAGCTAACCCGTTATCGATGAGCACCTTGGGCAATATGCTCCCTTTATAGTAGGTGGTAATGTAAGGGCTTTATGATTTCCTCTTCTTCCTTGTGGAATCTTATCATCGCTAAAAGATATGTAATTGTCAGCCATGATATTGTTCACTAGATGATCTAGCTGGCCTATAGAAATATCGGGAGAGACATAGGCCTCATTTAGAACTTTTAAGAGTGCATTTCTATGAGCTTTGGAGTTTAACAAAAGTTACAGCATGGATTGACAGGTTGCTTATTTAGCTGATCCACAATACTATATTCACCATGTTTGATGAACTTAAGAAACTTTATTACTTTTTTCTTACTTGTCAGTTCCTTAGTAACTTTTGAATCTGGCCTTTTAGTTATAAACTTAAGGCTGGTGATGCATAACACCCACCACTCTGAGTGAAGTGGCTTACCCCCGAAAGAACAATATTTAAGGCTAATTGACTAAATTCCTCAAGAATTAAGGTTTTACTCTTATAGTTCCATGGAATAGCCTTATTGTCTTTGTAAGGGAACGAAGATGGCAGTTAAATGACCATCCTTGGTGTAGATAAGGTAAGAGCAGCTTGAGGACATGGTCGATTATCATATAAAATCAGTAATCTTCCAATGCCATAGAAGGGATTGTCCCCATCTTTTTTTATGGCTTTGACAAAAAAAAGTGCATCTTCGGGTTGAATAGTCAAAGTTTGCTTCTCATCATATAATTCTATACTGCCTTTCTTCATCATTTTTTGGACCAAGGCATAACTTTTTACATATCTAAAGGGTCTAGCCATGTATTGTATGGAAATTGCAAAAGTTGCTGACTCTTTCCTCTTTCTTCTTGACCCCATTAACTAATTTGGCCTTTACCAGAATCTGCCAAACTGTGCTCATTGGCGTTCTAAGCTCTTCCATATTTTTCATGATCTCGCAATCTTGTTCAGTAATGAACCTTTCTAGGTCCATGCTTGCACGGGCTTGAGATGAATTAGCTCCTTTATTGAACCTCGACTATCGTTTTATTTTGACTTTTTTTTTCTTACCCTCGATAGATTCATTTTTTGAAGTTTTATCCATCATCCCACAAAGTATGACTACATCTATAAAACTTTTAGGGGTTCTTTTTGCCACATTTTCATAATATGGTGACTATAGTGTGCCAATGAACTTGATGATCATTTCCTTCTCTGTTAATAGTGGTTGAATTTAGGTGGCCTTTTCCATCCACTTAAAGGCATAATGCTTAAAGCTTTTATTTGGCCGCCTCTCCATAATCATAAGAGAAATGCAAATCAGGACGCCATCATCATTTACTTTCTCCTTTTCAATGACGTTAATTAACGGATAAGTCAATTCATGACATTTCTTGTTGGATTCCATCTCGGATGGTCCATAATTCCTTGGACCATTTCCAAGAACGACGAACATTGCTGTAAATTGTTCTCTTGAGCATAGTAGCAACAAGAGGACTCCATGAATTCCTCTCTTGGGCTTATTATCCCGGCCTCCCTAAATGCTTGCCACACTCTACTCATTGATGTGTGGACTTCTTTGACATTTTTTTTTATCCAACAATCTTTCAAATCAATCATGGCATTTACCTTTGGTTCAACGTGATTAGGAAACTTGTTTGCCCTAAAATTTAGTCCAAGCCCTTACTCTATTTTGATTATGCCTCTTTTCAGTAGGCCTTGTACCTTTCTCTTGAATAAGGTGCAGTTCTCAATTGAATGTCCTTATGCTCCAGCATGATATTCATAATAAGCATTCTCATCATACCAACTAGGGTATAGTAAAGATTTCAAGTCTAAAAACATAGGGGTAACCAATCAACTCGCTAATAGTTTATTTTAGATCTTTTTATATGGGTATGGTAAAGGGTCAAACTGTTCTCTTTCTCGGGGTACTTGATGATTACTTAGGGCTTTGGCATTATTTATGCTATGAGGTTGCATGCTTGAAAGAGTGTTTTGAGCAGGATTCTATGTGAGGGTGACTGTTGGAGCAATCCCAATAGAATGAATTGCTGGTGTCATTTGGTAAAGGCTAAAACTCGGGTACAACATATTTAGGATGTATACCCTTTGAGCTGAGCATGGAATTTGAGGGAACTTCGTGGTGCTACGACAGACAGTGTTTACTTTTTTTCTTTTCCTTTACTTATTGGTTTCTTAAATGACTCGGATGATTCTCACATAGATATTTTCCCACTTTTGATGGCATTATCAATCATTTCGCCTGATTTGACCATATCAACAAAATTCTTTATGGCGTTCCCCACCAACTTCTCGTAGTAAGAAGCTTTCAAAGTGCCAATGAACATAACTATCATCTCTCTTTCAGTTAAGAAAGGCTAAAGTTGAGTTACCTCCTTTCTCTATCTTTGGGCATACTGCTTAAAACTCTCGAAGGCCTTCTTCTCCATGTTCATAAGGGAAAGGCGATCTGGGGCCCAGTCAAATACGTGCTTATATTGGTCAAGGAATACACGAGCCAGATCTATCCATGTTTGAATTCTCATAGGGTTTAGCCCTATGTAGCCTCAAAGAGCTACCTTGTTAAACTATCTTGGAAGTAGTGGATTAGTAATTTTTCATTTTCTTTATACCGGATCATTTTACGATAATAGATCCAAAGGTGGGTAATAGATGTGTGGTCCCATTATATTTTTTAAACTCCAACACCTTGAATTTATGTGGAATAACGAGACTAGAGACCAACCTTTGAGCCTTCACATCTACAATTCCAAATTTATCACTTTCTTTGACAGCTTAAAGATGTTTCTCTAAAGATAGGTATTTGTTTAGGTCCTCATCATTTTTTAAAGACCTTTTTGCCTTTTCTTGTTCTTCTTATTCATCAAGATCTGGTACTATAGGTATAATAAGCAAAGAGCCTTGAACTAAATGTAGTGCTATTCCAGGATAAATAAATGGTTGAGTTGATGAAATTCTTACTGCCGAGGGATGCTGTTCATGCAAAGCTGCTTCGTGCACATTAGTAGCCTCAATACTACCATTCAGATTACTTTCGGGATTAGCCAGTCCTTTACTAGCATCGATGATGCTTGCTTGCCCTTTATCCCTTAAAGCTTTGGATAATAATTTTATTAATTCTTTCATTTGAGATTGAAGTTCTTCATTTCTACAAGCTGATTGTTCTTGAGATTCTCAGTACATAAGCTCTAATCGCTCAATGTGGGCTTAATGATCGCTCGCCATGGCTTTATGATGGGTACAGTGTTGTAGCGATGGTGAGCTAAAAGTTTCGTGTTTCAAGACACCTTCACTTTTAATTACTGACAGATTAAACCTGTTGAATATGTCATGACATGACAAAAAGATGGATATGAATATATAAAGCAGAAAAAGAATTATGTTATTGATGCAAAGCAGAAAAAGAATAATGTTATTGATGCAAATGCAAAAGGGACAATTGGATTAGGAAACAGCTTTACCAATAGCGTCTTTCATTAAAGCAATCAAAGTCTTGAATACATATGATTACATTCGAAAATGTTTAGCATGATTACATTGTTTAACCACATGTTCTAAGAAATACAGCAGTTCTTGTTTGTGAGCTCCAATGGGTAAGATACCACATGCTAGAGATCGAGCCACATCTATCATATTCAGCCTCTAGCTGAGTGACTTGAATTTGTTCGGCGAGATGACGATGATGAGTTTGATAATTTTGGTATGCCTGATCAACCATTTATTGCTCCTACCATTCTGAGGCCCGTACTAATTCATCCACTTCGTTTA
Source organism: Adansonia gregorii (assembly GCA_038382025.1). Taxonomy (NCBI): domain Eukaryota; kingdom Viridiplantae; phylum Streptophyta; class Magnoliopsida; order Malvales; family Malvaceae; genus Adansonia; species Adansonia gregorii. The sequence continues at coordinate 6,435,947 of JBBYHO010000010.1, read as the reverse complement.
AGAGAGCTTGTAAGCATTGCTTTAAGCCTTGAACCCTGACTGTTAACATCTCGTTCTCAACCAAATTTACTGTCAAATCTTGAACTCAGGCTTTTAACCATACATTCTTCATTAATAAGTTGATGCGAGGGTTCGAGCTCTGACAAGCTTCTCTTTACTGTCTTTAGCTATTTTTTTTCCACTGATGTAGTTTTTTTTCGAGGGTGGCAATTTCTATACTCCACTCAATTAAAGACTTGCTTGGGTGTCGTGATTTATTTGCTTTGCTGACAGCAACATAGTCTTTCTTAGACTCTCAAGATCTTCTTTAAGACAATTTTTCTCCTTATTAGCTCGTTTTACCTCACCTTCACGTAGATAAAGGTCCATCTCTAATCGATTCTTTTCCTCCTTTAGGTAAGCAATTTCCTTGGTGAGAGTTGTCTTTTCTTGCTCGAACTCCCATTTAAGCAATTCAACTTTAGAAAGGAATTCTTCATCTACAGATACAACAGCAGACAGAGGTAAGGCATCAATGATGTGACGTATCTTCCACTCATCACATCCCAGGGTCATACTGCTTCCTCTCCAATGTCTTTCCATGTAATGGGCTTGTCTCCAACCGTAGAAGGCTAGCTAAATTTTTTACCTATATTCGGGGCCCACCATATTCAAGATCGCATGCCTATAGGTATATATACATTTTTTATATTCATTAAAAAAATTATTTGAGTTATTATTTATTTTAAATTGAATTGATATTATTTAATTTGTAATAGTAGCTTAATTACAAGTTTTATTATAGTATAAATATTTAATTTGGCAACACCCACTATGTAGATAAAAGAAAAAAATTACTTGCACTTAATGTTTTAAAATGAGTGGATAATTTTTGAAAATTATATATATTTGTTTAAAAATATTATATAAGAAAATTTAAGACATTATAGTTTTATTTTTTGATATTACAAATTTATTTAGTCTTTTTAAATTACTGAGTCAATATCACTTAGCTTATAACATTAAATTCAATGAAAATATTATTAATAGTATAGATATATACTAGATTTTGATAAATAATTTGGGTAAAAAATTTAAAAAATAAAAATAAAAATAAGGAAAAGAGAAAGTTACACATAGATAATGGATAGTTTTTTTATTGGATAAGTGCAAAACAAAATCAATTAGAAATTTTTAAATTTTTATAATAAATTAAATTTATATAGTTCATTTTATATGTTTAGTAAAACTGATAGGGCTTTTTTCTATCAAATCTTTAAATAAATTGATGTCACACCAAAGTCAGTCAAAAACATTATTTATGGCACAGATATTGTCGCAACGTACCTTGAGGTGGATTTTTGCGGATCTATGAGTGTGTACGACTTAAAATATTTTTCTGACTTCAGAATGTCTTCTTGACCAACACTTTTCCTTTACGACATGATAAGAATAAGAAAGTATGGATTCTCGACTTATGATACAGTGGGGGGTGCTATAAGACGAATCGCTTATCTTATTGGTCGCGGATGACCATCATGAAATGGCCAACGCTTGGAGTTGCCACGATCATTTCGGGCTAGGTGTGATCGGATGCCTATAAACCTATGTTTTGAGTTACGAAACTTAACACATCGATCCCGTAGTCTACGTAATGCAAAGATTCACCATTTGGGTTCGGGAGTTGGTTACACATGATGAGGTACAAATCTCTTAATAATGCTCAAAATCGATGCCATACTAGGTATGTCTTATCCCGGTTTCTATTCTTTTGATCCTAACTTGTCATTATTTTGATATAACCCTCTTTTAATGCATGAATCTTATGGAAATACAAATCTGGGTTTTGATGGAAAAGATTTAATCTCATATACGCTCTGGAGAGATGGGGAATACAGAGATTTTCAATAAAATGACCTTTGGATTTTACTTTGAAAATGGAATGTGTCACTCCGGGCACTAGAGAGATACCCACGTGGAACATTGCCTTTAATTTTATTTGAAATGTTTTGAAAACATGAATGCATATAATTATCACAAATAAACCATGTTGTAAGGCAATAAATAAAGTAGCATAACATGGATCATTTAATGGAAGGATAAAGAAATTGGGTGGACTATTGGAATTTATCTCGCAATTGGCATCAATTATTTGGGAATAACCGAATTGATAATTTTTTAGATGCATCTGGGTTCCTTAATGAAATGAGGTTTGTTTGACATATTCATGAAAATCAAAAAAGGAGAAAAGTTTAATTGTCGTTGAAAGACAGGGTTGGAGTATCCCGTCAGAAAGATAGGGTTAGAGTATCCCCATGGATGACAAATCATTTTGGCAGAGAGAGATTTTTAAATCTCGATAATTTTGAAAAATGAGGTTGGAATATCGCCCCAAAAGGTCAGGGTTAGAGTATCCCCATAAGTGACATATCTAACACTCTTTAGAGAAGTCGAGTTGGCAAACTTAAGTTAACGAAACTTTGTGATTTAGGAAATGTGTGAGTGTTTTGACAACTTTTGGCAAAAAAAATTATTGTGAATGAGGATAGTAAAGATGTAAAATGTGTTTGTGCCTTGATACGAGCCAATGTGAGGTCAAAGCATGTTTTCGAGTCTGACTGGGGTGATACAGAGACATTTGAATGTCTTAAGACGAAATTCGAAAACAACTCAATTTTGACCATTACTGAAAATAGGGACAACATCACGCCATCTTGTTTCCTAAATTTATTCTAAATTGATTTGAAGGATTTAAAGGGTGGACAAGATACCACTAGAAAGCTAACTCGACGAGATTCAATCTAAAAATATTCTCCATATCCCGAAAAGTCATTTTTCGAGGGAATAAATTTTCAAATTTGGATCAATTTCGCTGCCGGTAGAGTATACGAGAATCAAGGCTTATTAAAATTTGAAAAATTATTTCAGACTCATTTGGTACTGAAAATTTGCAAGCAATACGTTTTTAAAAAGGGAATTTCATGAATCTTTTAGGAAAAAATGTTTAAAAATTTTGGAAAAAATCATTTAGTCGGCCTGAACGGCTCAACCAGAATACATATTCGGATTTTAGAGGTTCTGGACAGTTTAGATTTGGAAAATCATAAATCTCTCATCTGGAATGATCCAAGGGTGAATAAGCCATCTTTTTAAAGATAATTCGACATACTTTGAGAGAAAAATATCAAAAAATTCATGAAAAATCATTTAGGATTTTAAAGTGATTTTTCAATTTGCAATAGTTATGCTGCCAGTAGGGGACAAAGCAAAGCAGGGGATATCTCTTATTGTTTTATGTCTATGGGTCCAAACTCGAGTTATTGATGTTCGCACATCTATGACTGAAGGGAAAGAATGGCATGAGCATTATAAACTTTTTTGCATAGCCCCGGAGTAGTTTAGGACGATGAAATAGCCGATTGATCATACCACTCAAGGTATTGACTGAAAAACAAAGCACAAACATTTCAGGAACACGTGTAGGTCATTTTATTTCAAAATCAGAAGATTTGAGCTTGTTTAACCAATATTCCAGATCTAGAAAACTTAATTTTCCCCATGATATTTTGCTAGCTTTAAAGAAAATGTAAGTCCATGCTAATCCTCATTGGTTGAGGTTAACATGCTTAGCTTGGGAGGTTTTGAAAATTAGTTTTTGGCAGCCATCAAACATGCATTTTGACAAGGAAAAGACAACAAACATACAAGGGGATGGAACATAACATGAATGGGGGTGTTAACTGTACCAATGGTTTAGATAAAGAAACTATTATGCATTGTGATAAGAAAATGTTATGGATGATGAAAATGACAATGATTCATGCAAGTTAATGTGTAAATGTGCTTGAAATCTGTTAGGCTAATGAATCATACATGGATTAAGGATAAAAAGATGCATGGACATGGCATAAAATGCATGAGCAAGAGATATCAAACTAATGAGGATGAAATGCGGCATTGTGTACATCAAAGGGGCATTAAGGCAACCAAATCCTAAACTACCACAACCAAAGGCCATAACAATGCATGAATATCCTAAGAGGGTTATGGAAACATGAAGAGCTCACTAAAATGATGAAGGTGCTAAAAAAATAAAAAATGAAAGTGATAGAGTAAGAAGTTATAACAACTAAACTTCAATTTTTGGCCAAACAGTTGGAACAGCAAAGATGGCTTAAATTTCCCTCTCTCCCTTGTTGTTAATAAGCAAGAAAAAGAGAGAAATAATAAGGTTTTGGTTTTAGTATGGATGAGGGTGATTTTCAAAATGTGTAGTGATTGAAAGTAAGTGTTTTGGGGTTATTTTTGGGTGGTTAGTGGAGAGCTACAAGATTTGGTTTTCTTGGTGCAAGAATGTGTTTTTGAAGCTGAAAATGAGCTGGAATCTAACCTTTTTTAACTAAGATAGAAGTGGTCCATTTATACTAGTATTTTGGAGCCAATTTTGAGTGTTTTTTGGTCATTTCTTAAGGAGGACAAAGTGATGTCAACATGGTGGCTATAGGGTGGTTGTAGGGAGCAACTTGCTACCAATGTGATGTGCATAGGGTGGTTGGTTTAAATGCTGAAATGATTTTTCAGCAAATAGGGTGGCTGATGGTGATATTGGCTAACGAACTAGAGAGTAGGGTGATCATCTGATATTGACATTTTTTTATCCAATTTAGACTTTAAAAAAATGTTATGATTAATTCAAAAGTCTAAATTCGTAATCTAATATGTGTCTTAATCTTTCTTGATGCAAATAAATGAGTTAAAATTGAGTTTTGGATCAAACAAAAACTGTATGTGTATCGATACAATGAACATTGTATCAATAGCATGATGATTGTATCGATACTACGAATCACTGTATCGATTCATGTTGATAAGTATCGATACATTTTTTTACAGAATGCATGTTTCGGTCTTGGCATGGCTTAGTATCGATGCACGAGGTCCTGTATCGACATCATGTATTGATACAGAGGCTCATGTATCGATACATCTACGTGTTGTATCGATACAAATGGGAACATTTCAAATTTTTGGATCGTTGGAGCATTGTATCGATACATTAGAACCATGTATAGATACATTCAAGTAAAATTATGAATTTTCTCATATATTTTGTCCCTGATACCTTGAACTACGTAATTTGATGCCACATCTTTGCATTTACCTTTGACATGATCCCTAGGCCTCCTTGACCTCTTCAAACTACTTCTTGCCCCCTCTTATGTTAATGCTCCAGATTGCTAAAAATTAGCCCAGACAAAATAAGGTATCTACAGATATATATCAACTAAAATTTAAATTTGAAAATTAAATATTGATATAGAGAAAATTAATTATATGCAAAAATGTAAATGAAAAATAATATTTATAAAAAAAAAAACTATTTGAGCAATCTTGGCATGAATAATGAAATGTATTTAACCAAATACCTACAAAAAAAAACTCTTAAAACACAAATTATTTAAAATTTTCTATACTTGATTGGTCTATAAAATAATAAATTTTTAAATTTAATTAGTATTTAATTTTTTTTAACAAGAAACCTTGTAAATATGACTTGAAGAACTTCATCTAAGTTCTATCCTTTGATTTAGGGTCAATTTGATCCCAACAGAGAGTAGTCAGACTGGTAGGGATACCTTCCACCATAAATTCAAATGGATATTTTTAGTGACAAGGACGTATCCAAATAAAGCGTAAGTAATTAAAGTAAGATTTTACTTCTGTAATTTAGGTTAACTTTTACAATTTGGCAAAGAGAATTCAAACTTTCTTCATAAGAAACATACAATAATTGTTAAGCCAAATATTTGGGTCCAGATTTGGTTTTTATTTTGATCAGTGGCTTTCTCAGATATAAAATGTAGGCTCTACAAGTAAACTTGCTGATGGGTCGTCAGTTTAGGGTTAAGGCTTTATAAGTAAACTTGTTCACCCTAAATTAATTTGTTAAATAATTTATTCTAAAAAATATGATATATTATAAATTAATCATACTAATATTTAAAACAGTTGATTTGATGAACTTGATTTTAATATGTAAATACATTATAATTTATATTATCTATACATATAAATATATTTGTAAATACTAATAGTTAACTCAAAATGGACAAATAACTCTATTTGAAGAATAAGTAAAAGTATAAGTTATGATTTAAGAGCCGGTAAGGCAATAAAAAAAGAAGTATTACTAATTAATTATTACACAATTTTTTAATATAACGATCTAATATTAATTTAAAACTAAATTTTCTATTAAAACTAAATGTTTTCTAATTCATAAGATGTATTCGATTTATAAGCAAGAACTTTAATTTCATTAAAATGGTTGTTAAATAAATTTATTTTATAATAATTAATCTAAATTAAAGTTTACATTAAATTACTTTACTTTCAAAGGTTTAATTTTTAATTAATCTTAGTAAATAAATAAATTTATTTACTCAAATTTAAATTGCTGTTACAAATTTTTTTTTACTATTAATAAAATTTATCAAATTTATAAGTAAACATTTTAGCTAACTTTTGTTAAATAAGTTTATTTTATAATAAACAAAAAAGAATTTAGGTTTACTTAACTTTCTTTATTTTCAAAAAGCTAATTTTCATTAATGGTAAAAAATTAATTGTGGACAATGAATTTTTTTTTTGTAAAATTACAATGTCATTCTTCTCTCATGTGGGGGTAATATATATAGATACAATTGCAGAAAGAATTTTATTCTAGGAAAGATTATAACAGACTCTTATAATTACTCAATCATTCCCTAACAAATTGCTCCTATATGTATCCAGTCAACGATTCCTATATTTAATCTTGTATATACAAAACAGCCCACGTTCATACTCCTCTTCAAGTTCAAGCATAAATGTCCAACATGCCCAAGTTGCTAATCATATTATGAAATGCCTTTTTTGAAACTTCTTTAGAAGAACATCAAAAAGTCGATCTTCCAACTTGACAAAAGGAACCTGAATGATCTTTTGATCTAACTTTTCCTCGATGAAATGTTTGTCAACTTTAACATGTTTGGTACGATCATGTTGCACAAGATTCTCCACAATCTCAATGGCAACCTCATTATCACAAGAAAGATTCATAGGTTTTGTACGCTCAATCCCCAAATCTGATAGAACACACTCAATCTATAATAATTCCCATATTCCATGAGCCATACCTCAAAACTCAGCTTTTGCACTTGACCTTTGACAACTTTTTGCTTCTTGCTTACAAGATTTCCTTTTACAAAAGTAAAATAACTAGATGTAGATTTTTTGGTTGTTTGATCACCTGCCTAATCTACATCTATGTATCCTTTAATGTTAGAAACATTATTCATTGAGAAGAACAAATCTTTTCTTAGAGAGCCTTTCAAGTACCTCAAGATTTAGTATACTGCATCCATGTGTTCTTCACTTGGCTGATGCATAAATTGACTAACAATACTCATTGCATAGGCTATATCTGGCCTAGTATGAGATAAATAAATTAACCTCCCAACTAACCGTTAATAACTCCCTTTATTTGTAATTTGATTTGGAAAAATTCTAAGCTTATGGTTCATTTCTATAGGCATTTCAGCTGGTTTACATTCAAGCATTCCAATTTTAGTCAAGAGATCAAGCACATATATTCTTTGTGAAAAAGATATTCCTTAATCTGTCTTTACTATTTCAATACTTAGAAAATATTTAAGCTATCCCAGGTTTTTCATTTTAATTTCAATAGCTAAGTATTCTTGTAAAAGCTTCATTTCTTCACAATCATCTCCTGTTAAGACCGTATCATCAACATACACAATCAAAGCATTACTTTTCCTTTTTTGTGCTTTATAAAAAAAGTATGATCTGCACCACTTGGTTTAAAATCGAAGGCTTTTATTGTCATGGAAAATCTCCCAAACTAGGCTCTGGGTGACTGCTTGAACCCATACAATGATTTTTTCAACTTGCAAACTTTATTTTTGCTTGACGAACCAAGTTTCACACCTGGTGGTAGCTCCATGTATACCTCTTCTTCTAGTCCCTATTGAAGAATGCATTCTTAACATCAAACTATTTTAAGGACCATTCTCGATTTACTGCTATAGAGATAGGAATACGGACTGTGTCTAGCTTGGCCACTGGTGCAAAGGTCTCTTGGTAATCCACTCCATACCTTTGTGAATAGCCCTTTGTAACTAGCCTCGCTTTATATTTGTCAATGCTTCCATCAACCTTGAGTTTCATAGTATATACCCATCTATATCCAATTATTTTCATTCCTTCTAGTAATGAAATAAGCTCCCACGTGAAGTTCATTTGCAAGGCGTCCATCTCTTCATTTGTTGCCTTAGTCCATTTCGGATCATTTAAGGCTTCCTGCACATTACTAGGAATAGAAACACTAGATAATTGATTAACAACAAGTGCATATGACTCAGATAATTTTTTAGTAGAAAAATGATTAATGATAGGATATTTGACATTGGCTTTAGGATTAGGTTCATACTATTTCTTTGGTATACCTTTGTTCGATTTTGTAGGTATCTCGGAGTTGGATTTTCAAGAGGAACAAGAAACTCATTACTAGAATTATTAGATACTAGACTAGAAAGTACCTAAGGGCTGTCATTTTGGATATTCTGGATTGACCCTTCGATTGATGGTGTTAAAGTAGGCAAATCTATATTACAAGGCTGTTCTTCATGGCTACCATTGTTATCAACTTCATTTAGATCTAAGCATTCATCTGCATTGCCTAAAAAATTGACTTCATCTGGCTCTAAGAGATTAACTTCATCTAGCTTTAAGCACTCATCTATATTTTCTTTTATGCTTTGTAACATATTCCCTTCACCAGTATTTTCCCCCCGAAGGGAAAATGTTAAAGCTCCCCCTAAATAGTATGGTTCTAACTCCCGAAAATAGGCATCCAAGGTTACATGCAATTTTTAAGCTTGATGGTCATAACGCCGATACCCTTTTTGAAAATTTGAATATCTAACAAACACGCATCTCTTTGCACAAGGCTCAAGTTTAGTTATCAAGGTCTTAGGAATCTGAATATACACTGTACAACCAAAAACTCAAGGTTTAAGGTTTGGAAGAAGAGGAATTGAAAGTAAAGATTGTATTTTTTGTTGAGGAGTTTAAAAATCTAAAACCCAAGATGGTGATCGATTTATAAGATAAACTGCAGATACTACTGCTGTAGACACCTTACTTTGTCTGGGTTAATTTTTAAAGAGGTCAAGAATGTCTATGGATTATATTAAAGAAATGCAAAGATGTGGCATCAAAGGACGTAGTTCCAAGTGTTCGGGGACAACAGACAGGGGAAAATTTATAATTTTGCCTAAATGTATCGGTAAGTGGTTCTCATGTATCGATACAATGCTTTAATGACCTTAAAATTCAAAATGTTCCTATTGGTATCGATACGATATGTAAATGTATTGATACATGAACTCATGTATCGATACTAGACCATGCCAGAACCAAAAGTTGTATTTTGTAAAGTAGATGTATCAATATACATCAACATGTAGTGATACAGTATTCATTGCATCGATATCTTTTAGGTTTTTTGGACCAAGTGTATCAACATATTTTCAATGAATCGATAAATGTAGGTTATTTTCCACGATTGAGGTATTTTTAACTTGTCCACCATTGATCCAAAGCTTAATTTTAACTCATTTTTGCATCAAAAAAGATCAAACCTATATCAGATTACGAATTTGGACTTGTAAATTAACCAAAACATTTTTTTGAAGTCTAAATTAGATCATAAAGGTCAATGTCATATGATCACCCTATTCCTCCCTTGTTTGTTGACAAAGATTACCATCAGCCACCGTACTTGCTGGTATCTGATTTTAGCAATCAAACCAGCCACCTTATGTCCATCACATTGGCAGCCAATTGCTTCCTATAGCCACCTTATAGCCATCTGTTATCACAACTTTGTCCCCTTAGGAAATGACCAAAAACACCTAGAATTTAGCTTCAAAGTGCTAGTATGAATAGGCCATTAATATCTCAGCAAAGAAAAAAGTTTTTTCCAACTTGTTTCAGCTCTCCTAACTCATTCATGCATAAAAAAAAAACCTGTAGCCCTTTACTCAACATCCAAAAGTAGCCCTAAACACTCACTTGTAGCTATTATACACTCTAAAAAATCATCCTTACCATACCAGAATCAAAACTTTTCTTTTTCTCCTGTTTCTTGCTAATTTGCAATAAAGAAAAGAGGAAAATTCAAGCTATCTCTACTGCTCCAACCACTTGACCAAAAATTAAAGCTTTGTTGGTATAACTTCTTACTTAATCACTTTTATTTTCTATTTTTTAGCATCTTTATCATCTTAAGATTCTCATGTGTTATTATAGCTTTTGGTTGTGGTAGCTTAGGATTTAGATGTCTTGATGCCCATTTGATGTGCAAAGTGTCTTATTTCACCCTCATTATTTTTGATAGATCTTGTTCATGCTTTTTATGCTATATCCATGCATCATGTTATGTTCAATCCATGCATAAATCCTTAGCCTAGCATGTTCCAAGCATGTTAATATGTTAACTTGCATTTTGTCATAAATCATTGTCATTTTTGGCATGCTTCACTTTATGAGATATGCACATAACATTTTCTTTGTCAAAACCATTGGTAAGGTTAGCATCCCCATTCATGTTATGTGCCATCCCCTTGTATGTTCATTGTCTTCTCCTTATCTAAGTGCATATTTGATGGCTGTTAAAAACTTATTTTCAAAACCTCCCTAAGCCAAGCATGTTAACCTCAACCAATGAGGATTAACATGAACTTAGTATTTTTCCCTAAAGTTAGCAAAAAATCTTGGGAAAAATTAATTTTTCAAATCTAGAATCCTGATTAAACCGGCTCTAAACTTTTCATTTTTTGACAAAAATGGCCTGCACTTCTTCTCAAAATGTTTGTGCCCTGCTTTTGAGTTGAAACCTTGAGTGCTATGATCAATAAGTTGTTTCATCATCTTAAACTATTCTAGGGCTGTGCAAATAAGTTCGTCATGCTCATGCCATTCTTTCCATTAAGTCATGGATGAATGTCAATGACCCGAGTTTGGATTCGAAAACATAAAGAAAAATAAAAAATATCCCCTGCCTTGCTTTGTCCCCTGCTGGTAGCACAATTGTTGCAAATTGAAAAATCTATTTAAAATCCAAAAAGATTTTCATGAATTTTTTGATTTTTTCTCTCAAATTGTGTTAAATTATCTTTAAAACGATATCTCATTCACCCCTGGATCATTCTAGATAAGAGAGTTATGATTTTTCAAATCTAAACTGTCTAGAACCCCTAGAATTAGCAACATGTATTCTGATCGGGCCGTTCAAACCTACTAAATGATTTTTCCAAATCTTTTAAACATTTTTCCTAAAAAATTTATGAAATTCACTTTTTATAAGCAAATTTTTTACAATTTTTTGATACCAAACGAGTCTGGGTGTTTTTTCAAATTTTGACATGTCCTGTCCTTTATATGCTCTACCAGTAGTGTAATTAATCCAAACTTAAAAATTTATTCCCTCGGAATGTGATTTTCTGGGATATTGGGAATATTTTTAGATTAAACCTCATCGAGTTAACTTTCTAAGGTATCTTGTTCACCCTCTAAAACCTTTAAACCAATTTAGAATAAATTTAGAAAATAGGATAATGCGATGCTGTCCATCTATTTTTAGCTATGGTCAAAATTGAGTTGTTTTCCCTAGCTTCATCTCGAGACATTCGAATGTCACCATATCACCCTGATCAGCCTCGAGAACATGCTTTGATCCCTTATAGGCTTGCATCAAGGCATAAATTTTTTTTTACACCTATACCATCATCGTTCATAATAATTGCTTTTATCAAAAAATGTCAAAATTCTCACTCATTTTCTAAATCCCAAAGTTTTGTCAACTTAAGTTTTCCAACTTAACTTCTTTAAAGAGTGTCAGACATGTCATTTTTAGGGATGCTCTAATCCTGAACTTTCGAGGGGATACTCTAATCCCACTTTTTCAAAATTGTTAAGATTTAAAATCTTCTTTTGTCAAAATTATTCGTTATCCTCAAGGATACCCCAACCTCATCTTTTCGAGGAGATACTCCAACCCTGTCTTTTAACTAAAATTAAAATTTTCTTCTTTCTAGATTTCTATGATCGTGTCAAGGGTCAAGCCTGCTTTTGTTTTTAAAAAAAAACCCCTTTAATCAAGGAACCTAGATCTGCCTCTAAAATTATCGATTCTATTATTCCCAGATAATCGATGCCAATTGCGAGATAAATTTCAATAGTCCATCCTTTCTTTTTACCATTACATTGAATGGTTCATGTTATATTACTTCATTCGTTGCCTTACTAACGTGATTTCTTTGTGATGATTATTCAAATTCATATTTTTTTTCAAATCATTTTAAGTAAAATTAAAGGTAATGTTCTGCATAAGTATCTCTCCAGTATCTAAAATGGAATATTCTATTTTCAAAGTAAAATCCAGAAGTTATTTTTATTAAAAATTTTTATATTCCTTATACATCCAAGGCGTATATGAGATTAAATTTTTTCACCAAAACGTGGATTTGTATTTCTATAAAATTCATGCATTAAAAGAGGGTTATATTAAAATAGTGACAAGTTACGATTGAAAGAATCAAAACTGCGATAAGACATAACTAATAAGGTACCAATTTCGTGCGTCGTGAAGAGGCTCATTGCTTATTATGCATAACTAACTCCCAAACTCAAATGGCAAATCTTTGTACCATGTAGACCATGGGATGGATGTTTTGAGTTTTGTAACTTAAGACATCGGTTTCAATGGGCATCCGATCATGCCTAGCCCAAAATGATTGGTGGCGACTCCAAGCATTGGCCACTTTGTGATGGTCATCCGAGATCAATAAAATGAGCAATTCATTTTATGGTCCCCATTATAGTATCACAAGTTGAGAATATGTACTTTCTTATTCTTATCATGTTGCAAAGGAAAAGTCTCGATCAAGAAGACATTTGCTAGTTAGAAAAATATTGTAAGTCATATACACCCATAAATCTACGAGGATCCACCCTGGGGTACGTTGCAATAGCTGCCTCTCCCTAATAAAATCTTAACATGTTCATTCCAAAGAGAGAAGCACAGACCCCTTCTAATATTTGTCTATTCCTCCTTTCCACTAAGCCATTCTATTGCAGAGTGTAAGTGCACGAGGTCTGATGCTGAATTCCATCCTGATTAAAAAAATTCCCAAGAGAGACATCCATAAATTCCATGGCATTATCAGTTTGCCAAACTTGAATTTGCTTCTGATATTGAGTGCTCACCATGTTGCGAAATTCTTGAAACGTTATACAAGAATGACTTTTTTTTATAAAGTAGTGATATCCAAATCATACGTTTACATTCATCAATGAACGTAACAAAGTGTACAGCCTTAGACAATGAAGGAATTTTTGCAGTTCCCCATACATCTAAATGTATAACTGCAAATGGTTTAAAACTTTTATTTAAATTAGGCAAACATTACAATAAAAATCTGAATCACTTAAGTTTGAAAAAAAGATGTGGTTGTAATTTCCTAAGATATCCAAAATAAAGATGACCCAACTGTTGATGCCATAACTAGACATTTGCTTAGGCTTTTTCTTAACTATTAGTCTGATATGTATGATTAAACTTTTGTCCTCCATTGTTTGTTAATTCCAAGTAATATAGTTTGCCTCGTTTAACACCATAACCAAGAGTCTTCCGGGTCAGAATATCTTAGAGAACACAGAATGAAGGCCAAAATGTTATAGCACATTTAAACGCTAAAGTAATTTGTCCAACCGGTAAAAGATTATAATCAAAGGATGGCACAACTAAGACTGAATTTAGTATAAAAGTATTAGACAAGGTAACAGATCCTTGCCCAATAATAAGGCACACACTACCATCAATTATGGAAATAACGGATTGAGGGGACGGGCTAATAGACTGTAATTGGTTAGAATCTCTAATCATATAATCAGATACAGCTGTATTAATAATCCAGATTTTTTTTCTAAAAATTGTAAAAAATTGTTTACTGTAACCACAACACCTGAATGAACAATATTTGCCATGGTACTAATATTTCCTCAACTTTAGACTCCACTTCATTCATAGTTGTCACCATAGCCTTCCTAATAGCTTTTTTTCATGGTTTTTTGAAAAATCCCATTAATCAGGATAGCCAATGATTTCGTAATAGCGTTGCTTTGAGTGACCTGATTCACCATAATGATCATACATAAGACTATTAGATTTTTTAGCAAATTAATTTTTGCGATTCTTTCCTAATCTAGATGATCATCCTCGTCAGGCTTGACTAGCTAGCATCACTAAGTGTTCAGAGATTCAGCGAGATCCTTCTATTGTCTGTCTTTGTTGATACTCTCTTCTTACATATCCATATGTGCTCTCCAAGTCTAGTTTTGGGTCTTTACCTAAGATCTCTCCCCGACCCTGATCAAATTTAGAATCAAGTCCACTTAGGAAAATATGAACTTGGAGCCTAGCCATTGCTAAATGTAACTAAACTACACCTTCAATAGTCCCTTCTTGAGGAGTTAACCTATGATCAATTTCTTGAAAAATAGCCACAAGTTCGTTATAGTATGTTGAAAATGGTTTACCATTTTGTCTGGTAGAAAAAGATTTTTGATTCAATTGAAAAAGATAGTTTTCATCACATCCATCATAGAAAGTTTTTTACACAGCCTCCCATATTTCTTTGGCCGTGGGAAGATGAATAAATCGTTGCATCATCGATGGACTCATTAAGTCAATAAGCCAACTTTTCACTATTTGATTTTCGCTGCTCCGTGAGATATATCTAGCCTTGTCTCATGCTCCGATTCGTATCTCCATAAGTTGAGACCATAGTGAGTAATTAGTCTCATCAAGTATGATACTTGATGGAAAAGCAGAATTGTCTTGTTGGATGATAATTGGTTATGTTGTTGGGTTATTTGTTGTTGCTGGAATAAGAGATCCTTGGGAGTCCATTTAGTTTTTCAAGTATAGATTTCAAAAGGCTACGTTTTCGATTCAAGGCTTAGTTAAATCGGTATGGCTCTGATACCATGTTGACAAAGAAAGTTTTTTTTGAGTAAAATTATAGAATCATTCTTCTATCATATGGAGGTAATATGTTATTTTGGAAAGAATTATATTCTAGGAAAGACTATAACAAAGTCCTATAATTACTCAATTATTCCTTAACAAATTGCTTCTATATTTATCCAGCCAACAATTTCTATATTTAATCTTGTACATACAAAATAGCTCACGTCCACATTAATAAATTTATTTGACCAATAAAAAAAATTAAAACTTACATTATATTTCTTTGCTTTTGTGCTTTTAATTTCTATATAACATTAAAAAGAATAAATTTTATATTAATCTGATATAATTCGTACTTGGAGCAAACTTTTTATGTTAATGCTACTTTCGTTAATAAACATTTTATTAATTTTATTTATTTCTAAAATATATAATTATATATTTAAAAATTCATAAAACGATTGAAATTCACGTATAACACTACTTAGTAGTGACAACAAATACTACTTTTAAAGTAAACTTATAAAAAGATATTTTTATTCCTATTTATATATTAAAATCAATATTTGTCAGCATCAAAATGATACAAAATTAATTTATTATATAAAGTCAATTTGTTAAATAATTTTATAATAAAAAATTATAAAATTGATAATTAAAGTTTTTTTTTTTTACTTTTATAAAAATTATTTAATTATAATTTAATTATTTTTATTTTTAGTATTAAATTCATGTTGAGTTCGGTTGGTCTCGGATTCAAGTTTTTTTCGTTCGGATTTTTTTGAGCTCGGTTTCATTCAGACTCAGGTTTTTCGGACAGGTTTTCGAGTTCTAATTCATTTTTTATCTCTAAACACAAACAACTAAAATAAAGATGGAACAACAAAAGAGTTTATATTTAATGCATATATTATCAGTGAATTAAATGATAATATTTCATTAATATTATATAAATTTATACTTTATTAATGCATTAAATATAAATATAAATATATATAAAAAAGTTAAATTTGCGTGGAAGGAGCAGCCATCTTTTGAATTTTTTTTCTTCGATGAGAATATAGTGATTATACATATGTTTATTACTTTATTTCTTTCTTTTACTTTCTTTTGTGTTTTGCTTTTGTTGCCGGTTGCCACGAGATTTAAGAATCCCTTGCATGTATACAAGTTTTAATGGACACAAATACCAAAACAGTCCCGTAAGAATCCGGAGAAAAAGTTCAACACCCGAAAGTGTAAAACAACCCCTTTTTTTATGAGCGTAATACCTTTAATCGGTGGATTTACTTTATTAGTCTTGGAACTAATGCCCCAGTGCCCACCTTTTCTAGCCTATAACAAATCCTTGGCAACTATACTAATGAAACCAAACCAACCCAAAGCAAGAGCCAAAGAACCATATTAATTGGTAGGTTGATTACAGATTTTTGGTACATGTCCTTCCATACATGCATAGCTGCTTGCAAATAACATTTTTATTTCCCCACTACCAAATTTCACCAACTGTTCCTTAATACCTATTTCTTATCTTTGGTTTATTTGATCTTTTACTTTTGCATGCAAAGATTGAACCTTTCTATATCTTGCTCTCCCTTTGATTCTTTTTTTTTTTTTTAATTATGTTGTAACTAGTATTTTGCCCAAATTTAATGAATCTCTCTTCAAACGATCTTAAAAGCAATTTTTCTCGCATCGACTTGCTCTCCCTTTCTTTGATCTCTCGTAATAATTTTACCAACTATTTAAAAAAAATTGCCCTTAAAATATATTAGATACTTAAACATTGATATGGGCTAGCTAGCTGCTTAATATCTTTCTTTGATAGATGCCTATGATGAGCATATTTTGACGTATGAAACAAGCTTCCATTTGTTTACTCCTTTCTCCTAGAATCTCTTCTCCAATAACAATTCTTGTTAGTAAAAAAGCTACGTTCATGCAGGCTTAATTGGATATATTCAAAATATTTTCAATATTTAGAGTCCCACTTCCAAAAAAAAATTACATACAAGATATATGGCAGATATATACTGGCTTTGTGGGCATCATCATTTAGCGTTTTGGCTGAGTCGAAGCTTCCCATACTGTGATGCCTAAGCTTGTCCCGGCCGTCGTCTCGAGTTGCCAGCTCGCCTGTTTAAAAGGGAAAAAAGATCTCTAATAAAGATATTGATAAAAATCAATAATTAAATAAGTGATAAATTATAAATACAATCACAATTTTTCGGTAAAAAAAATGACAGCTATCTCTTCTTTAATAATAAAAGGGAAAAGAAGAGATATTAATTAATCTGCAATTTGTTACTTGAAAAGTTGTGTGTGTGTATATCCATAAATTAGGCACGACAACATGGCAATTTCACTGTAGTTTAGGTCAGCTTTTAGTTTGATTTGTACTCATGCACACTTTCAAAAAAGAGAAAGAAGTGTGTATTGCAAACTAATGAAAAGAAGAGAAAGAAAATAAAGACCAAAGAAAGGTTCCATAAAGAAGGTTTGATTAAGTTATATAAGGCTTCGTAAATGCAGTATGCCAATGATAACTTTGCAGCAGCAAGATTAAGAGATGGAAGAAAGTGAAGAGACAGGCTTTAATTTTTTTTTTTTTTTTTTTTTTTTTTTGCAGTTGTAAGTAGGTAGTGTTGGAGATTAAGACATAATGGCAAAACAGTTAAAAGCGTGTGTGTGTGTGTGTGTGTATATATATATATAAGCCTCCAAGATTTCAATGGAGTTTTGTTCTTATTTTTTATTTTTAATATATACATTATACAATAGGTTCTCCAAAGTGAAAAGAAAAGATTACAAAATTAAATAGTTTTGGTCCTAGAGTTGTTAGTAAGTGAAATGAAAAATAAAGCAAGCAAAACTACAACTTAATTATAATTACAACTGCTACTAAAAATTGAAAAGATAAAAAGGAAGAAAGAGGTTAAGGAAAGTAAAAAAACAAACCAAAAAAAAAAATAAAAGCTAAATCTAATTTTCTTTCCCATGAGATTAGAGAAAAATATATAGTTTTTGCAAACCAGGCTAGTTATTGGAATAAACCGATAAAAAATAAATTTGAAGCTAGCACTTAAGTTCTCACATCTAAATACATACAATAGCATATAATTGATAAATATGTTTGCCTAGATATTGTATAATTTATTAAAATTAATACTTATAAATAATTAGAAGCTGACCTGTTATGAATAGGATCTGGTCCATTAGGAACTTTTCTTTTGCTCACGTAGTAGAGATTCACCGGTGGATGCACCGAAGTCGATTTTCCTTTACCTGAATTCTTTACTTGCTGCTTCTCCCCCTGCTGCTGAAGCTTTCCCTTCCACGACCATGACTCATCATCATCAGCCGTTAACGTGATCTTTGTTTTGTTTCCTTCACTTTGCAGGGTCCCAACTAAGATAAACCCCAAAACTGTAAATATTCTAAAGAGCGTTTTAAATGACAAAGAAGTATTACGGCTTCCCATGATTAATTATTTTCCTTATATATTTCTCTAGAACATAGAGGAGGGAGAAAAACAAAACAAAAGAAAAGAAAGAGAAGTGAAGTGAAGGGAGATTATTATTGATAAATGATGGTGATTGCAGTGTATATGGCTTATAAGAGAAGGAAAGAAAATAAGGAAAAGAGGAGATAAAATGGAGAGGGTTTAAGGCAAGAATTTTTTTTGGTTTTGATTTTGTGATGAGTTAACTCGGCAGGTGCTTCTTTTTTTTTTTTTTTTTGTTCAACCTGATTGTTGGTATTGTTTTATAGAGGAGTGGAGCTATTGGCGATTCTCTGTTACTTTCTCAAAGAAAGGACTTACAGCTGGTTTTAGGACGTGATCGGTATTCTTTTGCTTTGAGTTTGGGTATTTTCATGCACTACTTAAATACCAAAAGACATCATGCCTTACGTACCACAAGAACAAAGAATTATACTTTAGATAATCCGTTGGACTTATGGTACTTGGAAGTGATATATACGGCTCTAAAGATTTGAGGCCCCGTTCTTTTAAGTATAAGTTAGGCTCCTTTTGAAAGCCACCGCGCTGGAGGAAACATGAAGAAAAATTTCTCCTCACTGATCGCACTTCCATTGGGGATGCATTTTTAAGGCTCCATTTTGAATTCACTGGAGTGCCGTTTGCCTCCAATGAAGTCCAATTGGGAGCATCAACTGCACTGAAGAGGTGTTTGGCAAACACCATTCGGTGAGTTTGAAGCCACCAGAGGTAGAAAACTTGACTGGACCCTTAAGGTTCCAACGAAAATAATTGCTTTCCACTAGAGGTTTCTTTCCTTTTTTACACCTGCCCTCGTTCTGTTTTTCTTTCTTTATCTTTAGCATTATAATGTAAGAATATTATTTTGATATTTATATTTAATCAATTAAATTTATTATTGTTATTTAACAAATTCTTTATATATTTTTTAAAAATTAATAATTTTTTAATTATTTAACAAATTATTTATATAATTATTATTTTAAATAAATCATTTATATATTTATTTAACAATTTTTATTTATTTCACTAAAAAATATGTAAATTCATTATATACATATTAGTATTTAATGTCCCTAATGATCATTTCTTTTTTTATTATAATTCACTTCACCGTCATCATTGAGTTTGAATCTAAACATATACTCTACCATTAATTTTAATCTCATTATTACATTACTTAATCTTATCGATACAGTAACTGATCTTATCGTCATTACTATTTTTAAACTTACTGAAACCAATTTCACTATCTACCCAGATAAACCCTAATTGGATGTACCCCCAGTGGGGGTTTCAGTGTACCAACCCTCTAGTTTTTAAGTGGAGAGCAAGGGATCTAGTGAGCAACTGGACCTCTAATGAAGGGGGTTAATTCTTTTTTTACCTCCTTTATAGTTTTTTTTTAAAAATTGTTTTATACTTATTTGTTTATTTTTATGTATAAATATAATTCTAGTAGTCTTTAATTATTATTAAATATAATTTTAATTATTTAATATAAATATTTATTTTTTAATATTTTACTTTTAATAAATATAATTTGTATCTATTATTTAACATAAAATATATTTTTAATTTATATTTTATTATAAATCTAACTTTAATTGTTTAATATATATAATTTTTAATTATTATTTGGTATAAATATATTTTATTATTTAATATAATTATAATTTTAATAATTTGTTAACATAAATGTAGTTTTAGTAATTTTTTAATTATTATTCAACATAAATATAATTTTATTTATATTTTATTATTTAATACAAATATAAATTTTAATTATTTATTATATACATAAACACATTTTAATATAATATCCTTAATAATCATTTTTAATCTTACCTTATTGCCACCCCTACGATTAAATCTAAACACATACTTTAGTGTTGATTTTAATTTCATTGCTATATTAATTAATCTCAACTGACTCCTGTTTTCAATCTAATCGCGGTCAATCTAACCACCCAACCAATAAACCCTGAGTCTTTAGGGTTCATTTTAGTAATTTAGAAAATTTATAATATTAAGGATTATAATTGATTCTAAACACATTTTCATGGATGATTCCTCTTTTGTTTTTTTTTAATTTAGAGAAATTTTGGAAAAAAAATCAATACTTTCCAATAGAAACCAAGTTCTTTACTTATAAATCAACCTTAGGATGCAAATGATACTTTGTCATGAATAAAAAAAATGAAGAAATCACTACAACGATTTGGACCTAGTTTAGTGTAAAAGAAAAACTAAAAGTCGATTTTTAAAATATTAATTGTAAGAATGCTGAATTAGTTTTATATTGATATAGAAAATATATAAAAGATATAGAATAATACGTGAGGGGCAGTGTATGTATCTTTTCTTTTGGCGTATTTTAGTAGGTCTCGTGGTTGATCTTCATCTTCGACCTCCCTCGTCAAATTTCTTCGATTTTCATTGATTCTTCATAGATTTTGCTTTTGATTTTTATTATTCATTTTATTCCCTTTCTTTTATCTTATCATGGTTAAGATAAAATGTTATTCATTTTTGCTCTTAATTTTTTGTTAGTCATGTTATTCATTTTATTCCCTTTCCCAGGGGAAATATTTGGTGTATAATTAGATCGCTTGATGGTTTGATGAGCAAATTCAATAGTCTTGTTTAAGAATTTGTTGTTTCTCAAACTAATAAGCAATAAGGTATTCTGATGGTAGAAAATAAGGATGTTGGCATAAATTTAGGGATTGGTAGCTTAAGTACATAATAGTTTGTTGCTAATGGAAACATGACACATGAGACAAATAGAAAAGGGAAGATTGGTTTCAAGAAGGTTGGAAGAAACTCTTGGCGAGATGAAAAACCTACAAGATTAGATTTCTTCTTTTTACAAGAAAAAGATAAGAGAATTGTTAGTCACCCTGAGAGCAGTCACCCTGAAAGCATTATTATTGAGGCATCAATTATTGGAGCAATCGCTTGATGATCTAGTTTATGGGAAAACCTTTTAATTATAGCCAAATGATAGCCACAAAAACCTGTTATAAGATAATTTTTTTTTTGTTTTAAATTTCAAGAAAAAAGATTTGCAACTAGATTCTTGGATTAGAGCCATGACGTATTGGTCCGTGACCAATTATCATCAAGCATTGTTATCCTAGTCTGAACTTTACTAATATGCCAGTTACAAAATTTTCTATCTAGTTGGTTTTAAAGAATATCTAATTAGGGCTATTTACCCAGATTGGTATAAGGTATATAGCCAATGAAGTTGACAAATCTTTGGGCACGGATAAAACCACTATTTAGAAGAGGCATCTCGATTTTGCTAAAGTCTGCGTGGAAATGGATTTTGATGAGGAGATCCCTAAAACATTGAGTGGATTTGGGGCACAACCACTTAACTATTGTTAATATTTACCCAAAATGGTATAAGTTGTATAACCAGTGCGATTAGCAAATCATTGTACATGGATAAAGCCATTATTTTCCAAAGGTATTTGGATTTGCTAAAGTTTGGGTAGAATCAATTTTGATGAGGAGATCCCTAACATAATTAAGCTGGAGTTGTGGCACAACCACTGAATTATTGTGCGTGTTGAAGTTCCTTAGGACCTTAAAAGGGAAATATTTAATTTTTTTTGGTCATTCAGCAAAAAATTATGCTAGTTATATTCTCCAAAACCCACCTAGGTCCAAAAAATTCTTCTAGCTTGACAAGTGATGAGTAAGGCAAAGAAACAACCATCTAAAAAGGATATAAAGCTAATTATAATCTCTAATTAATATATGTTCCAAGTTATAGGAAAAGACATTCTGAAGAACCTAAGATGAGGGAAAAAAGTTGTCATCACTTAACCAAAGGATACTTTGGCTACTAGCCTCAATCAAAGAGTGTTAGAAAGAAACAGTTGAGCCAAATATGGATATATAGAGTAATGCTTTAGCTAATACCTTATCTGTTTTATCAGATATAATTGACATGATGATTATAAGTGATAAGAATGAAATGGCATTACACTCGGAAAAATAATAGACCTATGTTTACTTGGAAAAATAATAGACCCATTGGTTTCTTGGCAAGGAAACTAGACAAAGTCATGGTAAATGATAGCTGGATTTCTAATTTTGCTAATTCAACTTTCGAATTCTTGTCACAGGGAATTTATATGTGTAGCTTTGATTACTATACAATTTCCATGTTCCTTACCCATAAACCTTTTAATTATTTTAACTTTTGGAATAATCATGTAGATTTTAATGGCCTTGTGACAAAGGTTTAGGATATGACATTACTAGCACCCACATTATAGGCTTTATAAAAAAACTTAAAGTGCTTAAAGCCTAAACTGGGAAAATTAGATCAGGTTTCTTATGGGCTGCTAATAGATAAACCCCATGAGCTCTTGGAATTGCAAGAATTAAGAACTCCATAAGGGAAGGGATCATAACTCTAACTTGGTGATGAAAGAAGTAGCTTGTTGATGGAATATATAAAACTCTATTGAGATGAGGAATCTATTTATAAACAAAATGCCCATATACAATGGATCAAATTAAAAGCCAAAATACTAGTTACATAACTGATGTTAATGGGTTCTCAAACTCTGTTAGGTGTTTCATGACTTAAAAAGGGAAAAAGTAGGAAACGTTTAAGATTATTAAATACGAGGTAATATGCTTCTATGAAAACCCTTTAGGTTCTTTTGGTGCAGAAGTTACTCATGGATCAATTGAAGAACTTAAATAGATCTTGAAAACAAAAAGCATTTCAAGTTAACAACATGATTTTTTAACAATTAATGTTACACTTGAAGAGATTATATCTATAATTTTTTCTCTGAAAAAAGATAAAGCATAAGGTGCTGATATGATGGCTTTTGTGCCCACTTTTTAATGCAATCTACAGCTGAGTGGGCGAGGATTTAACGAAAGCAACATTTTCCTTTTTTAGGACCAGCAAGATGCCAAAGATTATAAATTTAACAACTATCACCTTGGTTTCAAAAGTCCAAAACCCAAGCCAAATGATTGATCATAAGCCAATTTCTTTTCATAATACAGTCTAAGTATATTTTCAATTTGGTTATCAATAGACTCAAGCAATGTTTGCAAAATTTGATTAATGTCAATCAGTTTGTCTTTGTAAAAGGGAGAAGAATAGTTAACAACAAGGCGTAGAAGTTGGTAAAAGGATAACATACCAAAATGGTTTCTATAAGAATTGACAATCAAAATAGACTTGAGGAAAATATTTATATTTGTAGAGTGGAACTTCTAGTTCAACACTTTAGAAGCTCCAAACTTTCCAAATAGATTTTTAAATTGGCTGAAATATTGTATAACTACTTTTTACTACTCAGTGGCTATAAATGAAGGTTTGGTAGGGTTTTTTTTTGTAAAAAAAGACTAAGGTAGGGCAATCCCAACTCTCTTGACCTGTTTGTTATTATTATGGATCCATTCTTTCTTAACTCAGTAGCTAAATATGGTAAATCTGGTTATCAGCCTTCATGCAAAAAGTGAAATTTAATCACCTGTGTTTTATTGATGATATCATATGGATGCTAATGGCATTAAGGATTTAATTCTAAATTTATGCAAAATTTTCCAAAATTTTTTTCATATTTTTAATATACAGCTGAGAGTGCTAAACCATAATTTTTATTCTAACGTAGATCTTATGGTACTTTAGGTTGTCCAACAAAGAAATAGCTTCAAATTAGGGATTCCACCAATTTAGATGTCTTGGCATTCCATTAATAATTTGTAATATGACCGTACTGTAACATCATTTAAAAAACTGGCCTTCTTAGAGGGTCTCTTAAGTAAACCGCCCATCGCTCATTCAATTAGTGCTCTTTAGTTTGCACAACTTTTGGTGTTCTATGTTAATTCTACCAAAGAAAGTTATTCATAAGATAGATAAAATGTGCTCCGTATTCTTGTGAAAAAGTAGGGAAATAAATGTAAAAGAAGCAAAGGTCAATTGGAAATCTATCTATTATACAAAGAATAAAAGTGGCATAGATTAAAGAACTTGAAGGCATGAAATATTTCATGCATATTGAAGCATATATATACTTCATTTGCAACTTTGCTTCGAATTGGGTAGCTTGCATCAAAGCTTACCTTTTAAGAAGGGCCACTATTAGGTGAAGATGCCATAACTTTACATCTGAGGATGGAGAAGAAACTAATCTAATAGAGATTGGTTAGACCTTAGTTATCCATCCTAATAGTGTAAATGGAAATATGAGGTAGGTTGCTTCAAAATCTGATGGTGTTTCTATTTTAGATACTTGGAATCACTTAAGGATAAAACATGTTAAATGCCCTAGTATCATCAGTTAGTATGGTTCCTTAAATGTGCCAAAGATTTTTTCCTAACTTGGTTGGTTGTTTTTTATAAGATCAGTAATCTCAGTAAGTTGAAATCATGGGTCTAGTCCAGTATGCTACATGTTTATATGTCAAGAGGGTGAGGAAAGCAAGGATCATGTGTTCTTTTCTTGTTCATTTTTTTTTTGCAAGTTTGACAGAAGTCTTTTATAGTCATAGAAGTTCTAAAAATTGGAATATGATCTTCAATGGTCAGCGTCACATTTGAAGGGAATTAAAAAGAAAATGATAGTTGATGGAACATAGAAAAATTAAAAGCAAGGCCGGTAGCCAAAAGCTTTACACAAAAGCAAGGAATCGACTAGTTTGATACCTATGCTCCTATAGCAAGAAATGCTACGATTAGACTCTTAATTTCACTTACGTTTATTTATAATTTGGTCATTCACCAATTTATTACAAAGATGACATTCTTGAATGGTGAATTAGAAGAGGAAGTATACATGGAATAACCGAAGGAGTTTGTCATGAAAGGACAAGAGCATAAAGTCTATAAGGTTGTTAAATTGTGATATGGGCCTAAGCAAGCTCCAAAAAAATGGCATCAAAAGTTTGATAAAGTTGTCTTAACTAATAGCTATAAGATGAGTGAATCTGATAAGTGTATATAGAGCAAATTTAAAATTGACAAAGGTGTCATAATTTGTTTGTATGTTGATGCCATGGTTATATTTGGCAAGAATTTAGAACAAGTTGAGGAAACAAAGAAATCCTTGTCAAACAACTTTGAAATGAAAGATATAGGTGTTGCGATGTTATCCTTGGAATTAAAATAATCCGAGATAGAAGTACACCATAGCATTTTCACAATCCTATTACATTGAAAAGGTGTTTAAAAAGTTTGATCTTATTTATTGTATTCCAACATCTACACCCATGAATCCTCAAAGAAAATTAGTGCCTAATGACGGTAGGAAAATTGATCAATTGCAATATGCAAAGGTAATTGGTTGTCTTATATATACAATAACTTGTACAAGGCTAGATATTGCATATGCCGTTGGCAAATTAATTAGGTAAACAAGTAATCAAAGTGATTTACATTGGCAAGCGATTAATAGAGTACTTACATACTTAAAGAAAACTATAAACTATGGATTATGGATTATGCTATAATGGCTATCCTTCAGTTATAGAAGGGTATTCAGATGCTAGTTGGATTACTAATTTGGAAGATCATGCTTCTACAAGTGGGTGGATCTTCATTTTGGTGGAAGAGCTATTTCTTGGGGTTCTAAGAAACAAACATCTATAATAGATTCTATCATGGTAGCTGAGTTTATTGCATTGGTTGTTGCCTCTAAAAAAGCTAAATAGTTAAGAAAATTTTTATATAATGTGCCTATACGTCCTAAACCAATTTTACTAATATCTATCCGTTGTGATAGTGAAGCTGTTCTAGCAAACACATATAGCCAAGTATATAATGGAAAGTCCAGACATATTGGGTTGAGACATAGTTTTATCAGATAGTTAATTTCTAATGGAGTAATCATTGTAACCTTTGTGAAGTCAAGTGAAAACATGGTAGATCCTTTGACCAAAAGTCTTGCTGGAGATATAGTTAATAAGACCATTAGAGGGATGAGGCTTAAGCCATAAATTGAAGTCACCCATGATGAAAAATCGACTCAACGCTTAGTATAACATCAAGTCTTAAGTTAAATGAGACAAAGTACATTATTTTTATGTGATTGCTAGCACTATAATAAAAAAAATATTCTATCCCAAGTAAAAGTGCTAGGTACCTATAATGGTAAAGATAAGTTGAGTAATATACTCTTAATAGATCCATAACATAATTATGTTAGAGTGTTATAGTTACGGGAACACTCTTGATAAGTTCCACCTATATGAGTGTGAAGTGTTGTTGCTTCCAGGAGTTCAAGGGCTTGCTCTAATAGCATTTATGAAAAAAAGACACAAACACATGGCCATAACAGTGTTCTATGTCTTTAGAAACTGGTGCATTGACTAGTGTTGAAATCATTATGTGAGATGTGTTTGGTTAACAAATGGAATAGTAGGTTCAAAGCATAGTCTACTATGCAATTTCAGTTAACTTTAACATATTTTTACTATGTGAAGATTTATTCATAAGACATTTTCATTTATGCATTTATTTCCAAAATTATCAAAATTCGAATTATTTTGAAATTAAGGGGAGATCGTTGAACATTTTCAAAATAATATGCGAAATAGAATCCCACGTTAGAAAAGAATAAAAAAAGTGAGTTCTTTAAATATAGTAAAATATGTTTCCTTAGTAAATTGGACACATGTGGGTCAAACCTTTGGATGGGCTATTTGTGCACTAATATAATAATAAATATTATTATATTATATGACACTTGCACTATGACACATGGCACGTTCAGGTGTAGGTGTAGCTAATTAATTATTTATTTTTTAATTAATTAATTTTTTTAATTTATTTAGATAAGACATGTATGAACCAAGAATCCTATCTGTAAAGATTTTTAACTGGTTATTTTAAATAGACAAGCTTATTCTAATAATGTTTTTGTTCATATAAACACTTTCAGACAAAGATATGTCTGTTTAAACAGACATATAAAAGCCTATATATACGTATCTAGATTCAGCAAGAAAAGGTTATTAAAACTTTTTTTTTAATCTTTGTTCTCCTTTATAGTCAAATTCTTTCATATTTCTTCTATAAAGAATTGTTGTAGAAAATCTTTATCGAAGTTTGTTAATTTTGTAATATACTACTCAATGTCTAGTAGACTATTTTCATGAGTGCAATATGTAATCAGTCATTAGACTTCATTGTATCCTTAAGATTTATATGCTCATAACTCTTTTGTATACCAAAGATAGAGGCAAATAAAACATTAAAGATAGAAGCATAGATACATGCCTTAAAGCCAGTTTATTTGTGTTCGAGTTTTACACAGTTTACATTAACAAGCTAGTTTATTTGTGTTTTTGATTTCATACAATTTGCACCAACAATTTCATACGGTCTATGGTTCGTATGAGTTGCTTATTTCAACATTTTGTTTTTACAGTTTTAACTTCACTCATTTTTCAATAATTGTAAACTTTAAAATTTTCCCTAAATTTTCCTACAGCTGAATTTTTCCTTTGGTTACATTTTCTGATAAAAAATCCACCAAAATTTTTTGTTAACAACTTGACAAAGAATTTCGTTAAAATGATTTTATTTGAAAATAAAAAAATTATGATTTTTTTTAATAGTGTTTCTAATAGAAATTTGCTCAAAAAATTTACAGAATCCTTTTCTTTCCTTTACATTTTTTATGGAATTTTTCATTGAACCTAACATGTCAAAAAAATAGAACCAAAAATTATTGATGGTAAATAATTTTGTTGGTAATTTTTTATTAAAATTTGTTGAAAATTATATCGGAAGATGTTTAAGACTTCATTTGGTTTTGATCAAAGCTTTAGTATGATGAGACGAAGTAGCTATTGGTGTACAAACATCATAGCTATTTGTTTGGGTAATAAGCTCCCAGTGTAAATTGATGGGTTGACCATTGGCAGAGAGAAAATGTTTCAAAAGTGGGTAAAGCTACGGCTAAAAACTTTCATTCCACCAGAGGTTTCATTTCCCAATTTGACTTATACTTTCTTTTTTTTCCCTTCTATGTAACCTTTAGTCTTAGTTTTATTTATTGTTTTTGTTTTGTTCATTTAAAATATTCAAAGTAACTTTACAACTATTTAACTAATCATTTATATAATTATTTATATATTCATTTAATATTAATTTTTATTTTTAATTGAGCAAATATAATTTTATTTTATTTATTTTAATTTTAATAATATAAATTATTTATTGATTTCTCAAATATGTTATAAATTCCTTTTTTTTTTAGTACATGATATTGGGAAAGGGGAGGGAGTCATTGAAATCGAGTTCAAGCCTACATACCTTACTAACATTCTTATTGCCATATACAAATTATAGTTAGGTGCCCTTATTGGTCAATGATTTTTCTAACTACAATTTACTTTACCACCACTATTGCTTTGATATCCAAACACATATTGTATAACTAATTTTAATCTCATGACCATAACATCCAATTTTAGCACTGCAGTAACTAGTCTCACTACTACTGATGTTTTTAATTTCAATGGAACCAATCATACCACTTATCCAAATGAACCCTAAACTTTCCTTGGTAATTTAGTTGATATTTTGCTAGTATTGTGACACTTTTTTCGGCAAAAAATTACATCAAAAGAATTTCTTTGATAAAGCTATGTTTGTGAAATTTGAGTGTATATGGTTGCCTACGTATGTATTATGTGTCTATTACATTTATAAAATGGCTAAGTGAGTTTGATGTTACAAGTAAAATGACACAAACTTAAGTGGTAAATCTACCAAAAAATAAACAAATATATAATATAAATTAATAAAATTAGATATTAATATCTTTTAAACTTGTTCTAAAAATATTTTTGAAATAAAAAATACATATTTCTTAAAAATCTATCAATTATTTTATATGTAAATTATCCAATTATTTAAAGAATTTTTTTCACCTACATAGCGTGAGACCAATCATATTATGTAAGTATGTGTTGCCTTTTTGCTAATATCAAATGAGAATTTGCAACCTATCACATTTGTGTTTGAACTTCATAGTTGCCAAACTTAAGATTTTTAGGATTTGCTTGGTTTGGTAGAAAAAATAGGAGGATGGATAAAAAAGAGTGGAAAAGTGGAATGACAATAAATTTTAGGTGTGCTTAATTGAAAAAAAAGAAAAGTGAGAGGAAAAAAAAGATAAAAAATCATCATTTCTCAAACTTATTAATACAAATCACTCTAAATTGGTACGAAAAATAAAAAGAAAATGAGAGTGACATGTGTTATATGAGTATATTTATAAGATTACTCATCATTTTTTAAATTTTATTTTTTCATCTTAACTTTTAATAGGTATAATTGTAAAATAATATTTTTTATTTTTCTCTCATTCTTCAATCATACCGAGTAATGAGAGTAAAAAAATTATTTGTTTACTTTTTTATCCTTTTATTAAACACACTAACGAAAAGAAAAAAAATATTTTTTAATTTTTTCCTTCTTCAATTTTTTATTTTTTTCAAATTTCTTTTTACCGACTAAGCAAAGCCTTAATTAGTAGCAATTGAAGTCGACATCTATTGTTATTTGCAACACCAGCCAGCAGCCATGGTCCAAAAGTTTATGCTCTGACCATTTGAACCACTCTTAGTTGGAGGCGATAATTTAATGCTCTCGTTTCTGTTTTATCTCTTTTGAGTGCATAATCATAAAGGAATATAAAAAATATGTGTCGAGATGTATGCATAAGTATTGATGGATATGAACACCAGAATAAGCTGACATAGGAATATAGGAGAAGGTTCTTTTTATAAGAGCAGGCTTTAACTAGCTAAGGGTGGAATATAGCGAGCCCGAGCGATCCCATATTCCATTGAGCTAAAAGCTTAGCATATGGTACATTTCGTCTTATCCATACCATTTGAATCTCAATTTCGAGACATAAAGTGTTGTGTTCGGAGAATCCAATGCTTCCTACCGTAATGGCTTCCGATTGAAGGTAACATTAGCTAAGTAATCATGGAATTAAAGAATTTCAGCCTCTTTGGGCTAAATAGATATGGACACCCCAAAGCTTTTTAAGTACAAATAGTAATTTTATGTGATTTAGACATGTGGCAACAGTTGCCACATTTGGGGGAGTTGGAGGGATGCGCCGCCTTCCTCCCTGATTGGAATTTATTCGAAATGATCTCAAATTCTCGCATTAAATTTAACTACGTGAGGCAGAATGGCAGAATTCTGCACATTTTTGTAGTTATGATACTTTAGAAGACAATATTAATTTACCTTCGATTCCAAGCCGAAGTTCATATTCTAGGCTTAGGGCATTTTGATCTTTTGATGAAGGCCAAGAGAGAGCCGCGAGCGGTTTATTACTATTTCAAACACGCACTACTTGATTAAGCTAGATCATTTAACTCTTTTAAAACAAATTAAAGCCCACGTTTCATTGTAATGTTAAATAAATAAAAAAATTAATTTTTGTATTTAAAATTATAATTTGATAACTTGACTAAAAAGTTAAAGAAATAATTTTTATGTGATTTTGAAGTTGGTGATGAATAAAATGATTTTATTATATTCAAATCTTTAAATTATTTATTTATTTATTTATTTATTTTACATTTCAACTCCAATCATTTAAAAATTATTAAACCACATTTTTTATCAATTTTTTTAACCTAAACTATTTTTTTTTTTAACTACGATACTAAACTAGAGCAAGTCTCTCATTTCACTTTCATTTTTATTTACTTTCTGGCTTTCTGCTTACTCCATTTATTGACTTGAATATCGAAAACCAAATCTGAAGCAACCTCTTTTTCCTCTTTCACGTGCTTGCCCTTGCCTCCATTCCCGGTAGAAACACAAGGTGCTTACGTAACATGAAGTGAAGGTTGATCACACTTAGGGCTAACATATTTAGTACCATCTCTCTCTGAGCTCAACCAATTACTGTGATTATATATTTAAGAAAAGAGAGAGAGAGAGAGAGAGAGAGAAGGATAGCCTTAGAAACAAGAGTGGTAATTGAAGTCTGATGAAGGTCAAATTTTATCAACAAATTAAAGTTAATTCAGGTGAGAAGTTGATGTTGATATAAACAGGGCTGGAAGAGGCGAAAAAAAAAAAGGCTGATCAAAATGCCAAAAGCCATTCATATATAGTTGGAATAATCCATGGGAATCTTAAAGCAGACATTAATATATAAATGATATTTTTGTTTTAAAATGTTGAACTTGGTATTATCCTATCTTCTTCCTTGACATGTTTGCTACGCTCGGACTTACCTTAAATGTACAGTTATGTTTATCCGAGTAAAGTAGATCAACCAAACGCAGCACCAGTGGAGCACTGTTATGATAAGATCATGATAAGAGACAACTCTTTGAAGTGAAGCTTAATTAACAAGTTCATAGGGTAAACTAAATTGATCAAAAATGTCTTTATAGTTCAACAATCCGGTTGGCTGACATGGCATGCACCTGCAATCAGACTGAGTTTTGGGCATGTAACTAGATTTTTCCTATCTTCCCAGATTTGTCTTTGGAAAGCTACTGCATACCATCATCATAAGTTTATAACTTAGTATTCACTGATTAATGCTGTACGAGGTTAGAGTTACAGAAAACAACTTTTTTCAAACAGAATGCTGCATGTGGAATTGTTTGAAACTGTCTTTTTGGACTATAACAATATATAAAATAATAGGATATAAAATTAAATCTGTAGACAACAAAGGGACGTTCGACACCATGGTTTGGTCTCATGACCCTTAAAAGTACCGATCGAACAAGCGTTTTGGCATAAAGTGCTAAGACATTTCCTGTGTTTTCATAATAAGATGCATGGCATAGGAAAATATTATATATGTTGTCCACCGCAAGCTTGGCTACCATTTTTCTTTCCAAAAATTGTGAAGTTCCTACTTATTCCTCAACTAACTGTCCTTTATAAATAATCAAATTTATGAGGTGAATGCAAAAAATCCCAGTCCTTTGGGTGAAATGTTCCCATAAGTCTGATATCGTGATTTTTATGTAGGTACTTGGAAGGCATATACTTTTTAGAGGGAGGGCCTACCAATTAAGCGATGATTCTGTGCCCAAGAAACCACTAGATTTTGAGGTACCTAGAGCATGCACTTTTGTGCATAATCTTGCTTCATGACCTTTACTAAAGAAAGCATAGTAGGATCGAGCCATGGCGGGTTCTCTTTCTGTACATTTTTACCGTACGAGTTTCTTGGCGCCTTGAAGCAATGAATTATTCATGGAATGAAGTCCCACCAACCAATAATTATTTTTCATCTTAGTTTGTTGTTCAAAATTTGGGAATTAGAGACGAGAAAGGGGAAGAGTTGGGAGGAAATCAAAGCAGCTTTGAAGTTCTGAATTTTAAGAAATCCCTGTTGGACTTAAATTGAACTAGTACAACTAAAGTTTATTTTTTAATGAAAAAGGACCTTATTTACACATGTTCGATGACGTCATGTCTAAGAGTTAAAAATATGACATTTGTAGATTTAAATTTTTTGAATCAAATCTTTTCAGATCTTAATATTTTTATATTCGAGTTATTTTTTAGTTTAATTTAGATTTTGGTATATTTTATATCGTTATTATTTTTTGGTAGATATATCCTTTCTAGTTAATTTAAATGTTTAACTCTAAAAATAAGTTATTAATTTATTATTGTCTTCATTAAAAAATATGATATTTTTAATTATATTTATATAATAAAATCAATATTTGTTATCACTAAAAGGATATAAAATTATTTTATTATATAAAATCAATTTGTCAAATAATTTATTATAAAAATATGATATGTTATGAATTATTCATATTAATATTTAAAATAATTGATATGAATTCGAATTTCAACAAGTAAATATATTATAATTTATATTGTGCAAATATATAAATTTAATTATATATACTAATAATTAAATCAAAAAAGGCAGATGGTTATATTTCTAGAATAAGTAAGAATATAAGATTAAGATTTAAGAACTAATAAGATAATATTAAAAAAGTGCCACAAATTAATTATTGCTCAATTATTTATCATAATGATATAATATTAACTTAAAACTAATTAGTAAGATTAATCTTTTATTTTTGAGCTCTTTGGTTAGTTGTTAAATGATCGGAATTTGAAGCCTAAAGTAGGCTTAAATCAGCATGGATCCAGTCTGGGCTTGCTCTATTTGCGATCCACATACCTACTTGTAGTAGATCATTCTCCTATTCATGAGAGCCCCTCATTGGAATTTAGTGAAATCCTGTGTTTTTTAATTATTTCTTTTAAATAAGTTTTTATTATAATATTATCAATGTATAGAATTAAAAGTATATAAAATTATTTTTCAAATAATTTATAATAAAAATTATATATTTTATATTAATCATATTGATATTTAAAATAATTGATCTGATAAACTTGAAATTTAATATGTAAAGACATTATAGTTGTTATTCTGTATATACATATATATATATATGAGTGTACATACTAATAAGTAAATCAAAATAAGTAAATGGCTACATTTTAAGAATAAATAAGAGTATAAGATTAATTTTTATGAGTTGATAAGGCAAAACAAAAAGAAATACCTATAATTAGTTATTACTCAATTATTTGCATAAGAATATAATCTTAACTTAAAAATGAATTTCCTAAAAAGTAAGATTAAAAATTATTTGAGATATAATACATATTTTAATATTTTAATAATTTACCATTTGAATAGAAAATATTAAATAGTAATGACTAATAAAAATAAAATGATTGATAATTTATAAATATAATACTTTTAAAACAAGTATGATCAAATATAAAAAATAATATTATAATTGAATTTGATTCGGTTATAATCAAGTTCAATTTTGGAATAGTCTTTTGTCCTAAATTATGTTGAGCTTCAATTTCTAATTGTATTGGATGTCTAAAAAGGCTATTGGGTTTAGTTATTTTATTTTTGAGCTATTAAACTAAGTTTCAGACTATTGGACTTTAAGGTCTAAAGTAAGTTACAACCGACCGTGGCCCATTATGGGCTTACCCTATTTCAACGCACTCTCTCACGAACCTATATATATATATATATATATATATATATATCATGAAAAATAAAATAACATGGAGAAAGGGTAGGTAACACTGGTATATTAAATTTTCTTTTGAGGGAAAAAGACATTGAAAATCTATTCGAAGCATGAGATTTATGATTGAACTTAAACATTAATTTAAAATATATTTGTGTTCTATTTTGAGTTGGGATTTTGACATAACTTTTGAGGAAATTTAAAAGAATTATTTTTTAAATACGTTCATCTCTAGCTTTGTCTTGTCTTATCTTGTCTTGCACTCCAATTTACTTTAATGTTCTTAATTGTTTTATCACCAATTTGATTGATTTGATAAACATAATAAAATTAAAATAAAAAATTTTATATTTAGACTTAGATTGAATAACATATGTTTTATATTCGTTTATCACGATGAATTGATCTACTAGTGAGATTGGAATATAAGAGCATATTGTATGCAACCAAATTAGGGTCTAAGTTTAACAAGGTTCTTTTTAATTCAATTCACATAAAAATATAAAAAATTAGTTAAGAGATATATTTTTATGAGACCATTGAAAAATACTTATAAATAAATTTGAACTTTAGGTTAATAACTCATCGTCATTAGTCAAGTTAAAAGTAAAACAAATTCAAACGAAGTATTAAGTGAAATTATAATTCTAGGTTTTTACCATTGATTATTTGCCTGATTATTATTTTCTTATTTAATCTGAGTTTATAAATTTTAATTATTTGTTTGACTAAGAATAAATTGTTTTAATTTTAGTATTTAGTAAATTTAATATAATTTCTTATGAGAATGACTCTACTTTATCATTATTTACTTGTTAATGATACGTGCACTTGCGTAATAAATCTGGCAACATATGGCGAGAAGTTATTACTTCAAAACTAGATCATGACCTGTAAATGTATGACCATGAAATTGTCAACCATCAAACAACATCTATATTAGTTTTAAGACATTAAGGATTAGTTGCAATTTGTTGTGTTGTTTAAGTATCAAGCGATTTTTTAATATATTGAGCTTGATTTATTAAATTTGCATTAGCTTTTTAAGCATTGTTATACGAGGAATTCAAATTGTTTGGCATGTGAACTTAAAAAGCACAATTGTATCCTTTATTTATCTTTTTTATTTTTTGAAAACTGAAGTAATTATAGTAAATGCAATTGATCAAAACATGCTCACTTGGCTTGCTATTAAAATGAAAACGTGACGAACAAAATGTTGTATCTTTTAAAGGTGAATATTTTAACCAAGAAAATTGTTTGAACCATAGTGGTTGGGTATAGTGAGGATGCTTTTTTAAATCAAATGCAGGATATTCTAAAAATTTAGGTTGATATGGTCTAAGCACTAATATAAGCTCTTCGAATGTCATCATGTATTTTCATTGGATACTTGTGTATTTTCTTGCACAATCCATGACCACATTCGTAATTAGACAAATCAATTATCTTAACTTCAACTATAGGAATTTTAGAACGACTGCCTCGTAATTTAAGGAACAAATGATGAAGGTGTACCCTAATTTTGATACTAAAGGTATAGTTGTGATTTCTAAAGTAAATTGCGTTGCCTATGTATTTTAAATATTTTTTATTTTTGAAAAAATAATTATTTGGATTTCATAGGTAAAATATTCCTGAAAATTTAATGGAATTAGTAACTATAAAATACATTTATAAAATAATAAAATTTTCAATCATTAAAAAGATAATATATATTTTTTTGTTAGGCCAAGATAAATACATTTCCATAAGCAATTTCGAGCTTGGTCCACAATAGCCAAGTGAAATCTCATGATTCCATAACAAAACCCAAGTTAAAGCATGGGGTTACTTTCCCCATACTTGAACCGGGAGAGGTAGAAGCAACTGGCATTATAAAATAGAAAAGGTAATATATACTATAGATTAAGTAAATGCAAACAAATAATAAAAGAATATATTAAAATAAAATTCTTATAATTATGAAATTTTACAAGCATATGAGTTGCACAAATTAACTTGAAAAATTAAACAAATGAAAATTAAAAATTTTCATTAAACTAAATGAAAAAAAAAAGAACAAAAAGAAAAAGAAAAAGAAAAAAGAAGCAGTAATAAACTCACCCAAAAAACAAAAGGATAAATGCAAAGCTGCCAGGAGAGAATGGAACAATTAATGAAACAATGAACAATTATATTTATACTTTATAAACAATGCCTACCTTCGCTTGCTCGTTGGTTTCATATGGGCACAATCAAGCTTAAGAATTCTTTCAATTTTCGATTAAAGGACTAAAACTTTCAATAATTATTGCCTACAAATAGTTTTATATTTTTTATAAACCTTCAAGTTTCAACCTTCGTTTTAACTACATTTAGATCGATTCTTCTTTTTATTGTTTCATTGTTTTACTGAATTAATTATTAGTTTTAAAATAAATTCCTGCGGTTAAGATAAGTGTGAGAATTTATTTGGTGAGGAAGCATGTATGGTATTTTTAGATGTCTTTAAAAAATATGAGGTGGCATATATTGTGGATGCGTAAAATTCAATTCTAAAATTATTCTAATATAAATTAATTACTGAAATTTTAGAAGCCAAATTCTAAATTAGAGGGGAGAAAAGTACAAACCATATATTACGAAATAAAATTATAATAAAATTTTATGAGGGTCAAAGCCCTCGTTTGCCTCGTTTATTCGCCACTGCATGCACATTAAGAGCTACATTAGAAAAAAAAAAAAACAAAATTAATGCAAATATCAAACTTCTAATTGTTTTTCAAATAAAAAAAACAAATTAACTGCCATAAGACAAAGAATCAAACATCGGAAAAACGAACAAAAAAAAGTTATAAACACTATCTAGAACATTTTGACAATAGTTTAGTGATAAATGAAGATGACTTGATTACAATATTCACTGAATTAATTTAGTGAACGTCATCAATGGTAAACATTAGTTGAGTGATTAAATTTCATGTAATTTCATTTATTTAAGAATGTCTTTAAGAGTAATAAAAGATCTTCCATTTAACTTGTAAAATTACAAGTGAATTTTTTAAAATATCAAATTAAAACTAAAAAGTGATTAAAAATATAAAGGAAGATAATTAACAGGCAAAGGGTTATAATACAAAAAAGATATGGATTACTTTGAAATCTTGTTAATAAATTTATAGAGTTATGTTCATTATTATAAACAACAAACTAAAAATACGTCAAGTACGTATAGAGATATTGTTCTTGATGATATGGATGAGATTGAAATGCATCAAACTAAAAGGTAGGTTGTTTAAGACAAAAAGACAACGTAAGATAAATGAAGAGTCTAGAATCAAACTCTTCTAATTACAATGTATGTTAATCTTTAAGAAGATAGATTTTTAATCTATCATTGCGAAATAAATGAGATTGAAACCAACTGGCCTAGGATATAATGAGTTACAAATTCACAAGTGGTTGATTATTTATCTTAAAGTAATACAAATCAATTTATAGTAATTTACAACATAAAAATTGAATTATTCTTTATAAGCAAACACTAGGGACAGACAATCATGTACTGTAAAAATAAAAGTTATGAATCAAATGTTAACGGGATTCCCTTACGAAACCTTTACTATTTGATGAAATTGCTAACATTATGAGAGGTATGAGACTAATTTTAGTTATTATAAATGATCTTGATTAATACCAACTTTGTCTTGGTGTTGTCACTTAGGACATTGATCCTTTAAATATCCAAAATCATAGTGTGTGCGAGTTCAAAAGAATATCAATTATGAATTATCCAAAAAATATATAAGATATATATAAAATTTCGAATGCATCATTCTTTGGGCTAGTGGAGGTAATTGAAGTAAAAGGCTAATTTTTATAAAGTTTTACATCAAGATGCATTGTTATTACAAAACAAGAATTACTGGCATCGCTGGTGTAAGGCAAACCATTTAAATTGCATTGCTTTTAGTTATTTCATGTAAAACACATTATATTTATTTAATGTTAGTGAGGTATTTCTTTATTCATAAGTTTGATTATAATTGTTATTAATAGCTTATGAAGATAAAGCCCAAGAAACACATTGGTCTTGTAAAAGAATTGTAAAGAGTTATAATTGTTAGATCCTTATGCATCAAAGCAATGTTTCTAAAAACGTTCCTAGGCCATCATATTGTCAAGACAAGAATTGACAATGCACAAAGATTGGCATATGTGAAGCCTCCATGCATATGATGCATGTAATTAATCTCATAGTTGAACTATAGTGATACAAAAGGATAACATATAGGTACTTGTTATGGTAATACATTCACTAGACATGACCTTTTATGAGAGTTTCATTTGGTATTTCACTCAAGTGTCTATTGAAATACTTTTATGTATTAATAATGTAGATAATCCCTAGACTTGTGACACTAGGTCACCTTGTATGTGGATTCTCATACTTAGAAATCATCACGAATAGGTACATAAAGATGGATGCCAAAGTTAAGATGGTTTGGGTATGACATAAAGCATACAGATGGGGAATAAGTGGGTCAGAGAAGATTCATCACCTTAAGCAATACAAGGGGATATATCTCACTTGTTCTTGGCCCATGTTAACTCAAAAGTCCTTGGCCACAATGATATTAATTATGATGTCAACACATTATGGTTGCAGGACTAATATGGAAAATGCTAAAAGTAGACACTACACCACTTTTTGCCTTTTCTAAGATATATGATGAAAGGTCAAATTGCACTGACATCATAATCAAAAGGCTTACCCAATCGTATTGACTCTTTTTACATTTGGGTGGCCATGATGCATTATTAGATACCACTCATGGTCCATAAACATGAATATTCTTAACTGAATTAATTTATATTTATTACCAAAATTTTAGAAGCTAATAGGTCACACATATGAAGGTGATCTTTTGGAATTAAAATAAGATTGGATTAAATTATAGAGATATGGGTCTCAAAGGGACTAAATTGAATAGTTTAATAAAGTCGAGGGGTCTAAGTGCAGATACACCAATAATGTTATATTCACTTTAACCTAACTATTTAAACTTTGGATTTTGCAATCCATTATGAAATGATTATTACATTTTTTGTTGAGAACATTACGTTTGGCCACAACCTTGATTTTGGGAGAAAAATATACTTCTTCTAATTCTAGGTTTTTGAACACAACTGAAATAATCAATCAAGGGGAGGTATTTGAAACCAAAGCCGCTTGCAGTGCTTCCAGCAAAACATGACCCTTACCTCAATGTAGGTTTCCCAAGTCACCCGTGTAGATCAGCATTAAAGGCCAAGCAATTGGATGGCTTTAGTTTGCGACAACCGAGCTTGGTCTACAAGAACAAGTAGAGTTAATATATAAACAGGGATCTTGAGAACCTCGATTTTAGGTATAATTTTTGTTTCCATGTTGAATTTTTCATAGATCGATTAAAACACACAAGTTGATCTTTCGATGGAATTTCGTACATTTAATTTTTTTCGATGTGTACATTATTTAATTCATATTAAATTTTTTATTTAATCTTAATTTGATTGATCATGATCAGAATTCCAACACTAGTTTTAGAACCTTCTTGTGTCATTTTAGTTGATCTCATGTTTTGATTATTACCAATTTCAAAATATTATTGATTTTGGAATTTTTTTTAGTTTGATTGCATAATTGAAAATTTTTTTAAAAAATTTCAATTATGGAAGCATTTAAATCCATGTTAATATATTTTGACTAATTAGTTTAAAAATTGATTTCAACTATTAACCAGTTGGCCTCAATAGAAAATTGTTTGTGCCAAATTATGACAATTTTGGTGATTAATAGATGTTAATTTTTTTTACATATAATGGTTGCTATTCTTGGATGATTTTTAGGTCTTAAAATGATCAAAGATTGTCCTTGATGTTACCAAAAAAATCATTCATTAAAAGATGGTAGAATTGTTGCGATTTGGTGACTATATATGCGCAGTATGTACATACTAATTTGAGCTACTTGCTTCCTATTTTAACTAATTCTGGTGGCCTTTAGATGCTACTAGCAGCTACTTTATGTTGCTAATTGCAACTGTTTGATAAATGGAATAAGTTCCATGCAAGATATGCTTCATGCATGATATATACAACAATTTAGAGGTATTTGTGGCTTATGTTTAGGCCATGATTTGTGCTGCATTAGATGTTGCCAACAAATGCTTTGCTACATGGAATTTCCCACTTATTTAAGGCAAAGCACGCAGCAAGTCATGACTCCAACATAAATGAAGTTGGCAACTCTTTCTTGAAAATTTTTGCAACCATTTAGAGAGTTACCATGCAGCACAAGAGTCTTTCATCGATTAAGACATTGGCTGCACATTACTAGCTTATGAAGATAATGGTTTGGCACAAATTAAATTCTTAATAACCACTAAACACATAATTATTCAATTGGTTAAATTTTAAATATTTTAAGATAATTGTCAGTAACGTGCCCTTCTAAAATCTGGCAAGGTGGGAAGCGTGTGCAGCTCAAAAATATATTTTTTTTCTTGACAGGGAAGTGTTCTCTTGATTGAGACTCCTTCTGTTTGACGTGATAGGAGCAAGAAAGCATGGATTCTCAGCTCTTGATCATGAAAGGGACCATTAGATGAGTCATTCATCCAAATAGTCTCTAATGGCCAGTATAAAGTGGTTAAAGAGTTGGAGTCTCCAATGATCATTAGGACTAGGTGTGATTAGATACCTATTGAAAATGATATTTCGAGTTACGTAACTCAAAACATTAATTTCAAGGTCTACGAGGTCCAAAGATTCGATGGTTGGGTTTGAAAGTTAATTACGAGTAAAAAGGTATAAACCTCATCGCAATGCCCAAATCAATATCTTCTAGCTATGTCTTAACTAGGTTTGGGTTTCCGTAGTTTTGACTTGCCATTATTTCAATATAATCCCCTTTTATACATGAATTTATATGAAATAGTAAATTTGAGTTTTAAAAAAAAATTTAATCTCGTATGTGTTCGAGAAAGATGGGAAACATAGGGATTTTTGATACAATGAGCTATGAATTTGATAAAATAAGCTTTTGCTTGAAAATATTTGCACCTCTTTAGAGAGATACCATGCGACACAATAGTCTTTTATGGACTAAGACAGTGGCCACACATCGCTAGCTTATGAAGATAGTGCTTTAGTGCAAATTAAATTATTAATAATCACTAAACAAATAATTATTCAATTGGTTAAATCTTAAATAGTTTAAGATAACTGTTGGCAACGTGCCCCGTGTAAAATTTTGCAAGGTGAGAAGAGTGCGACCTTAAAATATATTTTTTTAATAGGGAAATGTCCTTTTGATCGGGACTCCTCATTTTTAACATGATGAAAGCAAAAAAGTATAGATTCTCAGCTCTTGATCATGAAGAGAGATCGTCGGAAGAATAGCTTGTCCAACTAGTCTCAAATGGCCAGTATAAAGTAGCTGAAGACTTAGAGTTGAGACCACTCCTTTGGGCTAGGCATGATCGGAAGCCTATTTAAAACAACATTTTAAAGTTACAAAACTTGAAATCAGTACCTTCTAGCCATCTCTTAACTTGGTTTGGGTTTCCTCAAGTTTGACTTATCATTATTTTGATATGATCCCTTTTCTATGCATGACTTTATATGAAAAAATAAATGAGTTTTAAAGAAAATTTTAATCCCATATGTATCTCAGAAAGGTGGGAAACATAGAAATTTTGATAAAATGATCTACGGATTTAATTTTATATAATACTTTGTTTCAAGCATTGGAAGGATACTAACATGAAACATTGCCTTTATGATTTTTTAAAATGATTTAAAAATATGAATATAAGGTTGACACCACAAAAGAAACCATGTTAGTGAGATGAAACAAATAATTTCACATAAAATAAATCACACAAAAAGGAAAGAAAAGGGATGGCCAGAATGTATCTTGCAATTGTCATTATTTATCTAGAAACAATCAAGTCGACTCGAGACGCGATTGGATCCATTAGTTGCTTGAGGCATGAAAACTAGGTTCGAACTTTGAAAAAAATTCCTAGAGAAAAATTCAGGAGAAAGAAAATCAAAATTTTGTCAATATTTTAGAAAACAAGAGATTAATATCTTAAGTTGATGAAAATTGACTATTTTTTTATAAAAGTGACATTTTGGGGTTTTTTGACAAAAAGAGACAATTTTTTACCTAAAAAAAGAAACTGTGAGTTGATAAAAATGAAATTGACAATATTTTGAAAAATGTTTGTGCTTCAATCCAAGCTTAGGGGTAGGTTGACACATGTTTTTAAACTCAATAAGGTTGACCGAACTCATTTGGAGGCATCCAAATACCTTGAAGTGGGAATTCAAGAAAATTGTTTAATTTGCATAAATGCCAAAATAGGGGATAACATCGAGCTATAACATCGCGCTATCTCTATTTTTGATTTCATTCCAAACTAATCCCAAGATTTTAGGGGTCAAATGAAGTACCATTGGAAAGGTGGCCTGATAAGAGTTAATAAAAATATTCTAAATTCTAAAAAATTATGTTTTGACAGGAAATAATTTTTGAAATTAGATTTAGTATGATGTTGACAGCATATGTAGGGAAAAATATAGTGGATTTTGAAAATGATATTCGACTTGCTCGAAATTATTAAATCACAAATGATACATTTCCAATAAGGGAAATTCATGAAAGTTTTAGTAAAAATATATTAAATTTTTTTTAAAAAAAATCTTTTGATGGGTCGAAATGGCCAAAATAAAATGCAAATTATCTATTCCAAAGGTTTCGGATAGCATTAGTTTGAATAATAATAACACCCTCATCTAGAATAATCCAAAGGCAAATGAGATACTATTAGAAAGGTAATTTGATGCCCTTTTAGGGAAAAAATATCATGAAATCATGAAAATTTGTTTTGAATTCGAAAATGATATTTCAAGTCAAGACTAGAAAGCTATAAGGGCAAAATAAGGTTTTTTTACTTTTTTTGGACTTCTTAGGATTAAACTTGAACTCATACATTCAAATGTTTAGGACA
This sequence comes from Adansonia gregorii, assembly GCA_038382025.1. Classification (NCBI taxonomy): domain Eukaryota; kingdom Viridiplantae; phylum Streptophyta; class Magnoliopsida; order Malvales; family Malvaceae; genus Adansonia; species Adansonia gregorii. Next base: position 6,392,236 of record JBBYHO010000010.1, on the reverse strand, counting down.
GAAAACGATGAGTGAAAATGGTTTCACAAGCTCAGTCACACAATCCTGGAGTAATTTCGGATGATGGAACAGCCTATTAATAATGTCACAAGCTAAATGACTTTAGGCAAAAAGACTGGCACAAACAAATTTGGACAATTAAAATGGACATTTTGTTCTTGAAAATAGAGTGTTTAGCCTTATCAAACCTTAAATCCAAACATGGAAAGCTTGGTTTCAACCTAAGATTGGAAGATCAATAGAAAGAAAACCTTAAGTCCATGTTAATATCCATTTGGTGAAGTTAACATGGCCTTAGCTTAGGGGGTTTTGAAAAATAGATATTCGACAAGCAACAAACAAGCATTTTGACAAGTAAGTGGTGAACTAAACATGATTTTCATGGCAACAAACATGGAAGACATATTCAAATAAGTAAGGATGACATTTAGACATGAAAATGATGACAAAAATGTAAAGATATGAACAAGAAAATGCATGATAATGTTAGTTTCATGAATGACATCAAGAGACATGCTATTAAAATGATGCAAACATTATTAAACAAAGCAGAATGCTTGTTGAAATTTCAAGATAGCATCAAAACATATTTTCATAATAAACCAAGCACATAAATATAGAAAAACATGGTAACAGGGTCAACAAAACATCAAAGATCCCAAGTTTACCATAAAAGCAACAAGATGCATAAGAAACCTAAGATAAGGTCCAAGTCAGCATCTTAAACCTCACTAGAGAGATGAAATGAAAAAAGCAAGTAAATGAAGGGAGAAAAGATAGGAAATATACCCTTAAAGCTTTAAGAGCCTGATTACTAATGTTGGACAAAAAAGCTTCTAAACTTGTAGCTCACTTTCTTCCCTCTTTTTACTATGGATGAGCAAAGAGGAATACAAAGAAGGAGCTTGATGGTTATAGTTTCAAAAGAGCAAAAATTAGAGAGGAGAAAGATATGAAATGGAAGGTTTTAGGAGGGTTTTTAGAAGGCTGAATGGAAGGCTATGGAATGAGTTTTTTTTTCAACTGTGGAGGCTGATGTAAAATGTGTGTAATCTCCTCTTTGACTAAGCACATAATAGACCTTATGTAAGATTTGATTTTAGCCATTAAAAACCTAGCAAAGGTAGAGGCATTTGGGATATTTATGGTGAATAATATGGTGAGCCATTATACCAAGCAGCAACTTTTCAATATTTCATTGGTTGATGTACAGCTTTGGTAGTAGCAACAAACCATGCATGAATTGATATAGTGAGCAAAGTCAGGCTTGCGCTTCATCAATCCACATTATAGCATGAAACGCTCTTCTAACAAGCTTAATGGACTATTCAGAAATGTTATAACCTAATGTTTAAAGCCTAAAAATGAAGTTCACATGATATTTAGGAAGTCATGTCTTATTTTGTATGATTTTTTTAGGCCAAAGTCATGCCTCAATTCATGTTTTAATATTAAAGCAAAAAAAATGTGAAAATGGCACAAATCAAGTAATTTTTACCTTGTTGTATTGATACAAGAGATAAATTTGACCTTACAGTATCAATTCAAAGAGCTTTATATTGACACTAATGCAAATTTTACTTTCTAGTCTTGAGATAAAGAACTTTGAAATTCATAGGGACCGTATTTAAAAATGTAAAGAAGGAAAAGTATCAAAGGTCATTATTTGAGGTGTCATCAAATCATCTGAGCAAGCATGGGTCAGTCATCCATGATTCCTAGCTATGGTAACGCATCTAGATAACCAAAGGTGCATAAAATCCACATTTACATAAAGAGTTATTAATAAATGGCTCTAGGTAATGATACAAGTCCAACACATCATAAATCACTATTTATGTCGATACAAGAAGTCATATATCAATATCGGGTTATGTCGTAGCTAAAATCATGATTTTTCATCAAAATGTATCAATACAGGTCATGTAGTATCAATACTTGGGAAAATTTTGTGCTTAATGTTGATCAAATGCTACTATTTGTGGCTATCCAATTATAGTTAGGAAACTTAGAAATAGAGGTAGAATATCTTATGCATATGAAACAATTCATAGGCATAATATTAGGTCAACTAACTTACGTAAATGGTCAGAGTGTTGATAACTATAAAATGGATAAGAGGGCATTTGCAAAATTGTTTCATTTTCTTTAAGACAAGGAAGATTGAGAGAATATATAAATTATAGGTATAGAAAAAATGATTATTGGTTTCTTTCACATTATTTCCCACCATATTAAAAATAGGTTCTTAAGTGTCAAGTTACAAGGTCCGGTAAGACAATTAGTAGGCAATTTCATGCAATGTTGAATTCTATTTTAAGGTTTCATTCAATATTACCTAAAAAATTACTATTAGAATTAATTGCACGTATCATAACAAGTAATATAGTGATGAAGTAGAGTGTTGATCCCACGAAAAATTAATACTAAATTTGTTAAATACTAAAATTAAAATAACTTAATCTTATTCAAATAAATGATTAAAAATAAAATAATAATAATAATAATAATAATAATAATAAAAGCCTAGGATTGTAATTTCTCTCAACACTTTGTTTGAATAAAACCTTATTCTCTTAACTTGACTAATAATAATGAGTTGTTAACATAGAGTTCTAATTTATTTATAAGTATCTTTCGATGGTTTTATAAAAATATTTCTCCTAATCAATTTACTTCAATTTACTATATTCCTATGCAAATTGAATTAAAAGAAACTTATTAAGCTTAGACTCTAATTTGGTTACATATGGCATGCTTATATATTTCTATCTAACATGTAGCTCAATTCATCTTAATAAATGATTATAAAACATGTGTCATTCAATCCAAGTTTAAACACAAAATTCCCTTTTTCAAGTTCATTAAAGTTGCTAAATCAATCTAATTGGTTATCAAGAAATTAAAAGCATTAAGAACAAGATTGAACAAATGACTTGAATATCATTAACCCAAAAAAATAAAATAAAATAATCCAAATTACATATTGAGTTCCACTGCAACCCTAGAAAAATAAATCTATATCATAAATATATAAAGTATAAAATCAAGGAGTTTCACAATCATAAATAATACAAGAAAGACAAAAAGAGTAAAGAGAGAGAGAAAACTAAGATTGACCGGATCTTTGATCTTCAAGCTTTTCTAAAATCTCTCTAGCTTGTTGAATATTATTGTGGCTTCTCTCTTCTTCCAAGAACCAAAGAAAAATAAAACTATAGAATTTTTGGGATTGTCTCTATTTTGTCTCTAAGTCTAGTCTTAAGATTCCTATTTATAGGCAAAACCTTAAAGGTAAAATCTTGTCTCGAAGTAACTTGAACATATTATTCTCAAAAATTGCCAAACTTAATCATTTGGCTTGATTAAGTCTATTTTACTTTTTAATTAAGTTATTGCACTTTTGAAAACTCCTTTGGGTTTTAACCTACCCAAATATAAATATTATTCAAATAAGCAATTAAAATATAAAGAAAGTAAATAATGCTAAATTAAAACTATTAAAAATAAATAAAATTTAAATAGAATAACACTACTTTAAATAAATTTTAAATAAAAATTTCTAAAATTTATTTAGTTTAATATGAATACTAAATAACTCTATTTTATAGAGTTATCAAAAATGCCAAAAAATTCAACAGATGAAAGATGGAACGATTAAATGTATTGTCTAACAATCCTTACGTTGCAAATTTAACTATTAATACACATGTAAATGTAAATAGGAAATTAACTAGTTATTTTTTATATTGCTTTTAGGTTTAGGGCTGTTTGGGTGCATTAGATGGAACGTTCATAACGGTAAATGTAGAACCAATTGATAGACCTAGGTGCAAGACAAGGACAAATGAAATTGCTACAAATGTTTTTGGTGTTTACACACTAGACATGCAATTCATTTCTGTCTTACTACGGTGGGAAGGTTCTACAGTGGATGGTAGAGTACTAAGGGATGACATTAGCAGGAGAAATGGTTTGAGGGTCTCTCAAAGTAACTGAAAATGGATTGAGTACTTCTTATGTTAGAAAATAAAAATATAGTTTTTTTTATATTAATCAATTTTGAATAGAAATTATAGGGTTCTACTATTTGTGTGATGCTGGATACACAAATGGTGAAGGTTTTCTAGCATCACATAGAGCTCAAAGATATCACTTGAATGATTGGAGACAAGGACACCAACTTATAACATTACAAGAATAATATGAAACACTCTCAAGCAGGAAATTACATTAAGAGATGTTTTGGCACATTAAAGGCTAAATGGGCAATTTTAAGGGAGAAATCATTTTATTCTGTGAAAACATAATGTAAAATTATTTTAGCTTGTTGTCTTCTCCATAACTTTATTCGGTCTAAAATTCCAATTGACCCTATTGAAAGCGACATGGGTAAAGTGGATATTGGCAAAAAAAGATAGGTTTTACGGGGAAAAAAAGGTTGATCAAGCACTGTGAGCCAAGTACTACTTTGATTGAGTAAAGAGATAAATTGGCAGAGGAGATGTTCACCAGTTGGCCAGCATCTAATAATTAAACATTATTTAATTTTAATTTTTTAATTGCATGTAGCTTGGCTAAACCCCAAATTTATATATATATATATGAATGTAATATGAGATTGCAACATTTGTTATATGTCTTCAATTGCTTAATTAGTTTATAATGATCATTTTTTTTATATGTTATGTTGTGTATTTTATTATGTTTATGTACTTTTCTTTTTTTATTTTTGTAAGAATTTAAAATGTCATCATCTAATTTAGAGGTAAAAAAATCAGAGTAAGCATAAGAAAGAACTAGCTAGAAGAAGGCCGCAAAGATGTAAAGACAGCAAAGAAAGATTGAATACCAGTTGAATGCTTACATGTCTTAGTAGAATATCCACAGTGGAAAAGGGACAATGGGATTTTCAAGATGGGTTATTTATCCTAAACTAAAAAAAACTATTAGAGACTAAATTTCCCTCAGCAAACCTCAAAGCCAACCCACATATCGACTGAAGGGTGAAGCTAAAAAGGCAATACAATGTGATCTCTGAAATGATTAACAATGGGGGTGGACTTTGATGGAATGCAGAGGAAAATGTTTGACTACACCAAAGGATGTATTTGATCATTGGGTTAAGGTAAATAGCTAACATGTCAATTAATCAACTTAGTTTCTTTTTAAACTACCAATGATTAAATATCAATCATGTTAGTATTTGGTGTTTGACATTTGTATAGAATCATCCATCAGTTGCTCGATGAATAAACAAACCTTCTCCATATTTTGATGATTTTGTCATAATCTTTGGAAAAGACACAACAACAAGCACAGCAGCTAAGACCCCCAGCTAATGCAGTGGAGGAAATTGACGTTGAAGAAGAACACTTTATAAATGCACCTAATACTAATCCGAAAAAAGTAAAGGAAAACGAATCAAGGGATGAAATAGATGCTTAAACCTATCATACAGTTATTGGCCTAACAAGTGACAAGTAGGAAAATATCTCAAAACATTGATAGATTGACTGAGCTAATGGAATAGGAAAGTTTAGGAATGCATACAAGAAAGCTATACAAGAGATTAAAGGCATTTTGCATTTTTCAAGAAAGAGGCTAAAGGGAATGATCGAAGGATTATCATTTTCACATAAATCATGCAAATTGAAGGCTTCTCCAAAGATGAAATGCTTACTTTAGGGGAGTATATTAGCAAAGATTTACATAAGGTCGATTCTTTTTTTACCAAAGGATTTCAAAAGGGATTACATAGTTAAGCAATTGAGTGAATGTAATCTCCATCGACCTACTTTTAACTTCAGTGCTGTAGATGTCTAGCTTTTTAATATGATTAAAGCTTGATATAGAGATGTTGGGAACTTTCCGTATTTGAATACTTATAATATGTGGCTTTGGTTAGTGGCTGGACATGTATGTTAACACCTAGGTTATGATGATACTTGAATTATTACAACTTCTTTTGTTATGCTTTTGTATTTGCGTAGTCTTTACGTTGTTACTGTAGATAATATGACCTTGCTTAAGAATTATTTTCATATTATGCTCCATTGAATAATGTCTTTAATACTTTAATTGCAAATAATATTGTTGAAATTTTAATTGCAAATGATATTGTTGGACTATGCTAGAATGAGTTTATTTTTATATTGAGAAAAAACTTGCTGGAATGGATTTATTTCTTCCTCATAAGGGCATTTTAGTAACCAGGTCTATTTGGAATTTCATGTTATTGGCCAACCGAACACTATAATCTTAAATGAAAAGTATCGAACCAACCGCATGTATGTAAGATTGATGAGAACATGCATTCATAATCTTATAGGAGATAATTCTATTTACTTTTTGCAATCTTATGTCATTTAAACCAAACGACTCCTCATTAACATAGGGGGTAATCTCATAACCACCTTTATCTTAGATTATGATACATTTCAGGGTAATATAACATTTTTGTCACATTTACCTCAGATTTTTATTTTGCCCTTTTTTCCTCAAATTATCATCAAATTAACACATATCATGATATCAAGTATGATTTGTCAACTAATATTTTTTTTTATAATAATAGTAGAAAAATAATTAAAAATTTTGAATTATTCATATCTTTAGAGGACTAACTATATGGTTTGTATTTTTTATTATTATCTTTATACCTAAAAAATTAAATTATTATTATCTTTATAAAAAATATTAGGTATTTTTTAATTCTTTCAAAATTTTTAATATTTTCACTTTTTTTAATTTCTTCAAGTTTTACGAAAATTATATTAATAAACCAAAATTACTATCTTATATATTATTTTTATATTTATTTTTACATTAATCATATTTTGTATTGCCCTTGATGAACAACTTATTTTAATAAGAGCAATTGTACTTGTGAATCTTATTCTTCTTATTATAATAAAGGACTGATTATGAGATTTTCCATTGAAGTTTGCATAACTTTGCTTGTTTTGTATATTGACAAATGATTTCAATTTTCTTATAAATTTAAACAACTTATGCATACTTGGTATTCTAATTGTAGCATTATTTTGAGGATTACATGGTAGTTTTCTTTTTGTTATAATTTAAAAGTATTTCATCTTCAATATATTGTAGTTTTTGTTTAACAAGTAATTAAAATTTTTATCAAAATATGTGAAAATGCCTCTAGAAGTGATGGGTCATCATTCTTCTTGTATAAGAAGACAAAAAGCCCTAGGTGGACTCCTCATTGGGAGAGATTTTTTACATCAGGGATTCAATTAAGCAAGACTAAAAGTGTTCAAGCGTACCGCCAAAAGCTGTTTTATATAAGCTAAATAAATGTGTTGATTATATTAGTATAGTAAGTTAATAAATATGTGTAACTTAATAAATTTTATCATTTTTGCTTAGAGGGTAATTTAGTAAAAGATGTAAATTAGGAATCTTGTATCTATCAACCAAACGTAAGAATCTTATATAAAGGCTTACTAAATCAAACATAAATGTGACATATTACTAGGAATGTGTCTCAATCATCTTGAAAGAAAGAATCCAATTATCACGGTAATAAAATATTATCCGAACCAAACCCCTTCTAATATTATCAACTCTAGATGCTTTAGGTAATATCACATTATTAAGCTTGAGAAATATTTTTGAAACAAAGTAGGTAATTTTATGATCTAAGATTCTGACCGACAATGAAATATTATCTGAACCAAACCCCTTAAAGTTGAGATAGATATGAGATTAACCCCAACATAACTTATTAGTATCATCGTTGGTAATTTAACATACTAAATTTCAAGAATTTTTTTTGAACCAAACATGGTTATCTTACAATGAAATATCAGATTCTAGGTGGTAAGGAAAGATTATTAGAACTAGACATCCCCTAAAAGTAAAATCTAAATGGTTTTCACTTTGACAATTCCTTTTCTGTACCATTTTTCCGTGCAAGTACAGCTCGTTAGAACCTGAACCCATTTATTAGACATGATAAAATGAATTAGAATTTGAAAATACTTTAAAAAAAAAAATTTTGAATTCAAATTTGTCCAAGCATGATCTGATGAAAATAAAAAAGTTGAACTCAAAATAATTGAATCCAAAATGATTTGAACCCAATAATCCAAATCCAAGACCGATAAGATCATAAACCTAAAATAACTTGAATTTAATAATGAAAGTATGAATGATCAAATTATAATTAAAATTTTATCAATTTTATTGTAATATCTTTTTTACATTTTTAATTTAAAGTTAAGGTTTAATATATATAATGTTAAATAATAAATTTATCTTCATTTATCATTATTATTTAATAATTATTATTTAAGAGGTAAATTATTAAAATACTTAAATGTATACTATATATCACTTTATTTTTAATAATTATTTACAAAAATCGTTTTTAATTAAGATTAGACTAAAACACTTAATTAAGCAATAACTAATAATATTACTTTTTTTGCATTGTCTTACCAGTTTTTTAAACCTTAATATTATTTTTATTCAAATGTATACATTTTCTGTTTTGATTCAATTATTAATGTGTAAAATTATATTTATTCTATGCATAATATAAATTGTAATATATCTACATGTTAAATATTAGACTACATCAAATCAATTGTTTTATATATCAATATTATAATTCGTCATATTTTCAATGTTGAATTATTTAACAAATTGATTTTATTTAATGATAAATTAATTTTATATTATTTTTTATACTGAAAATATTGATATTCAAATAAATATCAATAAAATATCAAGTTATAAAAAAATTTACTAAAACATTGATAATAATTTATTTTAAATTTAAACATTTAACTTAACTTAAAAACAATTTAAATCTAAAATAATCTAAATATAAAATAATTTGATCCAAACTTGTTTAGTCTCCATTATCGTACCACCAACCTAATAGAAGAACAAATTTCCATTACCTTTTGGTGCTGTCGTCTTTTCAATATTTTTTTTTTTTTGCCCCATGTCTAAAATTAACAAGTAATCATTAGTGTTTTTTATTTGACCACTTGAAAAAAAAAAGGTAAAAAAGCCATCAAAAACAAGACTTTTTTATTAAAATATTACAAATTTTTTATTTATCAAAATAAATTAATTTAAGATTATTTATCAAAATAAGTTAATTTTAAAATGTACGAAAAAATCATCAAATTAAATGATAATTTCTTAGGGTGGTGGAAAAGTGAGAAATTGCCACTTGATGGGGTGATTTCCCATATAACTAAAAAAATTACAAAATAAAAAATGAAAAAAATATTTTTATTAAAAAAGGTAATTAAAAATTATAATTACAGTTAAAGGAATGAAAATAAGCAAAATTACTCCTAAGAAAATTGAAATAACCCATTACCCTTTCTTATCTCCATTATCATTTTTTTCTTCTTCAACCTAAGAATCAACTTATCAACTTACCAATAAGGAAAGACAAAAGTTAGCGTCAAAGACGAATCATGTGAGCTCCAATCTTAGTTCTTATGCAACATCAAAATAAAAAGTAGCTGAAAAAAAAAAGCAAGCGAACTTGTTTCTAGATTTCAAAGAAGATAGTTAGGTAGTCATGCATGTAATTTAGTTAGGGATCATATTTTAGGAAAATTATTAATAGAAATTGGAAAAGATTAATATTATAAATATACATATATATTAATTAAATTGACTATGAATTAAGGGTATTTGAGTAATTACAATTGTCTTAAATATAATTCATTTCTTAAATGTAATTATTTATTGTCCTTTTTATTAAAAATTAAAACTTTATGGACCTTTAATGGAATTTTTACTAAAAAAAAGAATTAAGGGTAGGTGAGAAATCAACTTCTGATAATCGACACATCAAAAGTCAATTTCTCACCTTGTCGATTTTTTATGTTATAAAAAATTAATTTTTACAAAATAAATACTCTATTTTTACGTAACAAATCAAATTAGAAATGTTGATTTCTAGAAGAAAAAATAGATTCAATTGAGAAATCGTCAGTAAATAAGTTGATTTTCATTACTACAAAATCATCTTACCACCTAATGATTTCGTATTTTGTGATACAATAAGTTTAGGGTATAAGGTTTAGGGTTTGTTGACATCTAATGAATGGATTCTTGATGGCATCAAATTTCTTCTGAGATAAAATAAGTTAATAAGACTAATGCACGAGAATCAAATTTCTTATATGAAATAAGTTAAAATAAGTTAATAAGACCAATTCATGAGAATCTGATTCCTTCTGATATAAAATAAGTTGAGAAGACTAATACACGAGCTGATATAAAATAAAAAGTTGATAAAACTAATACACGAGCTGATATGAAATAAAAAGTTGATAAGACTAATGCGTTATAATCATATTCTTTATGACATAAAATAAATTGATAAGACTAATGCGTTATAATCATATTCTTTATGATATGAAATAAGTTGATAAGACAAATGCATAGAATCAGATTTCTTTTGATATAAAATAAGTTGACCAAAAATAAGTTGATAAGACTAATGCTTGGTAATCAGATTCCCTCTTATACGAAAGAAGTTGATAAGACTAATGATGGATTGTAAATGTCAGACTACATGGATTGACTAATGCATAGGAAAAATTTAGAAATTATGAATGCTTGAAGAAAATTTTTTTTAGTTATCTTATGCTGCATTATAAATATTAGTTCATCATGTCATTTTCATTATCATTTTCTTTCTCACTTTCTCTCTGTTGTTTTTTGAGTTTAGTGATAGTGCTTTTTTATTTTTCTTTTTGTTGTTTACTGCTATTAATGAGTGCTATTAGAATTTTGTTTGGTAAAAATTTACATCTTAAAAGCTAGTTAGAGGCAACTATTTTTACTTGAATATGTTAAATCATTCTTTAAATATTATATTCAATACTTATATGTTGTAGTTTAGATGATATTTAATGCAAATAGTATTTGTTTAAAGGTTAAGTAGATAACATGAATAGTAGATTTGTTACACTTGTCTATTTTAATAGACAAATTGCTAACAGTGAAAAAGGTTTTACCTTTCAAAATAACCATCCTAAAAACATTAGTATTGATGAAAACAGCATAGTAAAAGAATTAAAAGTCAAATATACATGAATCAAATCTGCAAACAGAAGCAGAGTATTGGAAATCAAGTATAAGCTTTTTATTTCCATGGAAAAATGATGTGTTTAATGTAGAACATTCCCACTCAAAGATGATAATCATGTAAGATGCATGTTTAATGTTCATTAGCAATTTCTTAATGTCGCTGTAATTGAGTTATATACCGACTTAAAGGATATAAATGATGATGGTGGGTCTACTGCAGATGCACAAATCTCATGCCCATTTAAGAACCTAGAATGTCAACCTTCTCCAGATGCACAATTATTGATGAATAATTTGTATAAATCTTTGCATTATTCATCTATGTCACCAATAGTTCCTAGCGCCAAAGATGATGAGCCATACAACTCCATGATGACAGATTCTTTAATTAGAGCTGTTGAAATAGAAAACAGATGACCAATTTCATTTAGTATTGATCCTGATATTTCATATAGAGCCCACAATGATTATGATGGTGACTTTACTAAGTCAGAACAATATGCTAAATCTGATGACAATAATGATCTTGACCCAGATGTTGATGTTGATATCAAAGTTTCTCATTTGTTACCTAGTAGCAGAGCTACTAATCTTCTTTACGAGTATAAGCCTGTTTCCTATATGTAAACCCTTGATTTGGTTGCAATGCACGTGGTAGAATTTTCAGAATATGCTCATACATTAGGTTTACCAAGAAGCTAATATCCATCTAACAATGATCTTTATGCCAGGATGTTATTCGCAATGAAAGAGGTTGTGGTTTCTATTACAAAGCACAAAAAACATCAAAAACTCTGTAGATAGAATAGTAAAATCCTCGCCAAACAAATATCATAGTCAATGTATAATGTATGGCTTGAGATGTAACTAAAGCATAAGGGCAACATTGTTAAAGAAGAAATAAGTGTGAAAGATTAAAAAGTATAACGAGACTTACACTTATCCATCTCAACCAATTTCATAATCACCTATAATTAGATTCTAGCATGATATGCTTATGCATTTGATCTTTGGTTGAAGCAAAACTAGCCATTTCCATTTTTGTTTTGGTTATTTTTGAGATACGGAATAGGTATAGATGTATTATCTCCTATAGGAAAATATGAATAGCAAAGTAAAAGGCAATTATTTGACTATTTGGTGATTAGGATAAATTATACAATGATCTTCCAAAATGGTTAAATGCACTGCAATATTTTGTTCTTGGCACAATAGTAAAATCACAAACCGTACCAATCGACCACCGTCATTAAATGGTGCAACGTCTAGTATTTTTCATCAACTTTTTTGGACATTCAAGTTTGCATTAAGGGTATTCCCTTTTATAAACCTATTGTTTAAATATATGGTACATTTTTGTATAGAAAATACAAAAGAACACTATTGTTAACTATTGCACAAGATGGCAATTGGAACATAGTACCAATTTCCTTTGCCATTGTGGAAGGTGAGAAAGATGAGGCATATTCATTTTTCTCAACAATTTACGTAGACATGTTGTTACATAACCTGGCATATGTTTACTTTTTTATCAACAAAAATCCATCAAATCTATTATAGAGACTCAGGTAGTGCATGGAAACCTCCATGTGCATATTCTATGATATTGCATTTGACATATTATAGCGAACTTCATGAGAAGGTTTAATAATAAGAAGTTGCATTAACAAATTGTTAACATGTGTATGCAACCGCATTTATGGTTATTTGATCTTTTACAACCCTCTCAATTTTCATTTTTATTAACAAGTTGTTAACAGGAAACAAAATTAGCATATGATTTTAATAGCATTCAAGTTACAACCACCTTATTTTTAGTGGTTCTATGAAAGTCTTCACATGGAGAATACAAAAGTGGCTAATTAGATTAATAAGATCCTAAGGAAGAAATGGGCTTAATGATATAATGAGGGAAGACTTCCTAGACATATGACAACAAACCTCACTAAATGTATAAGTTTAGAGTTGAAAGGAACTTTTCATCTTCCCATAACTACTTTTAGTGAAAGCCACATATTTTAGATTGACAAAACTATTTAGGGTGATTGGGAACAAGCAGATAGCAATAATGGTGGCAAGGCATACTTACGGTGAAACAATCATAGGTGCCATGAAAGAAAATCAAAAGAAAGTTAACTCTTACCTTGTTCTTGGGTTTATGCAAGCAAATTAATCTTTTGTGGTTGAAGAGTTAGAAAACCCACAGGAAAAAATTTTGGCTTCGACATACAAAGTTAACCTTAATGAGAGGTAATGTAAATATGGGAAATTTCAAGCACACAGCTACCCCTATTCACATCTTGTTGTTGTTGTGCTTATATCCATATAGATTGCATGCTATATGTAGACAATGTTTATAGATTGGAGACTATAAACAATATTTATCAACATGAGTTTCAACCCTTAGGAATAAAACTTATTGGCTGAAATATAAAGATTCGTAATTGTGCCCTAATCCAGAAATGCGTAGAGATCCCAAAGGTTGGATAAAATCAAGTCATATTTGTAATAAAATGGATCTTAGGGAGAGAAGCCAATTAAAGCATTGCGGATTATGCAAGAATAAAGGCTATAGCCATAACAAATATCCTTATCAAGTTGGCACATCAGGGAAAAGTTCGCATCATTGATTATCAACTGTAAAATTTATCAATTTCATTTCGATGACGCAAATGTTCTTTTTTTAAATAAACTGCAATACAATTTTTTTTAATTATCTTCAAACATAGGTAATATTATATAATTATTACAATAGAATTATCTTCCAACATAGGCATTAGAATATGATTAAGATGATATAATTATCTTCTGACATAGGTAACATAATATAATTATTACGATATAATTATTGTAAGAAATTATTACAATATAATTAAACTATGCCCTAAACATATAATTATTAATTACTATACTATAATTATTATAATAGAATTATCATCTATAGAAAATTATGGCTTCCAAAATAATTGTATAACATATTCAAGCACGAAATAATACACAAGTACAACATAATAAGTAAAATGTAAAATTGTATAACTATATAACTGTATAACTATTATTTTAATAACATAACTATATAACTGTATAATATAAGTAATAATACAAAATTATATCTATTCATAGGGCGCCTTTACATATGGAGTTGAACAATAATACGGAGCTCTTCTATTACATGGTTGCAATACCTTTTGTTCAACATTCTTAATTTTATTATCACGTATGCTTTGACTTTGATGTCCTCCACCAATTACTTACATCACCAATGCTTCTTCCTCAGTGGTTTCTTTTTAGTTGACCTATAACCTTTAATAACCATGTCAATGTTTGTCATATCAAAAACCCTAAATCATTAATTGAGGAAATGACAATTACTGCACTAAAAGTAAGAAGGTACTGCTTGTCGAGGGGTACATACTGATATATGGTAGACAGATATGGTGCAGCCGAAGTAGGTTGATTCATTCTAATGGGAGTCAAGAGGTCAGCATATAACCTATTTGTTGGTGGCTTCAGCTGATAGCACTTATCATCATCATCGTCCCTAATGTGACTAAAGGAATATCGGCGACTAGATGATAATCTTGGATCACGTTCTGGTTTGGGATGACTAAGTGACCTCTTAGATGCACTAACATTATTAACATGTGTCGAACTAGGTTGATTCATCCTCCAAGTAACTCAATGTTCTCGGCTACGTCTATGAAATCTTGTAGAAGGGCTTGGATTTAAAATTTGTTGATCATATGACCTACTTCTAATATCGTGAACTCCCAACAATGGAAAAATAAAAGGTCAACCTTCCACATAAAACCCTTTGATGCATTTATTTGATGGTGTGAAATTGTAGTTCAAAATTTTAGGACCATTAATAAGCTATTTAGAACATCTTTTTTAAAATCAGATCCAGTTTGAATACACTTTTGGCGTAATTTTTTGCATTATTACTGATCATGTCAATGTTGTGAACTTCATCAAGGTTTACTGGTGTTTGGGGGATTGGTTGTTGTATCCCAAACTAGCATAGGACCTATCTACCTAGTGCCACCCTATAACTTGAAAGCATATTAATGCTGTACTTGCCTTCCAGATGTAGCTATTTTAGATAACTTCTAATGGAAGGCATGCCATAATTTTCATTTGAAATATATGGCCTTCATAGAAACTTCAAAAAAATATAGACATTATTATTGAATATTATGCAATACTTTAGGTTCAATATGCACATCTTTGACGTAAACTATTAAAAATTTATCTTATTACATCTCATGCAATCTAGTCATGCTGTAATGCTTTCTACAATAGTAGTTGTATGGGTGAACCACTCTTCGAAAAGTAGCCTTTGTTCAATTATATATAATATATGAATAACTCTTACACAAGTACAAAAAGTTGTAATATAAATTAAATACTTAAGTTGATTACCTTAATGTAAGAAGGTATATGGGATTTTGTCTAACCAGCAATGCAAGAAATGATAGCCGGTACCATGCATATGATTATAGTAGCATTAAATAGCCACTTATGTCATACGTCTCTCCAATTGTTACATGACAGAGTTTCCTACTCAAAAACCTTAAACATGCAGAACCTTAGCTATACTTTGTAACGTTACCCAAACCTGCTAAAAATGGAAGATACATTAAATGAACTTAATTTTCAGATTTATTGGGCATTAACATTCCTCAATGATGTGTAAAATGTATGCTCTAGTAGCATATTCACTTGCATGCTGAGGGATATTATGGAACATTTATGTCAATTAAGTCATTTTGACAGCATTCTTTAGAGGGATCACCCTCAATAATTAATCAAACAAAGCCTTTCAGTGTAGCAAACTTGTTACTTTCTTGCCATCAACTTGTAGACCCCATTGAAGTGAAACATCTTCTATGGTGATTATACATTCATCGCATGGAAAATGAAACGTGCGCATCTCATGTCTCCATCATTCAACCAATGCAAATATTAGTTCTATCTCATATTCACATCAGTTTACTAAAGCTGCATGGTAAAAATCCTACTCTTCTTAAATAGTTTTCAATTAAGCGATTCGGTGTTGAAGAGAAACTTTCTGCAATCGGTTCTCCAATCGAGTTTCTTATTAAAAAATCATTAATTCATTAGTTATAAAATTTATAATTAATGATGTTTTAAATATATGATTAATAAAATTGTAGTACCTTATATAACATCCCTGACAATATGTGATCATCCTATAATCTCAACAATGATGATGAGGAGGAAAAGGAGGAGGATGATGATGATAAAGCCATTGAATTGATCAAAAATTTTCCTATAACAACATTTTTCATTTAAATTTATCATTACTTAACCTTAAAACAAAAATTAAACTATATTTCCACAAATACAAAAATTGAAAAAACATAACTTTAAAATATTCAAACATTCTAATACATTTAAGCTGAAATTCAACTCATTTCCTTGCAGTTATGAATTCAACAAAAAATAAAATTAATTACGACAAAAATTACTTTAATCATTACTAAATAATTTATATTTATTAATGAAAAATAACAATTACCTAATATTTCAACCAAAAAATACAAATAAAATCAAACTAATTTTTTTCATCTTTAGATAAAATATCCCAAGAATCAAACATATAGATAAAAATAGATCAAACCTTAAAAATATTTAAACTCCTAAATCAATTAAAAATTAACTTTTAAACTTTTACAAATAAAAATAAAATGTACCTTAAAAAATTTTAACTCATATAATCATACCAAAAAATACATTTATAAATAAAAATAAATCATACCCTACAAAAAATTGGTTGACTCAATCAATTAAATATTAAATAACTCTGTCTCAAATTAAATTCTCTCTCCTTATAGATGAGAAGAAAATGAAAATAAAAGCTCTTTTTATAAAAAGCTCCATCTAAGAAGGGAGTCATAGGACACTTCCCCCTCAAATAATTGCCCTTTTCTAAGAAAGGGGGCAATTGCAAAAGGATCATCCGTGACCTTCTTGCACGTAATTTGACCCCCAATATGAATGGGCCAAATAATTAACCTGCAAAGGGTCATGAACCTTGCTAATTACAAGGTCGTGACACTTAAATTCCATTAAAGATCTATGGAGTTTTAATTTTTATAAAAAAGACAATGAAAAATAATAATTATATCGAAGGAAATGAATTATATTTAAGAAAAATGTAATTACTCAAATACCCTTAACTCATAGTCATTTTTAATTAATATATATGTATATTTTATAATGTTAATCTTTTCTAATTTTTTTATTAATAATTTTTTTTAGAATAAGATCTTAAACTAAATTACATGCATGACCACCCGATAGTCTTTTTTGAAGATCTAAAAGTCAGTTCAATTTCTTTTTTAGCTATTTTTTATTTTACTGCTGTATAAGGACCTGGATTGGAGCTCACATGTTGGTGCCACCTGTTGTCTTTCCTTATTGCTAAGTTGAAAAGTATATTCTTAGATTGAAGAAGAAAAAAAATGACAATGGAGAGGAGAAAGAATATTTGGTAATTTCAATTTTTTTAAGATTACTTTTGATTCTTTTCATTCCCTTAATTATAATTATAATTTTCATTATCTCTTCTAATAAAAATATTTTTTAATTTTTTATTTTGTAATTTTTTTAGTTATATGGTGAATCTAACGTGCATAGTCACCTGATATATTGATTTTTTACTATGCTAAAAAAATATCATTTAATTTGATAATTTTTAATATATTTTTAAATTAATTTATTTCGATAAATAAAAAATATGTAGGAATTTTAGTAACGAATTTTTCAAAAATATTTTAAAATTATTATATAATAATATCTTTATTTAATACATTAAAAATAATAAATGAAATTATTTTTATATTTAATATAATTTTATTATAAATAATGTATTAACTAGCTTTAAAAAATAAATAAAATTATTTATTTCTATATTTGATAAATAGTGGAGAGACCTACTTACACTAGTATAAAATTAAATTAGTTTTAAATACTTTCATAGCTTTGCATACTATTAATACTTTAACAAATCAACCTTTAGATCGTGCATATAAAATTTTAAATCAATCTAACATCTCTATAATATCAATAGAAAATATCATATTTTTTAATATATATTTAACAATATAAAATTTTTTACATCAAATAAATAATTAACATTTTTAATTTACTTAAAACTCAATTTGCATATTTATTGTCTAAAAAAAACTCAATATATATAATCTACATTAATAAAAATAAAATATGATTATCAAATTAAATAAATATAAACTATATAAAAAATTATTAAATTATTTAAAATTAATTTAATTTTATATTATTATAAATTGATCCACCTTTTTTTATATAATATAATTATTATAAAAAATTTATTAATTAATTTGAGAAAATATACGAAGGTAGCCAATAGCAAAACCTCATATGTATATACATATACATGGAGTTAATTCCTTTCGCATACCAAGAGACGGAGTAAAAGAAGCAAAATAGGAAGATTCCACTACGTATTTTTGCACCAACACCTTTTCTTGTCCTTTCCGCACGCAGTACGAGATAATGACTGAAGGCGACAGTTGAAAATTTTTAAGGGAAGCTCCTTGAGGCGAGCCGCTCTAATCTCCTTACTTTTTTATTAAAATAATATAATTTTTTATTTATATAAATAAATTATTTTTAAATTATTTATCGAAATAATAATTTTAAAAATTAATTAAAAAATAACGATTTATTTTATATAAAATATTATCGATATTATAATATATTTATATAATATATAATGTATATGTGTATTGTATAACGATTTATATAATATATGATATGTATGTTTAATTATAATAAAAATAAATAATACATATTTTTATTATATATAATAATAAACTTATGTAATAGAGAATATAATTTATATAATTTTTATATTTTATGTAGTACTATTTTTTATTATTTTTGTTAATATATTTATATAACTTATAAATTTTTACGTAAATATAATAAATTTATATTTTATAATTTTTATTATCTTTTATCATAATTTATATATTATATAATGTATATGTAATTGTAAAAAATATGTGTAATATTTAAGTATATTTTCTATGACGATAACTTATATAATTGATAATATAATTTATGTAACTATAATATTTTATGTATCATTATTTTTTATTACCTATTAGTAATATATTTTTGTAACATATAAAAATTTTATGTAAATATAATAAATTTTTATATGATAATTTTTATCATATTTTATTATAATTTATGTAAATAAATAATATATATGTATAATTATAATAAAAATATATTAAATAAATTTATTTTATTTATTATAATATAATTTTTGTAACTATAATATTTATTAATAATTATTTATAATATAAAAATTTATATAATTTATAATATATTTATATAATTATAATAATTTTATATTATATTATATAATATGTGTA
>JBBYHO010000010.1:6342689-6362196 GCA_038382025.1 Adansonia gregorii | reverse complement strand
CTAAAGCCCAAAAAAGTTTTCAAGATGCAATAACCAATAGAGAAGCAAAATGGACCCAACCAATCAACTTTCCAAAATAAATTATTTTTTTTAATTATACAATAAGTTTCTTTTCTTAGGGCTTTTGGTTATATATAAGATGTTTTAAGATTAGAAATGGTGAGTTTAACTTTGTTTTTACCTTAGTTTTTAGAAGAAAAAAGCTGACATCATAATATTAAAAAAGAAGTAGATTTTAAAGAAGCTTGAAGAGTGAAGACCTGGCAATTCTTAGTTTCTTATTTTCTTTTATTCCTTTTATCTTACTTATAATATTTATAATACTAAAACACCTTGGTTTTATAATTTTTTTATTTATTATGAACTAGATTTATTTCTCTAGAGTTGTAATAAAACTCAATGTATAATTTAGATTATTTTATTATCTTTCTTAGTATTAATGATATTTGAGTTACTTATTAAATCTTCTTCTTAATGCTTTTAATTGCTTCATCTCCAATTAGATTGATTTGGTAACCCTAATGACTTAGAAAATAGAATTTTGTATTTAGACCCAGATTGAATGACATACATTTCATATTTATTTATTGTGATGATGTTAGATAGGAATATATGAACATGTCATGTGTAACCAAATTGGATTCTAAGCTCAATAAGTTTCTCTTTAATTCAATTCACATAAGGATAATTTGGTTAAGAGATATTTTTTCAAGACCATTAGAAGATACTTATGAATAAATTAAAATTATAGGTTAATAACTCATTGTTATTAATTAGGCTAAGAGAGTAAAGTTTTATTGAAATCAAATGTTGAGGAAAATTGTAATCTTAGGTTTTTTTTTCATTTATTATTTGCTTTATTATTATTTTTATATAGTTTTTAATTTATAATTTTTAATCATTTCTTTGAATATAATTAAGTTATTATAATTTTAATGCTTAACAAATTTGGTATCAATTTCTTATGGGATCAACATTTTACTTTATCACTATATTACTTGTTAAAGATATGTGCATTTTAGTGGTAAGTCCAACAATAATAAAAGAGTGGAAAAAAGAGGAAAAGAAAGGGAAAAAATGAAAGAAAATGAAGGAAAAAAAGGAAAGGAAAGAAGGATAAGAGAAAAGAAAGAGAAAAAATTATTTTTATTTCTTTTTTTTTCATTTTTAGTATTAATTGTTAGACTTTGTAGTGATTAAATCAAGCAGGGGTGAATTGATTCCTCAAAATCTTTAGCAAATAAAGGTTTGAACATGAGAATTGAGAAATTCAATTGATAAGCTTGAAAATATTAGATAGTAAGTAAATAAAGCAATTAAATGAGCAACGAAAGAGAAGCAAACATAATTGGATTTATAAAGGTTTGACCCTATGCTTATGTCCTCACTCTTGGTTTCAATTGTTGAAGAGTTCCTAATTCATTATTTTGAACTAATATATTTTAAAGACAAAGTATAATGTTTATAACTCTATCTTTTAAGGCTTAAATTGAAACCTCTTATCTTTTCTAAGCTAAGATATAGCCTTTTATTTTTCAAAGCCTAAGTAGGAACCTTTCCTTTTTTACAAAAATTTTTGGTGTAACTAAAGATGACCTTTTTAAGGTTTAATGTCTACAAAATTTGAACCTAAGTAAGAACATTTGCCTTTTTTAGAAAGGTTTTTGGTGTAAATAAAGACAACTTTTTAAGGTTTAGTGCTTACAAAGTTTGAGCACAATTAGAAAGGATTCTAATGAAAATAATACAAAGGAATACCAAAATAATAAGAGGGATTAATCTTATACAAAGATGAACTATTTGAAAGCTTATGAAAAATGAATGATTTTGCTTTAAGCCTTCTTGATATCTGTTGCTCCTAGGAGCATTGGAAACCCCATTTATAACTTAAAAGTGATTCACGACAATCAGGAATGGATTAGAATTGAAAAAAGCTATTGAAGCTTCAAAAGTCTAGCTTTAAATTCTACCAGTACTCAGGGGATCGATCCCTTACTCTAGAGGATAGATAAGTGCTTAATTTTATATAAATTATTTCTCTATTTTAATCTTTTCTAGTTACTTTTTATAATTACCATAAGCATTTATTTTTCTTTTTTATTTTGCAAGATTTAATTGGATGAAACATGCAAAAGAAGTAGAAATTGGCTAAGTTAGAGAATTTGTATGGGTTTTAACTTCTAGTGAGCTAAACTTGAAGAAATTTAATCACATTAGGAGGAATTAGGAGATAAAGTTATACTTGGGTTAAGAGTCTGAAAGCTAGAATAATTATCTTTGAAGATTATATTTATCTCTTGGATAAATGAAGAAAATCAGCCCACAAATCCAACTTTATGGCTACATTTAGAAAGAAAAGGCACATAACCTCTCAAGAGATCAAGATAAAGATTAGAGATTGATTTTTTATTTTTATTTTGATAAATTAATGTAATTATATTTATCCCTAGCTTTAGTTGAATTCTTTTCCTATAAATAGAGAGGGGTTAAACAATTTTGACCATCTTATTCTTATTCTTCCTCTCTATTTATTCATTGTTTTCTAAACTATGCCTTTCTAAGTTTTTTTTATTTGGTAGTAAAAAGATTTGCATTATTCATCATGAGAAATAAATGAAGTTATTTTCAAAGTCAATTTTTCTTTTTTCTTTTTTATACAAATATATTGTGTTTTTCTATTTAAATGTCATGGTTATATGATTTCAACTTCTAGGATACATACTAGTAGTTTTCTCATATTTATTCTAGAGCTAGTTTAATTAATCAAATATGTAATAGTTTAATTAGTTTTACGTAATTACCAAATAACTTTAATGAGGATGGTTAGGTTTTCATTTTAAAATTTATGAAAAATACAAGTATTTCTTAAATAAAATCAGTTTTCGATTTTGTTAGATTAAATCAGTTAAACTTTCCTAGTTTTTATAGCTATCTTTTAATTATATTTTAAAGCTTCTTTTAGGGTATTTGAATGATAAGGGTTAATCATAGTGCTTAACTTGGTTAATTAGGAAGTAAGGGAAAGTAAAGAAGTTAATACATGTTTGATTCCATGGCTGATTTATTTGTTTAAAAAAATACATAAGAGTTTTCAATAATTGATGATGATATACTAGTAAGCAATATCAATTTACTACCAAAGTCTTTTAATTGTTGATTTTTATTACTTAAATTATTTTCAAAGTTTTTTTTTTGATTTTATTTTAAATAAAAAACAATTTAAAACCCTATTTATTTTTTATTAATTAGATTATACTATTTTCCCTATCATATCGTTTCTTCTCTTTCTATTCTCTAAAATAGTTTTGAACTTTTAAATGTCCTTGTACGATACGATCTCTACTTTCCTATACTAAAAATCAAACTAAAAGAAGTGAGCATTATAAACGGGTAGCATCGACAACTACCAAGTTTTTGAAGCCGTTGTCGGGGACCTGTTAGTTAAGTATAAATTCTGATTTTGTTATTTCTATTTATTAGATTTTATTTGTTTGTTCATTTTATAGGTATATGTCCTTTGAAGACACATGGCTTCATAGGATAAGGCAATTCATTCAAGAAACTGAATCCTGCCCAAGCTTCAAAGCATTAGAAGCAATTACGCAAGAATCTTCGGCTTCTACATCTTCTCCAAATCAATCACCTCTAAGGACACCATCCATCCACTCTTCGAATTCTTCGAGTGCATCAAGAGCAGAAATCATGGCCCTTGAGTAAAATTTTCAGGAGCGTACAATAAAGGAGCTTGCTGCACCAAATACCATATCTCAACCTCTTTGCATTAATTTTCCTAATTTACAACAACCATTTGAACTCAAATCTGGCCTTATTCATTTACTACCTATCTTTCGTGGTCTTGTAAGGGAAGATCCAAATAAGCACTTTAAAGAGTTTGATATGATCTGTTCGGGCATGAAACCACCAGGGGTGATAGAAGATCAAATAAAGTTAAGGGCTTTTCCATTCTCTTTAGGAGATTTAGTGAAAGATCGCCTCCACTACATTCCCTCCGAATCAGTGACTACTTGGGATGAAATGGCAAGGCTCTTTCTAAGGAAGTATTTTCCAGCCTTCAAAGCTACAGGCATTAGAAAAGAGATTTGCAGAATAAGGCAAAATCAAGGGGAGACATTGTACGAGTATTGGGAAAGATTCAAAAAGTTATGTGCAAGATGCCCTCATCATCAGATCTCGGAGCAACTTCTGATCCAATACTTTTACGAATGCTTACTTTCTGTGGACAGAAGCATGATCGATGTAGCTTCTGAAGGTGCATTGGTCGGCAAAACATCGAACGAAGCAAGAGCCCTAATCTCCAACATGGCAAACAACACTCAACAATTTGGCATAAAAACTAATAATTTTGCAAGGAATATTGGTGAGGTGAGTACACAATCCTTGGAAAATCAAATTTCTGATCTTACTTCACTTGTGTGTTAAACTGCTTTAAGAAACATGCAAGTAAAAGCATGCAGGATTTGTTCATCCTAAGGACACATGACTAATATGTGTCCCACCTTCTAAGTGGACTACTTAGAGAATGTCAATGCAATTGGTGGATTCCCGAGACAACCTCAAAGAAAATATGATCCATTCTCTAACACTTATAACCCCAGATGGAGAGATCATCCTAACTTTAGTTATTGGAATCAATGAGGCAAAAATTTTAACTTTTAACAAGGAAATCTATTGACTCCTCAATATCAACCTAGAAAATAAGATTTTAGGGAATCAGGTAACTTTCTTGAGGATATTATAAAAATGATTCCAACTAATCAAGTTAAGTTTCAATAGGAAAATGATGTAAGACTTATCAATTTGGAGAGAAAATAGGCCAAATTGCAACATCCTTGAATAAGTTAAAAAGCTAAGGTTCGGGAAAGTTACCTTCCCAAACAGTGATTAAGCCAAAGGAAAGAGTAAATGTCGTAACTCTTATTTATAGTAGAAAAGGAAATGAAACTGACCAACCAGAAGCAAACATGGCCAAATTGGAACATGAAAAAGTTATGGAACCCGAAACACTTTCACAAACCAATACCGACAAGGTAGTACCTAACTCTATCAATTTTGGTTTTAAAAGTTTACCCTATTTTCCTGGTGTTTTGCTAGATCTAAAAAGGAAGAGTTGGAGAAAGATATACTAGACACATTTTGGAAGGTTCAAGTGAACATACCTCCCTTGGAAGCTATAAAGCAAGTGTCCAAGTACGCTAAATTCCTTAAGGAGATGTGTACAACAAAGAGAAGATATAAGGTTAATGAAAAGGTAAGTTTGGGAAAAAATGTGTCTGTAGTGATTCATAGAAAGCTACCTCCCAAGTGTAAGGATCTATGTTCATTTACTATTCCTTATAGAATAGGAAATACAAGTTTTGAAAAGGCAATGTGTGATCTAGGGTCATCCATTAATGTCATGCCTAGGTCTATATTTAATAAATTGAACATTAGAAATTTAAAAGAAACTGGTGTAATCATTCAATTAGCATATAGGTCAAATGTTTCCTCAGATGGTGTGGTAGAGGATATCTTAGTTCAAGTCAATAATTTGGTATTTTCAGCTGATTTTTATATTTTAGACATGAAAGATGAGTTTTCTATTAATTCAGCACCTATTTTGTTAGGAAGGCGATTCATGAAAACGGTTATGACTAAGATAGATGTTCGTAGTGGTGCTCTTATGATGGAGTTTGATGGTGAGGTCATTAGTTTTAATCTTTTTGATGCTATGAAATATCCAAATAAAGTACATTCTATTTTTCATGTCGATATTATTGATCCGCTTGTTCAAGATATTTTTAATTTAGATGGAGATGATGAGCATCAAGTAAACAGTAGCCAAAGACCTATGTCACAAGAGGAAATAGTGGGGCAAGTGAAGTTATAAGATCCGGTGTATGTTTGAGATGGAAGAAAGTCGGGCAAACGACATTAATTAAATGAACTGCTTGGGAGGCAGCACAAGTTTTGAAAAAATCAGATTTGATTTTCTTCTCTTTCGCTTTAGTTTTATCTTATTTTTCTCTTTCATGTTTGTTTATACATTGGGGACAATGTATGTAATAAGTGTGGGGGGAGATTAATTGCATATTGTTTTAAATTTAGCATTCTTGATGTTAATTTTTTTCTTTTCTTTTTGAAAATTAATGTTTTCTTAGGTTCTTTTTAAAGTTTGATAAGTTCATGCGTGGATTGAATGAGAATATTCTTGAATACTATAATTTGCAAGCTAACTCTATTTTAGTGTAGATGATGATATTGAACACTTAGCATGTTAAATCTTGGTTTTTATAAGACCCTTATGAGTTTTAAGCTTAAAAGATTGATTATCTTTGTCAATCTAATTTCTTTGTTGTGAGTATCAATTCATGTTATTGTAACTCTAGAACTTGCTTTAAATCTCATTAAGATTACATTTGTTTACATACAAGTATGAAAGTGATGAAGGCACTTAAGATGGAAACTACTTGAACCTAAATAGCCTACCTTGTAATTTATCCCTTAGTGAACCTATTTGAGCCTTATATTAACTTTTCTTTGTTTAAACCATGTTTGAGCCCAAAACCGTAAAACAAATCATTCTACCTATTGTAGAGCATTTAGGTACATGTTTGAATTTTTTTAAGCGAAAAAAATGTGAAAAGGGTATTCTTGATGCTTGAGTTTGAGAAAAAAAAAAAGAAGTAGTTGGTATACGAGCTATGGAATCATGTTTGAAAGCACTATGAAACAAAGGATTAAGTAAAAACGAAGAACAAAGTAAAAAAAAAGAAAAAGAAAAAAGGAGTTCTCATAAGATAGGAAAAAAAAGAGGAAATTTGATATTCAAAATGTCTAAGAAGGGACTAAGTATGTAGTCTGAGTTTTAAAATTTTAAGTTATATTTTTTTTATTCAACTTTATGCTCTACTAGTTTCTTTGCCTTTAATTACCCATTGTTTATACATTCTTTGTTGCTACCATTCCTATACCTTAGCCTCATTACAACCATGTAAAGGCCTTCTGATTTGTGTTAGCATGTATGATAAGTGATGGAAATGAGCTAAACGAGCAAGAATATGGTACTGCATTTTCATGGATTGCACTTGAGAGAAATACTGAGCCTAAACGCTTGTGTGATATTGAGTGCATATCTATTGGGAATAGCCACGACAAGTATAATGAGTTGTTCATAAAAATCTTTTATCTAAGATGGGTGTTAATCTTGTGAAAAAAAAATTTATTCTTGTTATATTCTTTGTTTTTGACATGTATGAATCTTTAAAAGCTTTGGAAAGATTTAAAGTTGACTTGCATTTAGGATTAGTTCAGGCCTAGTTTGCCAAAATGACTAGCAAAATCTAAGTGTGAGAGAATTTGATAGGTGCTTAATTTTATATACATTATTATTCTATTTTAATTCTTTCTAGTTACTTTTTATGATTATCATAAGTATTTATTTTTTTTATTTTGCATGATTTAATTGAATGAAAAATACAAAAGAAGCAGAAATTGGCCAAGTTAGAGAATTTGTATGGGTTTTGAATTCTAGTGAGCTAAACTTAAAGAACTTTAATCACACTGGGAGAAGTTGGAAGATAAAGTTCTACTTGGTTTAAGAGTATAAAAGCTGGAATAATTACCTTTGAAGATTATTTTTATCTCTTGGATAAATGAAGAAAATCTGCTACATTCAGAAAGAAGATGGCACATAACCTCTAAAGAGATCAAAACAAAGATTAGAGATTAATTTTTTATTTTTATTTTGATAAATTAATGTAATTATCTTTATCCCTAGCTTTAGTTGAATTCTTTCTATATAAATAGAGAGGGATTGAACAATTTTGACCATCTCATTCTTATTCTTTCTCTCTATTTTATTCATTGTTTTCTAAATTATGCCTTTCTAAGTTTTTTTATTTGGTAGTAAAAAGATTTATAAGCTTTTGTAATATTCATCATGAGAAATAAGTGAAGTTATTTTCAAAGTCAATTTTTTTTTTTTACAAATATCTTGTGTTTTTCTATTTAAATGTCATGGTTATATGATTTCAACTTGTAGGATGCATACTAGTAGTTTTCTCATATTTAATCTAGAGCTAGTTTAATTAATCAAATACGTAATAGTTTGATTAGTTTTACATAAATAGCAAAATAACGTTAATGGGGATGGTCAAGTTTTCATTTTAAAAGTTATGAAAAATACAAGTCTTTCTTAAATAAAATCAGCTTTTGATTTTGTTAGATTGAATCAGTTAAACTTTCTTAGTTTTTAAAGCTATCTTTTAATTATATTCTAAAGCTTCTTTTAGGGTATTTAAATGATAAGGGTTAATCATAGTGCTTAACTTGATTAATTAAGAAGGGAAAGTAAGGAAGTCAATACATGTTTGATTCCATGGCTAATTTATTTGTTAAAAAAATATATATATATGAGTTTTCAATGATTGATGATGATACACTAGTAAGCAATATAAGTTTACTACTAAAGTCTTTTAATTGTTGATTTTTATTACTTAAATTATTTTCAAGGTTTTTTTATTTTGTTTTAAAATAAAAAACAATTTAAAACCCTATTTACTTTTTATTAATTAGATTCTACTATTTTCCTATCATATCATATCGTTTCTTTTCTTTCTATTCTCAAAATCAGTTTTGAACTTCTAAAGGTCTTTATGGGATACGATATTTACTTTCCTAAACTACAAATCTAAAAATCAAGCTTAAGGATGTGACCATTATAAACGGGTAGCAATGACAACTACCAAGGATCAATCATTGCCCTTTAAACATGAAAATTTGACTGTTGAAACTTCAAGGGAGCAATCCTTTACCATAACGGATCGATCCCTTATAGCCCTACAAAGTAAGATTAGTTTCTATAACTTAGGAATTGATCCTTTTCTTTTATAGGATTGATCTTTGCTTAAAAAAACCTTAAAACCTGTTTCCTTTGGCTTTAAAAAATGGGGGTTAACTTATCTAAAAAATAATTTAACCACAAGTATACATTTAAGAAAATGCATTTTTGAGAAAGCTAAGGATTTCAAACAATTTTAATATTGTCTAAAATATTTTCAAAATGATTTAAAGAAAAATACTAAATTGAAAATATTTATATTCAAAATAATTAAGCTTAAGTTTTTGTTACATCAAAACCAAAATCAATTCAAAGCTAATATAGCTAATATTAATTTTTTGTGTGTTTAAAGAGCCATGTTTGCTTGTTTATTTTAGTCTAGATAAAAAATTATGTTTATATGTTATTTTTTGTAACATGTTGTTTGTCACTATTTTTCTTGTTGGATAGTTTTTGATTATTTTCTCAAATTATTTTTGTATTATATCTCAATTTATTATAGTTATTCAATTAAGAGAAAAATATCGTATTAATTAATTTTTTATTTCATTTTTAAATAAAATATTTAAAGTAGTTGGTTTTCACATAAACTCACAGTCTGCACATTTATTCATAAGTCGATTTAGGATCGTACCCAATTTGCTTTGAATTTTTTTAAGTTTTAAATTATGTATTTAAAGGAGTTGGCTTATTCGTTTATGTGCGAGTTGATTTAGTGTTCGTATCCAACTAGCTCAAAAAAAAGTTTTCTTTGTTTGCAAATGACATATTTAAAATGATTAATCTACATAGTGACTCAAGAATTATTTTAAGATTCGTACTTAATCCTAAACAATTATCAAAATTGTAATGATGAAATCTAATATATTAATATTATTAAAATTTACAAAAAATTAAATTTGTAATTGTTATTTAATAAATTTTAATTTAGAATTAATTTATACTATTAAATAATTAAAAGATAATGTATCTGAAAAGATTGGTTTGCACGTTTACTGGTAATTTAATTTATGATCAGCACTCGACTAACTTCAAAAAATTTTTGTCTTTTGTGTTTAAATTATTTTTCATATTGTTATGTTTTTTTTATTATTTTCTTAAATTATTTTTGTGTCGTATCTTAATTTATCATAGTTATTCAATTAAGAGAAAAATATTCTATTAATTAGTTTTCATTTTATTTAAAAATAAAACATTTAAGTTGGTTGGTCTGCACGATACCTTCTGATCCATACGGTCATCATAAGTCAATTTAAGATCTGTACTCGATTAGCACAGGAAATTTTTTATTTTTTTGTTTTATTTTTAAATAATCTGCTTAAAAGAATTGAACTATACATTAACTTGTAAGTCGATTTATTATCTGTATTCATCTCACATACAAAAAATAAGTTTCTTTTCTTATTTATGTTTTATTTTTAAATGACGTTTTTAAAATAATTAGTTCGCACATTGACATTAACCCAAGTTAACTTAAGATCTATATCTGCTTATTAATTTTTATAATTAACATAATATAATATGCTAATATTCACATTATTAAAATTTAAAATAAAAATTTTTTAAAAAATAATCATAGTGATTTTTAATTTAAAATAAATTTTAATAATTAATTAAAAATTTATAAAAATTAAAAAATTCCTACCTAAGCAAGGAGTTAAACGCTAGTAATTGGTTAAAACTATGTACCAACAACAAGTATTTTAGAAAAGAAGGAAGTAATTGCAATAGCGAAAAAGGTTAATGACTCATCCACCCGTTTACCTAAGAAGAAAAATCACCATCAATTGACGACTTCATTTTAATTTATGAAATTAGTATCTCAAATAACAATTTCTCTTTAAATAAAATAAAATTTAAAATAAAAATGACGAATCACATATTATTGGTCTTGTGACAGATAAAATGAGCTCAATGAAAAGCGACTAACGGACGACTGTCCTTTCTCTTCAGATAAAACAAAATAAAAAATTCAGACATTACACTTACAATAAATAAAATGAGTTCAACGAAAAGCACCTGACGGACATGTGTCGTTTCTGTCAAAAAGTTTGACTCGGCGGAGCCACCGGAGAGAGTAAACTTTCTTTTGCTCCTTGTACTATTGACGATCACCACAGCGTATACTGATCAATTATTATATTTATTCTTTAAAATTTCAATTATTGCAAGAAGCAGTTTAAATTTCAACAAAAAATTATATATAAATATAAAAGGACTAAATTTGGCTATTTCATTTGTGTTTGCTTTCGCATTTGAATTTCATTTCTCTTCTCTTCACCACAAAAGAAATAAGTAAGTAAAAACCATTTGTTAATAAATTCTTCGTTTCTCAGAGAGAAAATAGAAAAGTGATGATGAATAGATCGAAAACGAATCCAAAACCAAAATCTAATCTCCAAAACGCTGCGTTACGATCCTAATCTCTAACGTTTCACGGATCGAGATTAACCGATCCGACCGGTCTTATTTGTTTATTTATTTATTTTTACGACCGTGCGGGTCAGTGGTGAAGGGTCGAAGGGGGAGGGGGCGGGATAAGGTGATCGGACGGTGAAGAACGAGAGAGGATGCCATCACAGGGGGACCTAGACCGTCAGATCGAGCAGCTGATGGAGTGTAAGCCGCTGTCGGAGGAGGAGGTGAAGGCCTTATGCGAGCAGGCACGAGCGATATTGGTGGAGGAATGGAACGTGCAGCCGGTGAAGTGTCCAGTAACGGTATGTGGAGACATTCACGGACAGTTTTATGATCTAATAGAGCTGTTTCGAATAGGAGGCAATGCGCCTGATACTAATTATCTCTTCATGGGAGATTATGTAGGTCAGTTACTTTGCTTTTTGATTTCATTATCCTTTTTTTACTTTTTATTTTAACGTTCTGTTTGGATTGATTTAAGAGCAAGTCGGTTTTACTTTATTCTTCTTTTTCTAAAAACAAATTCTGAGGAATATTTGGTGAATTTGTTTTGGCCTCTGTAGCTAAAGCGTGGTGTGCTTTTTGATTTTGGTTTATTATATTTCTTACTATTTCATTTTTTTTTTTTATGTTTTGTGTGTGTATATGTGTGTGCGTGTGTGTGTCTGTGTGTCTGTGTGTCTGTGTGTGGATTAGTTTATATGATAAGATCTGTTGGTAGGGATCTTTCCTTGCTTGGCTTATAAAATTAGAAGGCATGAGTTAGGTTTTGGTTATCTTCTTATGCGATAAATTGTGGATTATTGTATTTAAATTGTTTCGATTCCAATTTTATGATCTATTATCATGTTACTAAGTTTGCGAGGAATTTACTGTATAGTATCACTCCTTGGATGTTTAAAACTGCTGAGAATTTACGATGTGTGATATTTGAACTCACCCATCTTGGTCAAAACTCTTGCCATCCGTGCTCTACTAGTTCCTTACCTCAGAAGGTTAGGAGCTGTAGTTTCTCAAATATGTGAGACCAAATTCATGTTGGGGCTAAAGTATGACACGTGCTGGGTATCAGGGGATTTTGCTATGAATAAGAAACGCTAGCCATTATGTGTGTCAAACTGTCAATTAATATATGCATCAAGTTGTAGCTACCAAAACTAAGCTTTTTTATGGTCAAGGGAGTGGGATGTCGATAGAAATCAGCTCATTTAGTAGTACTTCCTATTAATTAAATAATTTTGCGGCTGTTTGCAAATCTATGTTTATCAATGGATTCTTTTAACCTCAGTTGCAAATGTACAGATCGTGGGTACTACTCAGTTGAGACCGTCACACTCTTAGTGGCCCTGAAAGTGCGGTTTAGAGATAGAATCACAATTCTTAGAGGAAACCATGAAAGCCGGCAGATAACACAAGTGTAAGATCTTTTCACCGACCTCTTTTTCTACTGATGTTTAGCATAAACTAAGAAAACATCATTTACACTTTGCTGCGTAGCAAGGATGGAAGGGGCAAAAACGAAACTATTGTTAATCTAGTGGTTAAGCTACAAAACTAGGAAAGTGTTTATGAAACTTAACCATTGGATTGGCAATTTTTCCAAGCTTACACCTTTTCATCCTTCCTACCAACCAAAGCCTTGGTTCTTACTTTAAAATATCTGCTGCTATCTTTATGGCATGTTTGGCCTTTGTTGGGTTGAATTGAGTCACTGAAAAAGGTATTATGTGTTATGAAGGTCAATGCAATGTTAAATGCACATAACAGTGATGCATTCTATCTAATAAAATTTTCAAGATGTTTTTTCTGTTATGATTTAGAATGGTTCAGTGTTTCAATTACCCTTCTCCCTACTTTCTGAATTGGGAAATAAAAATCTTTCTTTCTGTTTGTTGCATATAAAATATCTATTTTTAAGGTTGTTGTGAGTTCGGTTCCCTTCAAATCTGAAGATGTGGTTCTACCTGCCTATGGAGAAAGGTGACAACTATTCGCCACAAGTAATGAGCCGTTATCCTTCCATATGTTCAAAGCATTTTGTAGTTCAAAAAGAAGAAAAATAATATTGCTTTGAAATTATCCGATAGTGATATTCGGTGGATAATTATTCGGATATTGGATTGATTATTATTCAGTAATATCTGACCAGTTTGATTTTTGTGATTTCTGAGAATATTATTTAAATTTGGGATTGCTTAACTAATTTGATTATATTGGTAGGTGAGCAAGTCAAGTTGATCATTCTTCTTGGAGTTACTTTTTATATTTTAGAGTGGCTAATGCTATTTTAATAATTCAGCTGGGGGAATTAACATATCTAGACCCTGCATCTGAGTGCATGCTTTCATGGCAGAGAGGGGGTTCTTGTTCTGGTTAAAATCTGTTATACAACAAATTAGCATGATAGTTACAAGGTAGCAGATTATTATTGGCAATACACAATGCTTTGATGATTTGCTCTTAATTTAGTGTTGCATGAACACGATATGCAAGGAGCATCTTTCTAAGGACTTTTAGCATGGGTCAACCACACTTGTGATGTCAAACTTCCGCCTCCCTTTTTTCCCGCTTTATTATGCTTTTCACTTCTTAAATTTCTTTATTTCTATGCTGTAAATGCTCCCCTCCCCACCACACCATTTTCTTCCCTAGTTTGCTTCCCTCAATATGGTTTTCACTTCTTACTTTCTTTATCTTCAGTAGAAGAAAACATGCAGCATGGCTATTAGGATGCTGCCTAAATTTTTATTAACTAATTTCTGACTCTTCTTAATAGCATTTATAATTCTTGTAAAGTATTAAACTTGTGTGAAAAGAGTAAGATTGATAAGTATCATGCTCAATATTCCTGCTGGATATCTAAGTACTATAATATAAAATTGATTTACATGAATTTGACGTGACATGAAACATGTTAAGATTGTGATCATTCAACTTTCTTAATGTTAAACTCAGACTAACTAAAGCCTTCAAAAGGCTTGAGCCTGACATGCAATAACTGAAACAACAGAGATAGTAGAGATAAGGATGTCAGAATTGATAGTAATTAGTAGTTGTGACTCATGAAAAAGGAAACCAAATCAGTATTTAATTTATAATACAGAATCTTGAAGATCATGGGATTTCATCATTGGTGTTTAGAACTTGCTCACATTGCATGAGGAAGCGTATATGGGGTGTTGCTATATTTTGGTTTTTCTAAGAGTTTTATTTTCCCTCCTTTTCAGGTATGGTTTTTATGATGAATGCTTGAGAAAGTATGGAAATGCCAACGTGTGGAAGCATTTTACTGACCTGTTTGATTATTTACCACTCACAGCTCTTATTGAGAGTCAGGTTTGACTTTAGCTTGTATCAGCCTGTTTAAGAAGATTAATATCCTAAGTTCATGACTGCCTTTTTTTGACAATCATAAAATTTTGACGTCACAGATCTTTTGTTTACATGGAGGACTTTCACCATCTTTGGACACATTAGACAATATTCGAGCATTGGACCGTATACAGGAGGTATGTATATGATATATTCTCTCAACTTATCTTAATCACCTTGATCCATGTCCAAGGGAAGTACTGGTACTTTGAATCTTACACAATGAATTAAAAGCATGAAGACTTGTTAAATTATGAATGATGGGATAGTTGAGAAATTGGCCAACAATTTTGATCTTAGTGTTAGAATTTATCATTTCCTCTGGTGTCAATGGTGTAACTGAATATTTGTAGTTAAGTTGCCTCTTATCTTTGATGCGTTATTTTGTAATTTTATGATCATTCATTATTTGGTGGATTTATTCATGGGTAGGTTCCTCATGAAGGACCAATGTGTGATCTATTGTGGTCCGATCCTGATGACCGCTGTGGTTGGGGTATATCTCCACGTGGTGCTGGTTATACGTTTGGACAAGATATTGCTTCTCAGTTCAACCATACCAATGGTCTCACTCTGATTTCAAGAGCTCATCAGCTCGTCATGGAAGGATACAATTGGTGTCAGGTATGAGACCCAAAGATACAGTTTAGCCTGCTTTGGTAACATATTTTGCGCATATATATATATATATATTGATTATTTGCTGTCCTTCAGGACAAGAATGTGGTTACTGTCTTCAGTGCTCCAAACTATTGTTATCGCTGTGGGAACATGGCTGCAATTTTAGAGGTTGGGGAGAATATGGACCAGAATTTTCTTCAGTTCGACCCAGCACCCCGGCAAGTAGAGCCTGACACCACACGCAAAACTCCAGATTATTTTTTGTAATTTTGTTTTCTCTGCTAGCTGTTTCCAGCCTCTGTTTGCTGCTCATCACTGTAGATGTGTCTCGGAAGGGAGAAACTTTTTCTTGTTTTTAAGTTGAGGTTCATCGACAACATCATTCTTTGATTTAGAGTTTGTCCTGCAGCTGCTGCTGCTTTGTTAATGTCCTCGAAATCTCATAGCATAGGCATCGCAATATCTGATGAAGGCCCCATGATCCGTTTGTCTTTGTATATTCTCACAGTTACAAGAAAGAAGCAGCAATAACATGTTATATCTTGTTCTGTAATTTTGCACTTTCAAGATAGAGAGCTGATTTTTTTTCCCCCAACAGATTGTCACACCTTTTTCTTTGACTCCCCTGAATTACTCAAGGAAACTTCGAATATACCAAAACAAAATTTAGACGAAAGCTTGAAAACGTTGCTAAAGGAAAAAAGTTTGCAACAGAAAAAAAAGGGGTTGAAATGTGAGTGTGGCGAGCAAAATGTAATTTAAGAACTTAAAGTGGTTAATATTTTTGTAAAAAAGTATTACGATGAATTGAAATATTTAAATATACGTATGAAATAATAGAAGTTAAAGAAATATGATTGATTTTTTATTTTTAAAGTGTGATTGAAGTGCAAAATCACCAACTTCGAGCTTCGTGGATCAGATTTTAAAAGATAAAAGCTTTTTTTTTATCTTATTAATATTACTATTATGGAGAATGTAACTTATAACCTAAAAATCATGCCAACAAAGTTAATTTAACTAACAAAAATGTCACGCAGCTTTTCACCTCAAAAGCAATATCTACAAAGCTATTTATCCGGTCAATATTGCTATTGTAATGAAATGTAATTTTTAGACTCAAAAAATGGGATAACAGTCATACTTAACGCAGGGAAGGCATAGTATCCTCACCCAAATCCGATTGTCCGTTTTGCAAGCAAGTTCAGAAATCCAGCTCAAAATATGATTTCATTAATTGTGGCTTTCAGTTCTATATTATTATCAATCAATGTGCGGATGCAGAGCGGCCGTGAATGAAATAACAAGGAATCCGTACTATCCGGGCAACCTAAATTCAAACATTTTGTCCGTGACTAGGCTTGATATGAACAAACCAAAGAAAAGAATGTCATTCAATGGCGTGCTCCTAACTAATTCATGATTTAAGCAAGCTTCGATCAATGATTGCAGAACTATCAAGAACCAATTACACGATTAAAATCGAGGTAAATTATTCTTAACAATTATATTGCAAGATGGAGGAAAAAAATAAACAGCGAATCCTTCACCTGTAATTTCTATACTAAACTATTTCGAAGCTTCAGATATCACAAAGTCTACTCCATATGGAAGGGCTTCTCAATCAAAATCTAGAGTTAGGCTGGATCCTCGCTGTTGCAACTCCTGGCATGGTAATGGTCCGCTTTCTACTTAAGAATACGGCAGAACCGCTAACAAGGAGCAGGCCGAAAGCAATTCCCTGCACAAATTAGCTAGGAGTATATGCATCAGCAATGGCATATAACATCTAAGTAAAAGCTATTTCTCTCGAATTACTGCCTCCAATTTCAGTACTAGCCTGCCTTTGATTTACTTGTGTGTTTGTCTTTGTCTGTGTGAGTCAGAAATTAATACACTAATATGTAATTGCAATCAATCAGTGAGTTAATATTCTCGTGGTGGGACTCTTGGTTGACAATGTGATAAGATGAACTCTATTGATATGCAGATATGGTCACCAAGAGAAATGTCCAGCTCCGCTCTGTTCTATAACTCCTAGATTAGACGTTGGTCACAACAAATACAACTCAGGGATTAACTTAACCAAGCCTACGGCTATGCAGGCTTCATAAGTTGTAGATTGATACTGCACCAGCTGACAAGGAAGAGAAGGCAGGAACATATTCAATCTACTCATAAATTTTAAAAATTTGAAGAAAAATGGTAACTGCGCTTTGCTTTGGTTCTCATTAAGCAAAAGGAATCTGAATGGAATATGAAGTAAAATAGAAAGTGAAATAGCAAAAGGAAAAAGACTGCAGGATTCTGGTATTAATCTAAAACCAATTTCGTGCAAAAAAAGCCATTACTATCGAGTTTCAAATGTCTAATGCAGCCAATCAATTGGCATATTGCTCGCAGGTAGAAGATCGAGATCCAAAAAGCCAGAACCAAAGGTATCTAAAGCAAAAGGGATTACACAGTTAACCATCAAATTCAACAAATGGCTACTATATTTCGAAAATATTTCGAAAATTCCAGAATAACTGGTATTTAATTTGTAACCCGATTCTTATTTCGAGGCAAAGGACATGATTCTTGTCAAAGCAATGATTTACAAAAATAAAAAGTAAAAAAATTAAAGCAAAAAGAAAGAAAGAAAGATGAGAACCAAAAGCTACATACCTCAAAACCCAGCACTGAAACCTTTTCTTGATTAACTGCTTGTACACAGCTTCTGTAGGTAAGGGAGGCTCGCATCCCACACTCTAATGTGGACGAATCATCAAGTAAGATTCTAAGTTTTATTGAATTTTCATTGCTGACGAGATTTCATGATTAGAACTACTTTGTTCAGATTTTTTTGATTTTCAGCCTTTAAACCATCATCAATTTCTACACATTTGAAAGCGACGCGATATTCTGTCTCACCGCATCGATATTTTTTTGTCACTCTGGAGACAAGTAATACTCTGATTAAATCCCTCAAACAACTAAGAAGAAAAGGATGAATATATACGGCCACCAAAAGATTGCAGAAGCTGAATACACGAAATGCCTATTGCAGAAGCTGAATACACGAAATGCCTAGCAAAATATGACCAAATGTTGTCCAAAGTTTATAAGCAATATTAACAGGGCCTTCAATGGCTGTAATGGTTGGAGGTAGCAATGTAATTGAAATATAACAGTTATTTTCAAATGCAAAATGGTAATGCCGAATGAAACTTGAAAAAGATGATTAGCATTGAAGTGGAAACCTAAAAGTGATGATTAGCATTGAAGTGGAGAAAAAGTAAATCCCGCAGCTGTTAAATCCAAGGTAATATAGGCACGTAAATGTAACAAGGACTACTCCACCTATTGCCAATTGGTTTTAGGTTTAACACTATCCTAAAATTTAACAATCAGTATGCAGCCAATGCCTGATTTAATCCATCTTGTGACATGAATGTAAAGGAAGAAAATTATGTTTAGATTAAAAATGGCCTACATGTGTTACTTGTATTACTGATTACTTTATCTTAAATTCGAGATTTGTGCTAATTTTTTGAAGAAATGAGTTTCCATTTCAAGTAAATATACTTGCAACTATATGAAACTACTAGAACTTAAAAAGAGGTTGGTGGTGGATAACAATGTTTGGAAGGGAAAGATTCGTGTACCCTACATTAATGTTTCACCTGACCCCAAATATATTGGGATTAAGGTTTTGTTGGTTTATTTTGGTTTATAATTGTAATTTAAAGATTATAAAGAAAATAAAAAAAGAAGGCCAGCTCCCATAAAACTCAACTGAACTTCATATATGTTGTTATATACCAAAATAAGGGACACAATAATAGAAGCTTGGGCATTTAAGCATTTAATTAACAAATTAAAAAAAAAGGTTAAAATGAGATCAAATAAAATAGGGTTCCAAATGAAATAAAGAAACAGAAAAATTAAATTAAATAAAAAAGGAGAGAACTTCTCAAAGTAAAAGGTAGAGGTGGTAATTGAGCGGGTTCGGGACGAGTCATTTCGGGTTCAGGTTTTTTCGAGTTTGGGTTGATTCAAGTTTGGGTCCATCCGGGTTCGAATTCTTTTGGGTTCGGGTCCATTCGGGTTCGAGCTCATTCAGGTTCGGGTCAATTCGGGTTCAGGTCAATCCGGGTTCAGGCCAATTCGGGCTCAGGTTTGGGTTCAGGTCGGGTTCGGGTTTGAGTATAGTTTACATCATTTTTTTTTATTTTATGTTAAATGTAATCACTTTTACGTAATTTTAAATTCTAA
>JBBYHO010000010.1:6322002-6332717 GCA_038382025.1 Adansonia gregorii | reverse complement strand
AAACATTCCTATCCCATTAGCATCTCAGATAGCAACTGCGATTTCAACTGTTCCTGGGTAAGTTCCAGCTTTGTATCGATCTGATTAATCTACTTTTCTAGTTCACCCATTTCCTTTTAAATTCTTATAGTTGTTCCCTCCATCAAAGCCAGGTCCAATTGCTGTAATATCACCCAAATCATATTTGGAAAAGAACGAAGAATAGAGAGGAAATAGTAGAGAAATAGAATAAAAGAAAAGGTAGAGGACATCGTGCGAATGTTGGGGGTCTGTTTAACCACCTGCACAAGAACCCATATAACAGACATTGACTTCTCTCTTAATTAACGATTAACTCCGAACGTTACTTAAATGTGCATTTACTAGAAATTTAAAATATATAAATTTATTTTTAAAAATCTTCAATAAAATTACATTATTCATTAACAATGCAGTCCATAGAAAGTAAACCTAATTTAAAATACCATAAAAGTGAGTCGTTGCTAAAACGTCTAAACTCTGGGCCGCTCTATTTGGATTATCATTCCGATATCTCATCGCAACCTCAAGAAGCCCCTTCCCCCTCTCCCCAAACAGGACTTTGGATTCTTGGGACGCTGGACTGCTGTTCTAATGTCATTTACTCATATCTTATGTTGGCCTTCCCAAACAGGGGAATAAACCCAAGTGTTCCCAGAACACATCTTAATATTGTTTACGCTTAAGCGGCATTGACAATACGAATTACCATCAACTGGGCTTTAAGTCATGAGCCCTCTGACTTAAGTGCTGAAAGTTGTAATGCTTACAGCTATGATTCAATAAAAGGCTAATTTCAGAGAAATTTCTGCGTTTCTTTGTTGGTACTAGAACCCCTAAGTCTAATATCCCCTGCCAGAGACAACATGTGGACCGCTTCGTCTGCTTATCTCCCTACTCAGGTAACATTCATAGCTTACAGTAACTGCTGCCGGCGCTAAATGTGTCGGATAAGGAACGCAATTCAAGAGGGTTTTGATCAATATGAATTTATTTTAAAAAGAAAATAGAAAGGGAAACAGAATAAAAGGAAAAGAGACCAAAGGTACTCCCTTTGAGATCCTTTCTATTTTTCTAATGCTGTCGATTTTTATATTTAGGCAAAAGGCATGGGATTTTTCGCTCTGGTTGAACTCGATTATTTTCATAATCTTAGTGGCCTTTCAGGGCCTTTTCTTGGAGATGTGCAGTGTGAAATGAATATTAGGAGCATAATAGTTAAAAGTATGGCTGTACAAAATCTCCTCCCTCTCCTGTAATACCTGGGGTAGACAGATCGCAAGAAGGCTTCAGAAATTGTTGCAAGTGTAAAATGTTAAGCCCCTACATTGACGTTTCGATTGTGTTACTTGAAATAAAGATTATAATGGGTATTATTGTCATGTTATGATGTTCACACTTTGCTTCTTATCTTCTAGTGAAAACACAATGTGAAATTCATTGACTGTAGCATCAATATTTACAGATGAGAAGCATGCATGCCTTGACATAAATGTTGGTAAATGATAGAACATTTTTCTGTTAAGGTGGAAAAACTAATTCAAGATTTGCAGGGAGAAAGGGGCTTCCCACATAGACCTTTGTTTCCAGTGAAACAACTCTGAGGAAAGTCAGTAAGAGGTTTGCCAGCAGGAATTTCCCCTTCCAAAAGATTGTCTGATAAATCCAAGTCCTTCAGGCTTTTGAGATTCAAAAACTCAACTGGTATTCTGCCAGTGAAATGGTTTCTCTGCAGCTTCAGCGTGTCCAAAACGCTTAGATTTGCAATGGCTTCTACCAAGCCGAAACCCAACTGATTATAGCTAAAATCCAAACTTTGCAATGCCTTCAAATCCCCCATTGAAGTTGGCAATTGACCCTCTAGCAAATTATGTGATAAATTCAGATACCCTATTCTCTGCAGGGTTCCTACACCAATTTGCTCGATTCCACTTGTAAAGCTGTTATCAGATAGGTCAACATATGTCAGTGAACCACCAGGAAAACTGGTTCCTATCTTGACAACCTGATCCAGGGAGCCTGTTATATTGTTCGAGTGGAGATCTAGCACTCCTAACTCCTGGAAGTCTGCAATTGAAGCTGGAATATTTGAACTGAGATAGTTCCTTGAAAGATTTAAGGAGTAAAGTTGGGTGAGGCTTCCCATCCATGCTGGTATGCCACCAGTGAGATAATTAACTGATAAATCCAGTTCCTGTATTGGACTTGGAGTTGATCGCAAGAAGTCTGGTATTTGGCCTTTGATTCCACATCCTGCCAAATAGATTCGGGAAAGAGATGGCAGTTCTGCTAGCCATGTTGGAATGGAGGTCAGGTTTAAACGGTTGAAGGAGACATCCAATGTTTGCAAATTTTGGAGGGCAGACATTTCATTAGGCAATGGTCCTTGAATTGAGTTACGAGAAACGTTCAAGAGTATGAGATGAGAGAGTTGACCAATTGACTTCGGTATAACTCCAGATAATTTGTTGCCACCAAGATACAACTCTGTCAAAGCTTCAAGATTATCCAAACTAGGAGGAATTGTTCCCTCAAGCTTGTTATTTTCTAGAGAAACCCGTTGGAGAGAGACCAGACAGCCGAAATTGGGTGGTATTCTTCCACTTAGTTGGTTGTTTTGCAGCCTTAAAAATCCAAGCAGAGGCATTTGACCGCAATTTGATGGAAATGGCATCTCTCCTTCAAGATGATTAGTATCCAAGTACATGACTGAAATGGATGTCAAATTGTTTACTGAAGCTGGAATTTCCCCACTCAAAAAATTTGCTGAAAGATCAAGCTCTTTCAAAAGC
This sequence comes from Adansonia gregorii, assembly GCA_038382025.1. NCBI lineage: Eukaryota > Viridiplantae > Streptophyta > Magnoliopsida > Malvales > Malvaceae > Adansonia > Adansonia gregorii. The sequence goes on along the minus strand of JBBYHO010000010.1, from coordinate 6,329,907 downwards.
TGCAACTCACCAATATTTTCTGGTATATGACCAGTCAAGGAATTGCTATGAAGATCGAAATGCATGAGATTTGACAAGTTTGAGAATGAATCAGGAATACTACCGGCAAATCTATTTGAATGTAGAAGCAAAGCATTAAGATTTTTAAGACTACCAAGGCTAGCAGGTAGAAACCCAGATAATTTATTTTCCTGCAGGTGAAGTTCTTCGAGTTTGAACAGCTTACCAATGCTTTCCGGCACTGACCCTCTTAGCTTGTTTCCATAAAGATAGAGCTTTCTGAGGTTCCGCAGATGACCAATATATGTTGGAATTCTTCCAGAAATGCCTATGAGCCCTCCAAGGTCAAGGACTTCAAGTGAGGTGAGGAATGTGATTGATGGGGATAGCCAACCTTCCATCTGAGATTGAAACACGAAATCATCCGTGGAAACGAATCCTGGTAGATGAATTTCTGTTACTCTACGAGTTGCATTGTTGCAGGAAACACCTTGCCATTTGCAACAACTACGACCAACCCACTTCGCCAGCCGACCTGAAGTGTCCATGTGGATTCCACCCCTGAAACTGGTGAGGCCTTTCAGGTCCCCAGGGTCGCATTCTCCAACAATTCTTCTTGTTCTCCCGAATGCAGTCGTCATGATGTTCAATATTAGAAGAAGCCACAACATTTGAAAGCCCATTTTTTTGTCTGAAGAGCTGATTTTCTTGGTCGAGGTAGAATATGCTAAACTATCACTAGTTTTCCCCCGCTATTATCGGCGTGATTGAATAGGAAAGCAGGAAAGTGATGAAATTGGGAGCGAGTTAAGGGGAAAATGGGAAAGTAGTTGTCTATTACAATGAGCTGAAGTCTCAAAGCTTGAAATCAACAAACAACTGGAGTTGGTCCAGGACATCGATTTTGCCTTTTCTTTTGTCCTTATTTTTTCCAGACAGTTTGTTATGCTAAAATGCATGTGTCATGATGTCCTTTCATAAAGTTAAAGGAGTCAATTTAGCTGAAAGATTTGCTAAATAAACTAATCTGATAAATGACAAGAAATTTAATTCTCAATTAGTTTTCAAATGATTAAAAAAAAAACCCTCTGTTCTTTTTATTATTTTCATTATATCTAAAAGATGTTTCTCAAGAATCTGAAGTCTGAACTGTCGTTGTAGCAGGCAGCTGCAAACTATGCTTTCTATTTATACACCAGAATAGATCTACTGACATCCAGTTCACCAAATTCTTGATGCTAAGTTCATCACATGGTGAAATGATTCTTTATTGGCAATAGTGGCAGTTTGAAGATTATTACTAACTTACAAGAATTTAAATAGTGATCGGCAACACAACGTTTCCATTTACGAATTCGAGTTTTTTTTTTTTTTTCAATATCCATAGTAATTTACGTGTGATTGTGATTAAATTCAAGATTGTGAATTACACGTATACATAGAGATTTAATTTATAATTTTATGAAAAGTTTTTCTTTTATAAATAAAAAGATTATATAATATCATAAATTATTTTAAAAATTATTAAAATTTTTTTAACATGTATATAAATTAATTTGTGAATATTTTTCTTTTAAAAATAAAAAGATTGTACAACATCATAAACTCTTTTGAAAATTACTAAAAAAATTTAATAATTATATTTATATTTATATTTATTATGTTTTAATATAAATTATGTAAAATAAACAAAAAATCATGATCATGATGACCATAATTATCATCATTACATCCACAATCACATAAACATAACACAATAACAAATACATCCTCAACCCGTAATTTGAATCCCTGCTACCTCTTCTCCTCTCCATATATATATATTGCTGATCGGAAGCACGTTTTAATTTTAACAACCTCCAGCTCCAATCCGTGTTCCTAGTCCTAGATGCGTGGTGGTCCTAGATAGCTACAATTACAAATATTGTATTGTATTATTGTATTGTAGTATCGGTACCTTAAAAACTTCTATGGGGAGGCATCAAAGGTTCTTTTACTTGTTTATTCACTCCATTTCCAAGCCCAAGGAAAGCCTGCTGTCGACAGTTTTGGAATTTCAAGAAGGATCTTACTCCTATCAATGCAGACTTCCAACATTTTTTATTTTTAAAAACCAATTAAGCAGTTGAATATGACTTTAAATATTAATTAAAGGGTTATTTTAACTGAACTTACGAAATAAATTTAGCAGCCTCTCTCTCTCTCTCTCTCTCTCTCTCTGATCATCTCAGTGCTGCAAGGGGTGTAATACTCTACTGATTCCCAGTTCGATAAAAATTTTTTTAATACTTAAAAAGATTTGACTTCAACACTATATTTTGGAAAATGCAGATAGTTTAGATTCATTTTACGGATTTAAATTATCATCATTGACGTGTTTTTGGCTACATTAAGTTTATCATAATTATAGATATAGTAATTGCAATTACTATGGCCATGATGAATTTTTTCATTTTGCATATCTTAATGTCAAAAATAATAATTATAATTATAATTATAATAATAAAAAATTTAATAATTTTTATAATAATTTATTACACTTTATAATTTTTTATTACGAAAATAAAAAAATTATTTATAAATTATAAATTAAATATATATATAATTCACAATATTAAATTTACCAATTACAGATAGCTAACTATTAACACTCGAAATAACGACTCATAACATTATATCATGATTTCGATTTAAATTTCTAATGTAATTTTGGACAGTGATATTTGTTCTAAGAAGTTAGGATAGAATTTAAACAAGACGGACGGGGAATTCATATCCATCATCCAATGGCTACATATGGGATATACAAGCTGTTTTTTCTTCTTTTTTTTTTTTTTTCTTTTTTAATCTCAAGGAAAGAAACAAAATGGTGTTCTTGAAAGCGAATCATGTTATATAATGGTCCCTCGATAAGGAAAAAGAAGAATTGTACAGAGCACAAAAGCTAGAAGAGTCCACAGAATGAGACAAGCGGAAGGACAATGCATGAGTTGTCCAGACTCAAACTTAGGAGTTTGTGAAGTCTGTTATGTACGAGAGACATTTAATAATGCCAAGCCTTCGAATTCTATCCAGATTAAAATTATAAAACCCAAAAAAAAAAAAAAACTAAATAGATATATTCAAATTCGTTATAAATAATATATTCAATATTTAAATTCATGAATGATTTGAATTTATTAAAAAAAAAAATTAAATAATGTCAAATATTTAATCTCTTTACTGTTCATTGTCATCGCTGGCTGCCTCCTTGGAGGTTTTGTGGCCAATGGGAGACTTCTAACGCTGACAAGTTGAAAGCTCTACGTAGTTAGATGCAAAAGAAAAATATGAGCATTTTGTTTTCCGCTTTTTTATTTTAAGGAAGCATTTCGAAGCCACCACTAAAGCTGATCAGGAAAAACAAAATCTATTATGGTTTCCGGGAGATTTGAATTTTTTTTTTTTAATTTTTTGAGCAGCTAAAGTACAAATACAAATAGCACAATTACATGATCACCAGATGTTCTATCTTGAAACATGAATAAAAGATGAAATAAAGGAAATAAAAGCTCATTCATATCGCATGTTAGGGAAAAGGGACTATTTTCAATTTAAAAGCATCAAAGGGAATGTGATGGTTCATCACTTTTGGTTTAATGCGCTTCATTATTTTGGTTCTCAAAAACTTGATTACTAGAACTTGTGGATCCAGAATCCCCCGTTCCATTAGCCTTCTTAACAATTTATAAGCAAAGTAAGGAATTACCTACAAGTTTCATTTTTCCAAATTTCCCTTTTGATTGGCAAAAACCTCTTAATCATTTCCGATCTAGAAGACTTCATAGCTGGAACCTGTGGGATCGGAAGCTCAGTTGGCCTGCTAACAATATACGAAAATGATTCAATGGGAAGGTGCAGGACAGACACTAATAACTTTGCATTAATTCCTACATAATATATATGTTCTTGTATTGAAAGTAGAAACGAGGATCTAAAGCCTGTATTTTATTTTATGGGCAATGGCAGCTTGGTTGCATTATGACATGTCTAGAGCAAGAAGTCCTAGTTACTTCCATGGGATACAACTGAAGATATAGATTTCGCAGATACTGATGCTGTAGGGCTTGTTACATCTCGATCCATGTTCGAGAAATTGGCTTTACCAGTTAACATCTTTATTGCTATTTGAGCAACTTCGGCAAACCAGTCATCCTCTGGCAACACGCTGCCATAATAAACAAGGCTTATAATTCTACTAGTGAATCAAAATGGCTTTCGAACAAAAAGTATTTGATAAATGAAAATGCTCCTATGAGGAGTTATATTTTCGTGCATGTGTGGATTATATGTACCTGTATGGATCAATTCCAGTAGCCGCAACTGCATCAATAGCTCTCTCTATAATGTTTTTGATAACTTGTTGCAGATTTCGTGACAGATACCGGCCTTGGGAAGCAAAAACTATGACAAATTCCATATCCAGATAAAACTGCATAAAAAAAAAAAGTTGTATCATGTTCAATCACTAAACCCATGCATTGTACATAAAATATTTTTTCATGTTGTATGTGAGTAATACCTGCTGAAGACCAAGGGGACCTAAGGGCGTTGGCCCTTGCTCTATCTCTTCCCAAAAGTTTTGATCATCAGAAAGCCAAAGGATCACAGTCTCTGTGAGTCTCATTAATAGAAGAGTAGCAAACCTTTCCCTACCCACAAACATATCAGTTGCAATACTTGCCATCCTTGTCAATTTTTCAAAAAGTTCCTGAAAGAAGATCAAATTTTTAAAGGAGAAAGTTGGAGTTTGTAACAATGAAACAAAGATGCAGCTTATTGCTGCAACATTTGGACTTTACTCTTACTATAGTTCTGATACTACGTTGGCTGATTCCATAGTATCTTTATTACTGGTTGTAAACAAATCGAACAGAGGGTAGCAGCTACCTTTAAGTATCTTTATGAGACAACATGGAGAGGAAAAGGAGACATGAAGAAAAACCACTACACAAGCAAGGGCTATGTTACTTGGACTTGAGTGTAAGTATCAGATACTAGTATGTGTCCAGACATAGGTGTATTCAATTTATTAAAGCTCTTCCATATATTTGGAGGGTCCTTGAAAGGTATATCCCAAAATTATGTCTGGAAATGTGTCAGACATGAGTGTTTGACATAGATACTTAAAGAACAATGAAGAATTGGAGCAATATAGAGCAAAGGAGAAGATCGACATTTTTTTTTTGTGATAATTAAGACCAGCAATTAAGGTGCTTTATACAGAAGCATGATACATCTTTATATTAGGTTCCTTTTAAGGTTATCGTTTGTCTGTCTACAAAAAGTGAAAGTTAAGCCAAGTACGTAAACAGAACCTGTTAACAATCAAACCCAAACATAGAGGTGGTTATTTGATTATTGTATATACATAAATGGTGGCTTTTGATAACTCCATAAACATGGTTTCCATGCGTCCATTTAATGACAAACAAGGAAACTAACATTGAATTATGAAGTTAACATATTTGGTTGAACAAAGGTGTAGCAATAAGAGAATATTTATGGTTATATTGTCATATCCATAATACAGTTATACCTTAGAAAAAGCCGCATATCAAACAAAGAACAATTTCTATATATATATATATATATATATATATATAGTGTATCTTCTTTTCAGGTTGCATGCATTAAACTGCATGCTTATGTCAGCACTCAGGAAATATATATGTATAAACAAATTTGCAAATTTATCACCTGGAAAATTGGTGATGGAAACCATTCAGGTTCCTCAGTGTGCCCCTCCAAACTTAAGTATATCTCTGCATTGAGACGAATGTCCCCATCTTCTGTGAATATAAGATCAAGGGCATGTTGTCTACAAAAGCTGTCTCGCAAGCGATCAACTGAGCGCTGTAGTTTCCTCTTCCATTCCCTTTGCTCCGGAAGACGGCCATGCCTATCAGAAGCACTTTTAGGGGTGGCATCCACTCTATTAGCCTGGCTCAATGGCAAAAGCTTCAATGCAGCACGGGGAAGCAGTTCATCTGCTAGTAACGATGCATTGGCAAGTAAAGTCAATTGTTGGGATTCAGTCTCCGCCATTCTAAGAATTTTACTCCCAGAGCCTTCTAAATTTTCTTCATTTTCCACTGAACCAGGCAATGCACTTATCAACAGATTAACGTAGGAATTGAATACTTGTAAAACACCTTCTAAAGCTGGACCATCCAACTGAAGAACCTCAAGGGGGCCAACATCCTCCATAAATGCCTAAAACCAGACATAATACACAATTAGGAAAACTAAAAATTCTAAAACTTGAAACAAAAGAATTAAAAGTACATTTACTGATGTTTTATCACATAGCATTAATCAAATTTAACGTTCTAAACTAGGTGCACTAAGACAACGTGAAACAAATAAATTTCTCTATATCTGACAGGTCTTACAGAAGCTATGGTGATTTTGGGAAAGAAGTAAATAACTTTTCGAAGAAAATAAAAGTCAAATAAAAATGAAATGAACCCATAAATATTGTTAGGACATCCAATTGAGAAGGAAGCAAAAATGATTACCTTAACCATTGAATTGAATTTTTGTGCACTGCTTGAGAGCTTTGGTTGTGACATACTTGCATTAGTTAGAGATGAAGGAGTAGAGAACGGACGTGCATCAACTGGTGCATAAGCAAGCACCCAATCATCCGCAGCAGCTAGTGCAGCACTGCTCTGTTCAATTCGTTTTAAGTTGGCATTGAATGCCAGTTCGACACTGGGCCTAAAAAGCCTCATTAAGACAGGGGAAAGTGCCAATCCACGAGCTTCTAACAAAGAACAATGGCCAAGGCATATCTGAATACATTCCGTGGCAACTCTTAGACCCCCAGCAGCTGCTGCTGAAGCTAGAGCATGTCTCTTTAAGAGAAGTGCAAAAGCCTCAGTTTGCTTGACAGCCCAAGTTACAAGTTCAGATGAGTATGCAGGCTCCTCACCAAAAACTGCTAAGGAGTCACTAGCTGCTTGTGCAATGGTTGAGAATACAAGCTGTGAAAGGGCTGAAGTAATTGCTCCTCCATAAGAAGTGCTTGAAGGGCGTAGACTTTGCATACCGCGTTGCAGCCTCTGCTGGTGAGAATTGATTAGCAATGTATGTGCACGAGGACCATCCCCGAGATTTTTAATGGACAAAACAGCTGAACGAAGCTCAGCACCTTGCGTGAAAGGTTGGCAAGTAGCCTCGGCAAGCTGATCAACTAGTTTTTGTCTCAGCAAAGTGAGGGCATTCTTCAATCTCAGGAGTGCATCTGGACTTAAGGTCTGTTTAGTCATAGCTTCTTTTGCTACTTGTTCCCCTTCCTCCAATGCAGCCATAGCTTCTTCCAGTCTCTTTTCCGCCAATAGAACTTCAAGGTTTTCCTGAAATTCAATAAACCACTTCTCGGTTTTATTAAGGTCTGTATTTTCAACATCAGATATGTTATCCTCTTCTGAATCTTCAGGGCCGTTTGTCAAGGAATCAAGGATGATACCTTCAGCTAAACCATGAACTAAAGCTGCCTGAGTAGAAAGAAGATTCCTCATGGAAAGGAGCTCTCCTTCAAGAACTGAAATCTCCTTGGATGTGCTTCAAATGCAAACAATGTAATAATTTTAGATAAAAGATCAGGTAGAGAATCAAACTCGATCATATCATGAGTAGTTCTTAAGCTTCTGCTGCTCATTTTCCTACAAACAGCTCAGCTAACATATGGGGGCTCTCCAATCCAATCATAAGTTTGGCATGTACTGACCAACAATTGATACTTTAAGTTGCCCGGAATTAACTTTGGGAGCTATTTTTCTACCATATCCTACTAAGACAATTAGACAAGAGAAATGGAAACTAACTTTGTTTACTCATATAACAGTGTCAGCATCTAAC
>JBBYHO010000010.1:6252435-6279283 GCA_038382025.1 Adansonia gregorii | reverse complement strand
AATTACTTTTTAATTTTTAAAAAGTAATTTGATTCAATATTAAATATTTTTTAATTTTTATTATTTTTATATTAATCTATTATTTAATATAATTTAAGATTATTTTAGAACTTGATATTTAATATAATATTTTTAATATATATATCGTGTATAATTGGCGGAGGGTCGATTCCTTCACGAATTATTTAATAATAATTCAAGATTTAATATAAAATAATTTTTATTTTTTGCTATTAATAAATGATATTTCAAAATTTAAAATAAAATATTTTTTTATTTTTTATTATTTTTAAATAGTAGCTTACAATTTAGTAAAAAATACCTTTTTATATTTTATTATTTTTAAGAATTATTTTTAATATATAATTTATAATTATAATTTATATATTTATATATGTAAAAGAGTCTGTTCACATTCTATACTAAGAAAATTGACTTTTTCATAGACACAAAAACAAAAAGTAAAACAGCAAAGAAAAGTACGATTAAATTGTAATTCTAATTTTTTTATTAATAATTCTAATTAGTTTTATTTTTTAGAATAATTTTTTTTCTTTTACTTCTTGTAAAAATTATCATTCTATGCTACTTTTTTGAATTTTTTCATATTATTTATTTGTGTATATTAATAATTATTATATTTTAATAATCAAAAATTAATTTTATAATAAAATATATATTTTTATTATTAAAAAATTAAATTTTATAATTTATAAAATAATAAAATTATATTTTAATAATTAATAATATTAAATTTTAAAATATTTTAATAAAAAATAATTTATAAATTAAAAAAAATTTAATTGATAAAATCGATTAAAAATATTATATGTACTTGACGCGTAGGGAAAGCTCAGTCTAAGGAGCTTCCCCTAGAATTTTCCCAAACTTCCACTACAAAGTTAAAACACCATCAACAACTACCACGAAGAACAGGCAATCCTCAGCCTACATTTTGGAGTTTTGAGATTTTTTTAACTATTTTGCATTTCTATATTTGGTTAAATTTCACAATTATCCTAAGTGTTAGGAGAGAGAATGGCCTTGGGCAGAGACTGTCATGTCATTTTGGGAATCGGGAAACTCTCTTGACGACACCAAGAGGCCATTATTGTGGTCGAATCATCTCGCTAGTGGTTATATTTGGACATCTACATCCACCTTTGAAGAGACTTTCCAAAGTTAAGATCTGGCCTTTGATCACACTGATGATTTTGAATTTGAAAAAAAAAATTGGGATGATAGTCGATTGACAGCACCTAAAATTTATTGTTTTAATAGTGTCATGCTTCGTAACAATTTTATAAAAATTTAAATAAATAATATAAAATTTTTAATACAAACATAATATATATTAAAATTTATAATATTATATTTATTATATTATTTATTATATTTATTAAATATATTATTTTTCAAATTATATCTAAAATCATTAACTTCAATTAGCTCACCCTCATCCAGATATATTCATTTACTTCGCCTAATAGGCTAGTCGACGGTCATTTAGCAGAGCAATTTCACTTAGCAATTTCACTTATTAGGACCAAATTTAACTGCACCGATGGTTAGATACGTAGACTAACGGCCCGGATATTATGCTTGGTCGATGCTTCAGTTCTATTACTAGATCCAGACTTCAATTTTAATAACGTGCTGTGAAGATTTAAGCTGCCCTGGCTATGCTAGTCGAATATGTCATTTTAAATAGATTTGATAATAATAAATATGATATAATTATATGATATAAATATTATATAAAAATAATTAAAAAATTAATAGAATAGATATAAAAATTAAAATTTATATAATATAAATTATTATATTAAAATTTATATAATATTTTAAACATAATTATTATATATAAAAATATATAAATATAATATAAATATATGTATTTTTAAACACGCTTTCAAGTGGGATAGGTTGTTTTCCTTTAAAAAAATTTTAATGTGACCGTAAGTTACACATCAAAACTCTGAACCCTAATAATATGCCAAAGATAGAAGACCCAGTAGTTCTGGTGTAGGTTTTTTAGTATAAGAGTTTTGGGTAAGGTTTCAAAATCTTAAAACCAATTTAAGAGGGTATCGTATTACTTTTTTTTACACATATTATAATCAAAATTTACACAATATTATTATAATCACGTAAATATATTCACATGTTCCATAAATCTTTATGATTAAAAATAAAAATTTAAAATTACTAATAATTATTATAGTTATATAAATTATTATAATCATTACATTTTTATACAGTTATACATTACTTAAAATATAGGTTATGATAAAAGATAGTAAAAGTTATAATATATAACTTTTTTATATTTACATGAAATATTACCTAATTACATAAAACATTATCAAAGAACAATTTTCATAAGAATTATATAAACATTGAAACATTACATATAAATATTACAAGTTACATAAAACATTACAGTAAATAAAATGCCACTTAGATTTGAAAATGGCTCATCGATTTTTTTCAATGAAATTACATAAAAAACATTACCTCATTGTATAAAGGTATTATCAGATACATAAAATATAACATAAAAGTAATTTTTATCGAAATTACATAAAATGTTACCTAATTACATAAAAATATTACCAGGTACAAAAAAAACCAAAAAACAATTTTCATCAAAATAACATAAAATATTATAACATTATATATAAATATTACAAGTTACATCAAACATACCCATAAACATCGTGCTTGTTTAAAAATGACCTACTAATTTTTCAACAAAATTATGTAAATTACATGAAAAGATTTCAAAATTACGTAAAATATTACTTAAGAATTTTTCATTAGATTTCCAACAAATATTACTTAATTACATACAATCATTGCCTAATTACATAAAATATTACCTAAGAACTTTTTAAATTATATAAAATATTATCTAGTTACATACAGACATTACCTAATAATTTCATCAGAAATACCATTATCAAAATACATAAAATATCACAAAGTTATGTAAAATATTACAAAATTACATAAAACCATTATCAAATTATATAGAACATTATATAAGAATTTTCATCAAATTTTCATAATTATTACCGAATTACATAAAACATTACTAAATTATATCAAAATATTACAAGATTATGTAAAACATTACCTAACAACTTTTCATTGAAATTACATAAAATAGTATCAAATTAAATACAAATACTAGTTCATTACGAGAATATTACCTAAGAACTTTTCATCATAATTACATGAAAATATTACAAAATTACATATGAATATTATCAAGTTATGTAAAATATTAATAATTGCGTAAAACATTACCTAATAATTTTCATCAGAAGTACTATCATTGAAATGCATAAAATTGTAAGAAATTACATAAAATATTAAGAATTCATAAAATTATTATCAAATTATGTAGAACATAAGAATTTTCATTAGATTTACATACATTATTATCAAATTACATAAAACATCATCGAAGTTACATATAAAATTATCAAATTATATAAAAATATTAGAAAAGTCTTTAAAATGTTACTTAAGAATTTTTCATTAGAATCACATAAAACATTACTAAATTGCATTAAATATTACCTAATTATGTAAAACATTGTCTAAGAACTTTCCATTAAAATTATATATAATCCTACCAAATTACATTATAACATTACTAAATTACATAAAACATTATCTAATTACATAAAAACATTACTAGTTTCACAAAGCATTACTGAAAAATAACTTTCATCATAATTATATAAAACATTAGCACATTATATATAAAGAGTGCAAGTTATATAAAACATTGCTCGTAAATAAAAGCATCGCACCAATTTGAAAACAACCTTAAATTTTTTTAAAAGAAATTATATGAAACATTACTTAATTACATAAAAACATTATTAGTTACATAAAATATTATTTAAGAATAACTTTTATCAAAGTTATATAAAACATTACTGTATTGCATATAAACATTATCTTTTACATATAAATATTACTAAATAGAATTTTGGCTGGTTATATCAATTAAAAGTTTTTTTTTTCTTTTTTCTTCCTTTCAACGGTGCAGATTATTTATTTTAATCTAATAATCAGAAATCTTTGAAGTTTATGGAAAGCTTATTATAAGAAACTTTTCATTGAAGACCCTTTAGCCTCCTTTGTCAAAGTGGCCGGCCAAATAAAATGACAGCAGCTCAAACACAAAGTGTGAAAGTGAGGAAAAAAGGAATATTAAAACTGGCATTGGTCTTCTTTAAAAAGTTGCTTTTCATGTTTCATGATACTAGGGGCATTCCTTCGATAATATTATTATGCATCATTCTATTGATGAGGACAGCCATTACAATATTAACCTGTTCATGTTATTTTAGTTCTTCTTTTAAGCATGGATGGAAAAATTAGACTGGATTGACAGGTTGGGAATCGATTCAACCAACAACCCAAGATTTGGCCATTTCAATGCTATAAAAAATTAAAATAATTTAAATTAATTTAAAATCAGTTCAATCATTAAAAAATATTTTTAATTTTTTTAAATATTGCATACAAGTAGCAAGATTTGAATTTATAATTAGTTAGAATTATATTAAAATTATATTATTGAATCAAATACATTTTTATTAATTATTAATTATATATAATATTTATTTAACACAAAAATTATTTTAAAAATATTTTTTTAAATGAACAACTCGATCCAAAATCAATGGTCGCACTGTTTTAACTTTCAATCTGATTTTTTTTTTTTTTAACTTTGTTTTTAAGCGGCAATGTCAAGCATTTTAATTGTGAATGTAATTTCTCGAATAAGATGGGCTACTCATAAGCTCTTTGGGGAGGGAAGGCTAAGCAGTAAGCAGCACCTTGTGCAAGATTTGGCAGTATGTATCGGCTTATCGGCACATCTATTACTTTCACGAATCGACATATTTTCCCAAAATGAATCTTTGGAAAAGAAGCTAACAGTTGTCTGCAGTTGGTCAATAGCCAAACGTCTACCACAAAAGACACAACTTTTAAACTTATTTGCAGCTTCAATCACAAATATGAAAACCTTACAGGGGAATTTTATGTATAAGCATATGTTTGTTTCATGAAAAATTATTTTTAAAAAATTGTTTTTCATATTTTTTTTTGTATTTATTTCGTAAAAAAATAATTTAATTAATAAAAAATAAATTTTAGATTTAAAAAATTTAACTATTTTTAGAAAAAATAATCATTTCATACACCAATAATTAGATGAAAGATTTCATAAGCGAAGTCAATAGGGTAATATGTGTTTCAATTATTTGTTTTTTTAATTTTTTTAAGTATATATTACTCTATTGATCCCGTTTTTAGAGTTTTTTCATTCCACAAATAATATACAAAATAATTAAACTTTTACAAAATGTCTTGCATTATAGAAAAGTGTATAAGACATTTTTGCAAGTTCAAGTAAAAAAAAATCATAAAGAATCAATCTCTAATTTCTTATCAAATCAAACAAAATAAAAATCAATCCCATCAATCTCTTAAAAATATAAGTTAAAACAAACGCAAAATATATTGATTTTATCATTTTTATATCAATGTGGGCTTTTGAAAATCCTCAAATAATGAAAAGATTTTATACAAAATCATTCAAACAATAAAAATATCAACTTTTTAAAATATATATATTCATTTTTCGAAAGATATTTCTTTTTTGTGCCAAAACTCAAAATTGACTATTTTTAGGATTCACAACTTTATATCTACATTCAATGAAATAATTCTCTTCTTTAAGACTTCGTTTTTGTCACCCTCACAAAATTATTTAATAATCGATGGCACAACACTACAAGCAAACTCCTAGAAAGTTTGGAATCAACGCTTTTTAAGGCATTCCAATTGTGGGATGCAATTATATAATTTGCACACAAAATATATATATATATATTAATCAGCAAAAGACATTTATCTATGTTCCGCATGAAACCAACATTTAAGGAAGATTCAAAGATGAATTGGGGGAAAAGAGGGTTGGAGTTTTGTAATAAATGACGCCTATGCTAAGAAAAGCACCCTTAAAGTCTACACAGTACAGAAATGTCAGCTTTTAATTTTCCTTTGCTCCGTCAGGTATCTTATCTTTTAACCCTTCTATAAGTTCGAACTTTGCGAAATTCTTAGGATAACCATATGATTAAGGCATAACGAATCTTACTTACAGTTTATGTAATTGGAGCTTGAAATTAAGCATTTGAGTAACTATATTTACATTTAAAAATTATATTTTTTTTTTCAACTTTAAGATTGATTTAATTTTGCTTATTGAATAAAAAAGAAAATGCATAAACTATCGAAGCAAATATTTAGTTGTTTTATTTTTTTATATTTATGTTTTGATATATATTAGATTTAAATATTAAATGTAAATAATTTTAAAAATAATTCCAATAACATGTATATTGTAAATTGTGGTATTATTAAAACCTAATTACGAAGATTTAGAATTAACAATTTTAAGTATCATTATGTCAAAATATGATATGAATAAAAAACTCGATGTATAACACAATATTTGTCACAAAATTTATAAAATAAATTATTAACTTATCAAAACTTATATAAATATAAAATATCTCAAATATAATTATAATATAATAAAATATATAAATACAATATAAATATAAAAATTGACGCTTCATGAAATATTTGAACAAGGAGTTGTGTAATTTGGAACCCTTTTAGGATGTGATTCTTATGGTAAGGTTTTGGCAAGCTTTGGTTACAACCAGTTAACATATTATTATATAATAATATATAAAATTATTAGAATTACATAAATATATTACAAATTACATAGATTTTTATACTTTAAAAAAGTCAAAATTATCATTAAATATTATAGTTATATAATTTATATTATGTATTATATAAATTATTATGATTAATAATATAATTTAGTACTACGTATTTTTATTATAATTGCATATATACATTATTTACATACATAAATTATGATAAAAGATAATAAAAGTTGTAATACATAAATTTATATGTTTACATAAAAATTTTGCATGTTAAAAAAATATATTACAATTAGATAATAAAAAATTGTATTACATAAAACATTATAATTACAGAAATTATATTATCTATTACATGCGTATATCATCATGGGTAATGTACATACATATTACATATTTTTCTTACAATTACACATAAATATTATATGCTTACAGAAATTACAATAAATGATAATAAAAGTTATAATACATAAATTTATTATATTTATATAAAATTGTATAAGTTACATGAATATATTACCAACAAGCAATAAAAAGTACTATTATAAAAAAATATTATAGCTCTATAAATTATATTACTTATAACACACATTTATTATCATAGGTAATAAACATAAGTATTCAATATCTTTCTTACAATTACATGTATTCATTATATATTACATAAAAGATAATAAAAATTGTAAAACATACATTTATTAAATTTACAAAAAAATTTATAAGTTACATAAATATATTAATAACTATAATAATAGTAATAAATAAAATATAATAATTACATAAATTATATTATCTATAACATAAATTATCATATGTAATAAAAATATGTATTACAAATTCTTTATTTACATTCACTCATATATATATTATATATTACAAAAATCATTATAGTATAGGAAATATATTTGTGTAAAAAAATTTTAAATATAATATTTGTATGTAATTTGTGACATACGAATATTTCGAATTATATACAAATATTATAGTTTTACGTTAAAGCATTACCGTACCTGCAATGTATCAATGTAAAATTTTCTTTGTAGAAAATTAACTATAATTTTCTTAAAATTATTTTTTATTTAGTATATTATATATGTAGGAGATTAATTTTTTTTAGTAATTAATTAAGTGAAATTTTTTTCATATTTTTTATTGAAATAATTTATTTGGGTATATTAATAATAATTACATTTTATTAATAAAAAAGTAATCTTATGATAAAAAATATTTTTTTATTAGTTAGTAAAATTGCAATTAAAGATTACAGAAATTAAATATAAATATTACAATTTACATAATGTTTATATGTAATGTATGTATAAAAAATCTTTGAATGTAATGTCCGTATGTAATTTGTTACATATGGACATTACTAGATTACATATAAATATTATAAGTGTCGCATAAAAACATTACCAAATTAGTAACATATTATGCAAAACTATTCTTTTAAGAAAATTAATTGTATTTTTCTCAATTTTTTTTTTACTTTTTATTAACTATATTATACATGAAGGAAATTAATTTTTATAATAATTTTTGAAGTGAAAAATTTTTTTATATGTTTTTAATTTAATAATTTATTTAGGTATATTAATAATAATTATATTTTATCAAGAAAAAATTACTTTTTATGATAAAATACATATTTTTTATTAGTTTATAAAATTATAACTAAAGATTACAAAAATTACATATGATATTACAATTAACATAATGTTTATATATAGTTTATGTTATATGTAATGTATGTGTGTAAATAATTTTTGAAGCTAATGTTTGTATGTTGTTATATATAAACATTATTGGATTACATAAGAACATTGCAAGAGTTTGATCATTCGAGAGAAATTTAGTCGATCCAAAATATATTATCAAAATCACATTAGGTGCAAACCCTCAAAGAAAAATAGAAGTTTGGATTAATTGAATCAATGTTTAAAGCAATAAATTGAAGACATGAGTAAGTACCCTACTAATTTATTCAAGGTAATGTTTGTATTTTTTTATATATAAACATTACTAGATTACATAAAAATATTGCAAAAGTTTGATAATTTGAGAGAAATTTAGTCAATCCAATATATATTATCAAAAATCACATTAGATGCAAACCCTCAAAGAAAAATAGAAGTTTGGATGAATTGAATCAATGCTACTAATTCATTGCCATTAAACAAGCTTGACAACTTTTAATGCAAATTGGGTTAAAATTCAAAAGAATGATTGAGCTTCTATCAAGAGTTTATTATGAAATATTATGTATATATATATATATATATATGGGGAAAGGGAAACGACTAGCACCCCACACAAATTTATATTATGTGGGATCGACTCCCTTTTTTATATTATATATACAATGTATATTATATACAATATATATTATATATTATGTATTATATATAAATTATATATATTAAAATATTATATAAATAACATAATATATATTATATATAAATTATATATTCCAAATATTATTTTAAAAATAATAAAAATTAAAAAAATATTTTATATTAAATTTAAAATTATTTTTTAAAAGTTAAAACAATACATATTATATATATGATATATAATATAAATTATAAATATTATATATAAAATATATTATATAATACAAACATATAATATATAATATTATAAACATAATGTAATAATAGATGATATATAATAAAAATAAAAAATATTTTACACTAAATTATGAATTACTATTTGAAAATAATATAAATTAAAAAATATTTTATATTAAATCTTGGATTATTATAAAAAATAAAAAATATTTATATCAAATCCCAAATTAAAAATAATATATATTATATATAAACTATATAATATATATTGTATTAATATATATCATATAATAAAAATAAAAATATTTTTATTAAATCCCAAATTACTATTTAAAAATAACAAAAAATTATTTTACATTAAATTATTTAAAAATAATAAAAATAAAAATATTTTATATTAAATTCTAACATCATCGTTGTTAGCTGCTGAAAAGGCTAAAGAACAAGATGGAAAAAATTCTCAAGTGAAATGTTAGGGAGAATTCCAAAAAAGTAAAATGTAATAATAATTATTAAAAAGTAGAAGTAAAAAAAATAACTTTAAAGACGAAAATAACAATTATTAGAATTATTAATAAAAAATTATAGTTATCATTTTGCCCCCATCTTTCATCTCATCTTTTGACTGTTTTAAATTATTTAAAAATAATAAAAAATATTTAATATGAAATCTTAAATTATTATATAAAAATAATAAAAAAATTTACATTACATGTCGAATTACTATATAAAAATAATAACTAAATGTAAGAATAATGATAATTGTATGTAAAATTACTATAACTAAATGTATAACTCACCATAACTAAATGTACGAATAATTATAACCAAATATATGATTCACAATAACTAGATGTACGAATGACTATGGTTAAAAGTATGACTTGTCATAATTAGATACACAACTTATTATAACTAAATGTAAGTCTAACTATAGTTAAATATTTTATATTTTATAATTAATATATTTTTTATTTTATAAATTTTAAATTTAATATAAAATATTTTTAATTTTTTATTATTTTTAAATAATATTTTTAATATATATAATTTATATATATATTATAATTTAATATATATAATTTATATATTTTAGTCGAGGGTCGATTCTCTGTCCAAAGAATCGACCTTGCTAATTTTTGCTAGGGATAAAGATAGTCAAAAAAATAAGATAAAATAATAATTATAATTTTATATTAATAATTTTAATAATTATTAAATTAAAAAATTTTAACTAATAATTGAGCGGAAGGATCTTGAATCTAATAATGTATTTTGTTTTAAGTTGATGAGAAACTTGTTATAAAAAGTTGATTTTAAAATTTTGTGTGTAACTTGTATTTTAACGTGTTTTGGGGGATTTGCAAGCGAAAGGGCAAAAGCAGGCAGCAGACGCTGAATCATTTGTCAGTGTGAATGATATAATCAAATGATTAATCACGTGAGCAGTGGCTTTAGCTTCTGGTTCACTCCGCTTTGGAGTCATTTTCGCAACTACTCCTATCAAATACCCAAACCAACCTTATAAAACACCCCTCTCCCCCCTAAACGACAGAAACCTACAAAATCAAGTCACCTTTTCTTTCTTTCTTTTTTCTTTTCCCCCTTTGTAATGCCTACTTTTATCCGCAAACAAACACAGCCTTAACTTTTTTTTGTTTTCATTTTTTGTTCCATAACCACAGCTTTATTCTAATAACACGAAGTACCAAAAAAAAAATGTTAATAACAAATTAATTACCTGTATTAATCTATTGTGAAAAAAATTTTATAATCTATATGTAATTTATTTATAATATATTTCAAAGAATGAATGTAAAAATGTTATTGTTCATTATATATTTTAAATTGTTATTAGTAATAAGATTTTTCCTGATTTTACAAGTAAAAGTTTAATGTCATTAAAATATTTTTGTTAAATGAACTTATTAATAAAATTTATCCAATTGTAATTAATAAATTAAATTTAATTAAAACATTATTTATATATTTTTATTTGATAACAAACAAAAAAATTAAAAAAATTATGTTGTATTGCTTTATTTTTAAAATTCTAAAATAAAAAAATTAAATTTATATTGAATTTCTTTATTTTCATAAGGTTAATTTTACATTAACATTAAGGTTTTGTTTGGTAAAGTGAAAAAAATTGAAAAGATAGAAAATTGGAAGAGAAAAAAAATTAGAAAATAGAAAATATATTCTTTACGTACTACTGTGCTTGATAGAAAAGATGAAAAAATAAAAAAAATAAATTTTCTCCACTTATTACTTGATATGATTAAAAAAATAAAATAAAAAATTATTATTTTATCATTGTACTTATTGAAAGTTAAGATATAAAAATAAAATTTTAAAATGATAGATAATTTTGTAAATATATACACTTGACTCATACCATTCATATTTTTTTATTTTTTTAATTTAGTATGATTTATTTTTGTTAATAGATATAAAAATGATAATTCTTTTCCTTTCATTTTTTTCTTATCGAACACACTTAAAATTAATTTTTTTTTCACTTTTTCATTATTTTTTATTCATCATTTCACTTTTTCATTTTATCAAGTACATCCTAAAACACAAAATTTTATGTTAATTTTAATATAATTTACAAATGTAATGACTTTTACAGCTTAATATAAATTTCATTGAAAATATATAATTATATAAAAATAAATAAAATAATAAGTATTCACGTGACATGAAAAATAAACTATTTGTTCTTTTATGAATAAATACATATAATGTATCATACCATAGTATTTAGATTTGTCCACGAGCTTGGTGTTTGCTAAGCTCGACCCATTTGATTGGTGTTGAACATAATTTTTTATCAACTCAAATTAGATAGATTTGACTCAAATTGATATTTAATAATTATAAAATATTTTTATTTAATTTTAATTATAAAATATATAAAAATTAATATAAAATATATATTTAGAAATTTTTATTAATTATAAATAATAAATATATAATACTAAAATTTAAAAATTTTTAAGTGAACAACCCACGTGAACGCCTTAGTAAGAATAAACAACCTATTTTATTTTATTTTTAATTCATTAAAAAAAATAGTAAATTAGGAATAATTAATTAAAAGGAACTACTTAATGGATGGGGCACTGAAAATTTGCCCGCCAAAATTATATGTCTAAAACAGTGCTCCACCGCCGCATTAAATGAAGGTTACGCTTTTCGGTAGTGTTGTTCGTTACTTGCCTAAGCCTATCTGGCTATATCTCTCTTTCCCTTTCGCTTTATTAATTTTTTCCTATCGTTTCCCTCGCTCCCTCCTCTCTTTACACGCCAAAGATACTTGAAGGTAGAATCTTTGATCGGTTTTTGTTTTCCTTTTTTACCGTCTGCAACTGTTTGGAGAAATGCCTGAACCATGGCCTTCTTCACTTCGTCGAGCAATGCCTTTGTCTCGCCTCATTCGTTTTTAACACACTTCAGTGCTCGGGTTTTGCCGTCCTGTTTCTGCAGGATTAACCCCGGGAAGAAAGGGAATTTGGTGTCTCTGAAGCTGAATCTTGTTCTTGGTACGGAGTTTAGGAAAGAGAAGAAACGGGTTTCTTGGTGGTCTTGTTGGTGCAACAAAGGGTGGAATAACGACGGGGATTTGGCATTGGAAGCAGAGATATTGGAGTTCATGAGAAATAGCGAGAAACCTGAGGTTTTTCCAAGCAAGAAAGACCTGGTTGATGCTGGGAGGATGGATCTGGTTGAGGGGATTAAGAGACAAGGAGGGTGGCTTGCTATGGGCTGGGACTTTGATGATGATAACGATAATGGATTTCAAGAAAATGGGTTTCCGGAAGATGGTGTCAAGGATTGGGACTTTACGGAGAAGGAATTGGATAACGAGACTTTTCAAGAAAGGGCTCGAAGTGAAGTTGAAAGTAGAGGAACTTCTTATTTGGCTGTTAATTCTTCTTGCTCAACGTCCTCGTCTGGTAGATCACTGTGAGATTTTCAATTCTTGGAATTTTCTTGCTTAACATACTCTTTTTTTTTTTTTTTGTCGTGAAAAAGTTAGTTCGTACACTTGTTGTTCAAATGCCTTGTTTAATTTTGTTCTTTGTACTTTTGCTTTTATTATTCTTGTGTTTGGAACAAATAGTTGCAGATGTTTACTCTTTCATTCTTGTGGAAAAAGTAATTTGCTTGCACTTGCAATTGCTTGTGAAATGTTTTTTGATGTTAAAAGAATCAATCTCGTGGAATTTTTGTTCTTTGAATTTATACTTTGTCATGGTTGGAATAAACCAATTGCTAAGTTAAACGTGTTGCTTCAAATGAGTTTATACTTTTTCCTGTGAACCAATCAATCTCCTTTTGAAATTAGAACAATGTAAAGAATGCTGGAACCTTAGGTGTTTTGTGTCCTGGATAGGTTTCTGACCAATGTTTCTCTTTGTTCAGAGAAGTAGCAGCTGAGGATGATTATGGCATTGAGGGTATACTGAGTCGTTTAGAGAGAGAAAGGAATATTAATTTTGGGTTTGGTTTCAGAGACAAAGGTGGCAATACTTGTTCTCAAAGTAGTTATACTGAAGCAGAGTCTCTTGTCCAAGCCTCAATGGATTTGGTATGTTGGGTTTATTAATTTTGAATCATTCTTGCATTTTCAGCTTATATTGGTTTCATATTTTACTTTATATGTTAGGTTTTGAATATATATATATATATATATATATAAATCTGTCTGCTCCATGATATTCTATAATAAAGATATCTAGTTTACCTTTTTAGGATAATTATGTCCCCACAACTGTTATCTTTCTCTCATCCATTTTAACCTTGATTCTGTGTGCACTCATTTGATTGTCAGCCTTCTGGTTTGGAATTTATCATAATCTTAACTTTTTTGACTTGTTATGTTGTAAAAGACGGTTGGTGGTTCTCTTAGAAGAAACCTTGTGTCATTCAGCAATAGTACTGGCCTCGTCAATGATAATGGGATCAAGTTTAGTCAGAACCTGTCTCTGTCCGGTACTGATGGTTTAAGAAATACATCATGGAGAGAGTGGAGCCTTCAAAGGGCAGAGTTTGCAGCCAAGGACTTTGAAGGTAGCCTATCTATTATTTTTAGGAGTTTCATTTCATTGAAGTTTGGATTTGATAGATTTCTAACTGTACTATTGCAACTTACAACTGCTGATATTATCTCCAATGAAATGAAATGGTTGACAGATATTTCAGGGAATGAGACACTTGAAATAAGAGATAAATCCAATGAACTAGACAGAACAAAAGAGTCACATGCTTCCGGAAAAGATATTAATCAGAATGAAATACAAAGCCGTCTTGAGCACTTGAAGTTGGAGCTTTCATCTATACTGCAGTCATTGAGGTCTAATGTTGATGATGTTCTATCACGGGAGGTGAGCAAATGATCTCTGTTTCTTTGTGCGTGTTAGTTTCATGTGACTACTGCCAGATTCTTTTTTATTTCGAAACAGAAACCAAATCAAAAACATTTTGGTGGCCTTCCCTTTGCTTCAGAATTTGGTAATTAAAGACAGTATGGCTCCCTTTGCAATTCAGTTTTATTATTCATGATAGTTTCTTTACAAGTAGAATAAGACCTTCCCTCATGTTTGTTACTTTAGTGATACAAAGAGGAAGGACAGGGAAGAACAAATGAACAAACAGAGGAAGGCAGGAGATTAGTAGAGGTGTAGGAGGGTAGTTCTAGTCCTGGTTTATGTTCTGAAGGAAGAAAGAGTGATCGAGTGATATTATGACGGTGCAAGGAATTGAATTTTTATTTTCTTAATTTCTGTCTCAGGGCTCAGTAATTCATTAATTTTAGTAATGAGATTTTCTTTTGTATCTTTCTGTTTAAAGTCTGTTTGTTTACAGCGTAATTTAACTTGGAGTGCTTTGAAAAAGATGATGAGAAATTGAAGGTTTATTTTGTCAACATGTTCTGACTGAAGATTCAATTGCACTTCTGGATTAGTTAGAAACCTTTCTTGGCGCAGTCACCATACTTTACATTCATTTTGAGTTACCAATTGCCTTTTAACCCTGATATCTGTGGTGCATAGGGTGATGGAAGTTCCAGTGACAATTTGCATAAGCTTTCTGATGCTTGGGAGTTCCAGGAGAATGAGATATTGAATGCCCAGGACAAGTTGCGATCAATACGGGCAAGGTTGGTGGTTTTAGAAGGGAAGATGGCATTGGCAATAATGTACGCATTACTTGTGTTAGTTGAAAAAGATACCTACCTTAATTGACTTTAAAAGCATCACATTTCTACATTCCTTTGACAGAGATGCCCAAAAGACTGTGGAGGAGAAACAGAAAAGGATTGATGATGCTCGGAGAGCTTTACAACTTCTTCGTACTGCTTGCATAGTGTGGCCTAATTCTGGATCAGAGGTGCTGTTAGCTGGATCGTTTGATGGGTGGGCAACCAAGGTTTGCTCCCTCCTTAAACTGACTAGTCAGAATTGATAATGACATATTTTTCTTCATCAGTGCATTCATTAATTAAAGTGTGAGTTGAGTCTAGTTGATAAAGAATTATGTGGAGTCATTTAGGATATTAAGTTCTGAAACAGCTACCTGTTTTTGCTTTTGTGCCTTTCTTTTGATTTTAGTCTTGTTCTAGTAATTATGTTGATAAACTTTGGAGGGAAAAGTTTGTGATACTTTATAGAAAAGAAATGGCACCAATGTTAGACCCATGAATTCATTCACCAAAGCATATTATTATGATCTATGCTTAGAATTCCTTCAACTGTAGAATGTTTCAAATACATGACTGGTGTGACGGGCACAAAAGGGATGAATCCCAAATTATTTATGTACTATAGTTCATATGAGTGCGTAAGTGTTCACACGATATTCAATTTATGAGGCTCCTTTTATAGACAATTTTGACACCCAATGGGCCAAAGTAGACATACCTTGCTGGATAGTTTGAACCGTGATATTTGGTATTAGAGTTGGTTCAAGAGTACCTGAAATGTGCTACTTAGGACAATGGGCCTTGTTGGAGGGTTGATGTTAATCCCAAATGGGAGCCATAATTCTCACATTAACTGTGTACTCATTCGATTGGGCATTAAGTGTTTGTACCATTTTTAGTCTGTGGGGCATCTTTTTTGGACAAAACTCTGAGACCCAATGGGCTGAGGCGAACAATACATTATAGGTGGTGTGGACTCAGATACATGGCCTGCCGGTAATGGTCCTTGCTTTTTGGTAATGCAAAGCAGAGCCCATTTCCTGTGCTTACTCTGTGTGCACCCTTTTCATTGAGTGCCCTATATGGTTTGCAGGCTGTTTGTCAGAAATGAACTTTCCAGCTGTTAAGCCCCGTGCTTGGTGGGTTGATTGCTTGTCATCCTTAACTATTTTCTCTGCCGGGCCCTTTCCATTCTTTAGCCATACTTTATTGCTTTTAAAATTTTTATGCTTTATGTGTTTTCTTGCATCTCTTTATTAACAGAAGTATTGCATTCAATTTCTCAAATTTTGGTGTTTTCATTTCCTCAAGAGAGGAATGGAGTGTTTTACTTTGGCCAGAAATATGGTTATGCTTGACATGCATGCTATTATGTCTGAGCTTAGCACCCTCTTGCTTTTTTTTTTTTAAAACTAGGATCGATGCTTTTATACAAGCAAGAGTAATTGGTATCTCTAGTTTTAGCACTGGAGATGCCAAGAATTCATGCATTCAGTAATAAATTCGAAGGATTTTTTAGGATTTTCTGTATTCAAATCAATTCATTTTTAGTGTTCTATAATTTGCTAAGAACTATGATTTGTTGATATTTGCCAACACCATTTTTCACCAGTAATTGGATCTCTTCAGATAAAATAGTCCCCTGCTTTGTGGCCATTGTCGATATTCATGTCTCTTAAATACGGGGCTTCATTAATTCTCCCTTTATCCTATGAATGACAATCCACTCGGTATTCTGCATTTAAGCCTACTCTTGTGACAATTAGATATTTAACGTGCATGTAACTCTGGCTTCTCTATTTTTGGTAACTTATGAATTACGATCATACCTTGCAGAGAAAGATGGAGAAGTCAAGTACGGGTGTTTTTTCTGTATGCTTGAAGTTGTATCCAGGAAAATACGAGGTATATAATTTTGTCAACTTGTTACAATTCAAAATTGTTGATATTTAATTCCAAGATGGATAGCTCAGCACCTTTACCTTGTGTAGATTAAATTCATTGTTGATGGTGAATGGAAGCTTGATCCCTTGCGCCCTGTTGTTAACAACAATGGACATGAGAATAATCTACTGATCATCACGTAAGAAGGCCTGCAGTGGGCATGGCAACATATTTCATCATAAGGACAAAAATGGTAGGAGTAAATGCTGCTGATTTTTCTTTTAGTTTTTCATTTTCCTTCTTGTAAACAAGTAGAATGGAGCTGGTAGACTAGAAGGTGATACTTTCTAATGATTCTTTACCAAAGGGCATCATATATGTAACACAACTAGAAGACTGTCAAATACCCATTTCCCCTTAAATTTTCTATTTTCTACCTTGTTGATGCAAACATGTACGTGAATAATGAGATGATGTGATTTTGATCATTTTTTTAAGTTATTGTGATTGGTAATTTGTTCATGATGTGTGAAACTTATTCGAACAGATGAACAGAGAAGTTGTGTCCTTAATTAATATTGTGTATTTTTTCTTTTTTTTTTTTGGCACGAAGGTCGTCTTATAGGACTAAGGAGTTGAAGATGTCAGGATTCAAATTCTAAGATGTCATTTTTGAAAATTGATTGTATGAATTAATAGAACTTAATATTTTTGGGTTTGAGTTCATCATGCAGGCACTCAAACGTACCAATGTCCACCTTTCTTTCAAGTAACATTTGTACATATCTCTGCTAATTCATTGCATCTAATTCTGCAATATTTCTCCAAGGATGGCTGCACCTCCCTCCTTGAGCACCAATTACACCCGTGCCCAATTTATAAGAAAAGCAAACCCACCACCTTTGCGAGCTTTTCTTCTGCCAGCTGAAGTTGGAATGGAAGGATTCAGCAATGCCAATAAACTGCTTTTGTAGGTTTTTTTTTTTTTTTTTAATTCCAATGAAAATGCGTGTGTTATCCTGAGCAATCGCTTTGATAAAGTATCAGCCTGCTCATCCCTGTTGTCTGAATTAGAGTAATATCTTATTCACTAATCACGAATTTTGTCTTCCTACATACTAGAGTTCTTAAAAATACAATGAAATAGTTTCCTACTCTTTATAAATAAAACATTTAGCAAATGCAAGTAAATTTTCTGACAAAATTTCAAGATTTATTATGTCATGGTTTCTACCTGACGTAACTTTTTGACTAAACCTTTAAATTTTTATGGCATAAGTTCTTGCATCTAAAAAGACGCGGACAATTACACACAACTTTATGGTTGTATCAGATTCATAGCATAAGGGACGGTAACTTTCACATTGATAAGAGAATCTAAAAAATAACAGTGTATAACCCGAAGTGGTGTGGAATCTCATATGAACAGGGAAGGTACAGGCTTACCGAATTGAATGGTACTACTTTGTTTCATACGTCAGAAAACCTCAACATTACATTTGGTTCCGTCAGTACCGTACTGGTTTCGGTCGTATCAATTTTGACATATAACGGTACTGGTGATAGTTGATTTCGTTTTGATCTTGGTTTCGATCTGTACCGATCGTATCGGTAGGTACCGGCCCGTTTCGGTGGTACTGGCCGGTACATAATATAAGCTTGTAAAAAAAATAAATCAACATTGATCTTAAATCTGATGAATATTATACATAATTACTCATAAATTTGATAAATCTTAGACATAATTACTTATAAATTTAATGATTATTAAAAAATTTTAACTTTACTACTTAATAGATATTGATTTTTTTTACATTTGATGAATTTTTTTATAGAACATTATATATATTGATGAATATTTGATATATAAAATTTATTTAATATCATTTATTTCATATTTGAAAATATTTTTCCTATATATAAATTAAAAATATTCAAACTTCGATAAATCCGAAACGGTACACCGAAATACACTGGTACTGGTATGTACCTATACTAGAATAAAAACGGTACGCCCACCGGTACGGTACTGACTACCTTGTTTGGTTTACTTGAATAAAATAAAACTGTAATAGATTAGTTATTTTATAGAAATAGAATAGAACATGAATAATTATATGCAGTAGCTTGGTTCAGTGAAATAAAGTGATATAGGACTCGAATTTCTTTTATAAAAGATTCAAATTTTCTAAAACAATTCTTATTCCTCCTAAGGTTGGAATAGTCATTTAGTGAAGAGTACGAAATGGTTATTCAGTAATTTTACGGAATAAGATTATAATAAGCTATTACACAGAATAATCATTCTGTTAATCAAACAGCTGCATTACTCTATAACACGCTAAAATATGATCGTAATAAAATTTTTATTATAGTGTACTAAATATACTATAAGTACATTACCAAAAGATTATGCCTGAAAGTTCCACATACTCTAGACACTTGGTTTTGGCATGTGCACGTCCATTACCAGATCGAAAAATGCTGAAACCTATAAGGAAAAATTGGATCCCCGATCAGTTGCATAAAAACCGATTAAGGAACCTAAAGACTGTTTCATATGCAATTTCATAAAGGAAAATAAACTTTATATGACAGTGGGTGCAGAGGTGTAACGTTAACAATGTCATCAATAGCCTGAAAAGTTATCTACAGCATCAGATATTAACAAAGCGCATTAAGATATTAGGATATTTAATCGATAAATACTAGCTGAACCCACCCCCCAAAAAGTACTGTAGTAGAATATTTCCTAAACGGGGAAAATAGCTTTCGTTAGGCCTTCTTGGTTTTGTTCGGTAATGCATGCTGTTCATGCGCACTCTCACTACATGCTTGGTCGACAACTCAATTGCCAAGGCATCTAAGAGAAGTGGATTTTTTTTTTGTTTGGTTCGCTCTCGATACCATAGGTCAGCCTTCTCTAGCAGCTGTTTCATCATTTTATTTGTGGCTTGGTCCTACAATTGTAGCACCTATCAATCCCTTCGTCCTACAGCTGTTCCTTTAGCTGTGCTCATGGAGTCAAAAGGGAAGTTCCTTTAGCTGCATTTTTTTTTTTTTTACAATGACTGCATCAGCATAAGCATCAGGTGCAACTTCACCACTGCTGTTAGCATCCTCTTTGAGGAAAACCAATCTCAAAATCTTTCCAACACTCGTAGCAAGCGACTTCTTTCCAGATGAAAATTTCAAAACTGGCAGCATTTTCCTCTTCCTTTGACCAAAAGCAAGAGCTTCCTCAAATGGGTTTCTTGATAGAGCCGATACAAGCCGAGAAGAGGTGGTTTTGCCTTCTTTTGAGAAGAGCTTGTGAAATCCTTCTTCTGGTTTGTGTTTTGCCCTTCCTTGTCTCTTTTTTGGTATTCTGCTTATGGGATGCTGCTGCTGCTGCTGTTGCTTCCATTAGAGCCTCCAGCTTTGGCCTCCATATTGCTGGTCCTTCGTGTGGCTCCGGTGGCCCGATGAGTTTGTGATGCTTACTCTTGCAACACTTCCTATTCTTGAGCTTCGTGGAGCTATTCCTGTTGGTTACTGGATGCAGCTCAAGCCTACACTCTTGACAATCTATTCTTGGGTTAGCCATATTTTTTTTCTTGTTAATTGGGATTATTCTAAGTGCTCTGTTCACTTTAGGGTTTTGTTGTCTATTCATATATTGTTTGGAGCCATAATCATATTTACGGTATTTTATATTTTTATCAATTTTGATCTATTAATAATTCATACTATATAAATTTTGAAAATATTGTAATTTAATAACTTTATGCGTGTTATATTTATATAATCGTATTTAATTTTGGTTTTATTTTTTTATCAATCTTTCTTTCATCCTTTTCTTAGTAAATAAAAGCAAAAAGAAGGAAGGAACTGAGCTTAAAATCATTGCTTTAGGAAGGGAGAAAAAATTCAAGCTGTTTTGATATATTTTCTACCTTTTTCCATGCATTTTCTATTTTTATCATCTACACCATTTTAGTTAACCCTTTATGTTGCCACGACCATCTTAAGACTTTCATGCATTATTATTGGCTTAGTTGTGGTAGTCTTAGGATCTTGAGGGCCTCTTGATACCTTAATGCTCCTTGAATTTGCAAATATGCCATGCTTCATCTTCGTTATTATCACAGCCTCGGTTCTTGCATTTCTTGCCATGTTTCTTTTATGTTCACATATTCATCTCATATTTAAATGTTCACTTTAACATGCTTCATGTATGTTCATGCATTTTCTTGTATTCTATGGAGTCTTGTGATACAGAAATGTTGTCTTAGCAACTTTAGCATGCATTCTTATGTTTAAATATGTTCATATCATTTCCATGCACATTATTTACCCTCTTCTTGCTTTTTTTTATCACCCATTTTCATGTCAAAATGTCATGTTTATGTGTTTGCATGTTTAGTCAATGTTCATTTTTGTGTGTGTTGTATTTTGTTCATGACATCCTTATCAAGAATGCTTGCTGTTTCCTAAAAACTTGATTTTCAAAAAAATCCCCAAGTTAAATTCATGCTACCTCTAATAGATGAAGAATAGCATGAACTTAATGTTTTCATAAAATTGGTCTTCCAATCTTAGGACAAATCAACATTTCAACTCTGGATTCATGGCGAAATAAGTTTAAAGATGCTATTTTTAAAAGCAAAAAAGAAAAAATGATCTTCTTTTAGTTGTTAAAGTATTAAGCCTTCATCTTAAGTCCTATATCCTTGACACGATCAACGCGTTGTTTTATCGTCTCAAACTACTTTGAGATTATGATATAAAATTATGAAACCCATGTTACTTTCTGTAATAGTTATTCGAATGTCTTAGGCCTGAGCCTATCTTCAAAAAAAATCTAAAAATATCGAATGGCCCTTTGTTTTGCTCTGGCAGCATTGTAGTCTAAGTTTAAAAAATCATTTATGAACAACAAAATGTTTTTTTCCTTGATTTTTCTAATATTTTTCTTTTAAAGGGCATCGTAGTGCTTTCCAAAGTTGTCTTGTTCGCCCTCAAGACCATTTCAAATAAGGGATTTATAATTTTTCGAACCTCTGATGTGTAGGACCCCTGGAGCTAGTACACGATATTCTGTTTGGGCCATTTAGCCCCTTAGATGGTTTTTCTAAAATTTGTTTAACATTTTTCATAAAAAATTTATGAAATTCCCTTTTCAGAAAGGTACTGTTCACAGTTTAGCAATCTTGGATAAGCCAGAAATGATTTTCCAAAGTTCGGTATGTCTTTTCCCTTGCATATGTTGCCAGTGTCAAAACAGACTTAACTTCAAAAATTAATTCCGCTTAGAAAGTGATTTTCTAAGATTTTTGAAATATTTTTGCATTAAACCTTATCAAGCCATCTTTCCAACGATACCCTATTCACTGCCTAAAGCCTTTGGAATCATTCGAAAGAAATTTGAGATGGGAGGTGGCATTATGTTGTCCCCTGTTTTTTAACTTAAGCTTTGAATCTCCTTTTATCAAAACATTTGAATGTCTTGAAATACACCCAATTGATTCCCCCACAATACAAACCCTTTAGACTCGGATCAAGGCTAAAATACAAATAAAAAAAAATGATTTCAGACTAGATATTTCTCTCATCTATATTAAAATTTTCGCAAGTGGAGATACTCCAACTCCATTGCCCCGAAAGGGATACCCCAACTTCGTCTTCAACTCAAAACTTAAATTTCCCTTTCGGATCACTTTTAAGATTCTTAATCCTTATCCAAAACCATCAAAATTTTCATCTTTGAAGATACGTTAACCACACTATTCTTAAGGGATACTCTAACCTCGTTTTTTATTAAAAATTTAAAATTTCTCTTTTTTACTAAATATTTTCCTAATTTTATCTTTAAGGATGGTCCAACCCCACCTTTCTGAGAGGATATTCTAGTCCTGCTTTTACCTAAAAAAGAATCTAAAATTTTTCTCGAAGTGTTTCAATTAAAATCTTTTTTGTCCCGTAAAGTACCATCGAATCCAAACCCTCTCTAAATTGTCATCTTAGTTATTTATTAATGATCGAAGACAATTATGAGACACATTCCAATCATTCATCCTTTTTACGCTCTTTTTTTTAATTGTTTGTTTATGATATTATTATATTCTTTGTCACCTTACTAATACGTTTTCTTTTTATGGTGATTATCCTGCATTCATATTTAAAATTTGTTTTCCAATAAAATTTACAAGGTGATGTTTCATATTGGTATCTCTCCAGTGCTTAATATGAAATATCAAAATTTTCAAAACTCAATTCAGACATTACTGTCATAAAAAATCTCTATGTTCCTCACACCTCGAGGTGTATAGTTGACCTAATTTTCTTTAAAATAAAGGATCTATGATTTACAAAATTTCATGCATGAAAGGAAATTATATCTAAATAATGACCAAATAGAACCGATTGAGCCGAGATCGAAGTGAGAAAATTAGTAGGTACTGATTTTGGGCGTTGTGGTAGGGATGCTAATCCTTCCCTGCGCGTAATCAACTCACGAACCTAATCAACGAATCTCTCGACTTTGTAGACCTTAAAATCGTAGTTTCAAGTTTCATAATTCAGAATATTATTTTCAATAGACATCCGATCCTGCCTAGCGCGAAATGATCGGTGGCGACTCCAAGTTCATGGTCACTTTATGGTGGCCATCCGAAACTAGTTGGATGAGCGATTAGTCCAACAGTCTCTCTCCTCTTCATATTACTATGCCAAATCCAAATCCCGATCAAGGGATAACTCAAAAGCTCGATCATAACCAAGCATCATTTATTTTTAAGTCGAGCGCGCTATAACTTTCGAATCGTCCGAAGTTTTAAAGGAGGGCACGTAGCGACAGAATGTGTTGGATTTTACAGCATTTGAAATAGAACATTCTTTTACATGTTCTTATTATACTAGGGGATGTGTAAAATAAGTGAATATGCAAAAATATCTTAAGTGGGAGGAAATAAGATGTCCATTAATTATTACTATTACTATTGTATAGGTTCTAAGGACCTATTCTAACCGGCAGTGTGTTGAATGAAAGGTTAAGTTGTCCTCCTTAGACCTTAGACCTCATTTTCTAGTTGTGATTTGAGAAGAATAGCAATTATGTGTCTTCATCTAATCTCATTCTTACTGTGCGTTTATTGTCTCATCCATTTGAGATTTTGGTTTAATTTTCGACTGAGCCAGGTTGAACAGAGTAAAATGCAACTTGGCTTGTTTTCATCGCTTCTCTCTGATGTTTAAAAGAAGGTAATGCTGGTCGTTTGATTAAGGTAGCAACTTGTGCTTGAACTAAGTAAACATACATCCTTTCTGAGATGCTTTGCCTTCTCAATCTCCTTCCAAAATCGCAGTCTTTCTTTTTCCTTTAAAGGAAGGCGAGGTATTTAGAAGGCTACATTTCTCTTGCTCGTATAAGTGAAGCTTCCAAATAAACTCTTAGCTGTCAAAACTGGCAGTAATCTATTGAACATATATTATGTAGGATAGCAATTTATCTAGATAATTCTCCAACCAGATACACATACAAGTTCTTTAACTTACATCCCACTTAAATTTTATGATTTAGAATTTTGCTCAAGCAATATAGTATAATGCAGGAAGATATTGCCATTTACCTTAAACATTTTATCTTACTTACTAGAAAGGCTTCTAATGGCAGTCATATTGTTTGTTGGTGGAGTGTTGGACCCTTATTTTTAATCAAGATTTAATCCTTGACAGCCTCAAAAAAAAAAAAAAAATTGAGACCTCTGTGCCTTCATTGGTCTTTAATACATTATCTTGGTCTTTGAGAAAGGACTTCTAACAGTTTTGAATTTTCTTATTTGTTGTGTGGTTTTCAGCTGTTACTTCGGCTTTAGTTTTGATCATTTGACCTGTTTGTTTGGTACTCGGGAAAATATTTTTCCATTGGATCAAATTTCACCTTATTTCACAATAAAATAAAATAAAATTGTAATTCCCTCTCATCCGTTTTAACTGCTTCTTACTGAATCATATATAACCAATTCTTATCTTCTTTCGTTAGATGTTCATTGGGGAAATTGAGGCCAAGGCACTTGGAACATATATATACAACTGTAACCTGTGAATTAAATTATATAAAAATTATTATCTGCGATGGAAACGTCAATGTCCTAATAATATTTAAAAACTTTCGATTTTCAGTATCTCATAATTGAATCTTCACCCAGAAAATTCTCATATCTTCCATTTTTTATGAAACAGCCATCATTCTCGGTTTCCAAAAAAAAGGAGAGGCCATCATACTCAGAGGGCCATAATTGAGATGGGCTCTTAAGCCCATTAGGCATTGCACAGTCACATTATATCCCTTGCCTGTCTGGCCTTTGCACCGCACTGCACCCTGAGGGGGTCTGGCTGAAGGTAGCCCAGCTGGACTGAATTATTGGATGAACTGAAAAAGGAGACATGGTGCGCACGTGCTCCTCAGGCCCCACAAAAATGACCTGCACCTGTGACATCAGCCTGGCCCAGAAGGGGAAAAAAAAATGATAAAGACAATATAAAAAAATGTTAGATAATTAGATTTAGAGGAACAGATCGAAAAACCCACAATCTCCCAGTCTAGGCGGGCCCCACTTCGCCACATCACTCATTCGTGGGTCCCACTTACAATCGCCACTCCCCAATTACAATCTTATCTTATCCTGTAGAGACCGGAACAGCCTACTAGAAAATGACAGTTGGACATTTGGAAAGGAGGACCCACACATGTTTTTCCCATTACTCTGAGCTTTTCTTTACTTACCAGGCGTTGGCTGCCACGTTTGATCAATCTTGTCCATTTGATTGCACTGCCATGGGTCCCATGGCAAAATGATCTATGGTGTGAAACAATTGTATCTGGCGCTGGGACCTGCCTGCTTTGAAGTTGGACTGAGACACATGGGGAAGGGGATGGGATGGGATGGGATTGTGTTTTTCTTGTTCCTTTGCTCTTTGCTTGGATCAGGGACCGCACACGTGGATGATTACAACTTTCGGGGGT
Organism: Adansonia gregorii; assembly: GCA_038382025.1. Classification (NCBI taxonomy): domain Eukaryota; kingdom Viridiplantae; phylum Streptophyta; class Magnoliopsida; order Malvales; family Malvaceae; genus Adansonia; species Adansonia gregorii. The sequence goes on along the minus strand of JBBYHO010000010.1, from coordinate 6,252,835 downwards.
TTCACTGAATAGGACTGTGGTCGTCTCGTCGGCAAGCGAATATCTGTGCACCAGCGCCAGTGTTGTTTACACTTGCCATTGCCATTCTGATTGTCTTGGTCGATTCCCCAGCGCCTCTTTTTGCCGCCCCCTCCCAGCTTAGCTTTATAATCTTTCTTCAGTCACATTTTAATTTTTGTGATTAAAAGAAATAACTTTATTTGGCACGTCATTTCCCTTTCATTTTTCGTGGGCATTTTGGAAAATATAAGAAAATCTTTTAATTTATTTATAAAATTTAAAATTTTGATTAAAAAAATCTTTTAATGATTCATTGATATTTATTTTTTTATAAATAATTAGATAATCAGACTGTCTCAGGTATTTTAACATGTCTTTCTAGCAAAAGTTTTGACTTGAT
>JBBYHO010000010.1:6207040-6240302 GCA_038382025.1 Adansonia gregorii | reverse complement strand
TTAAACACAAGCTAATTAAGCTTAAGTTTTAGTTATATCAAAACTGAGATTAATTCAAAGCTAATATAGCTAACAATGATGAATGGAGTAGTTAAAGCGGCCAATAAAAATATTAAGAAGATTATGGCGAAGACGATGAAGAGTTATAAAGTCTAGCATGAAAAACTTTTTTTACACTTTTAGTATATAGAACATCAGTGCAGACCTCTACTGGGGCAATGCCTTACTCATTAGTATATGGCACAAAAGTCAATCTACCAACTAAGGTTGAAATCTCCTCGCTCTAGGTGGGGACCAAATTGGAGGAAACTGAGTGGTTTTGAGATTGCTATGAATAATTAAACTTTATTGAAGAGAAAAGGTTATGAGCAACCTAGCATGGGTGAATATATCACAAGAGAATGATAAGAGCCCATGATAAAAAACTCCACTCGAGGTAATTTTATGAAGAGGATTTAGTATTAAAGAAAATCCTTCCTAGCCAAAAAAATCCATGAAGTAAATGGGCTCCAAAATAGGAAAGACCCTATGTTGTTCATAAAGCATTTTCCAATAGGGCATTAATTTTGGTAGAAATGGATGAGCGTAGCGTAGAAATGCATTAAATAAATAAATAAATTAGTAGGAGGGAGATAAGGAGACATTGAAAACTATAACATATCTTTTTTCTCTTTTTATTTCTTTTCTTATTCTTGGTTTATTTTTATTTTTATTTCTTTTACCTTTTAAAACCAATTTTTTTAATGGAATTTAAATGTGAAATTAAAAAAAAGAAAAAACTTTTTTTTGTTGGAATTGATGCCAAAGCCTTTCTATTCCCAACTCACAACTAAGGTCTCAAGATAAAGATTCATCCACAATACTATCAACATAACGGCATTAAGAGCTAAAAAATATCTAACATCTAAAACATAAATGAAGTCCAAAAACCTAAAAAAGAATCAAGTGGGCAAATATAAATGTCACAATGTGCCCGTACCTAATTCACTCAAAATGATGCTCGCGACTTAAAAGTGTGCCTTCGATATATTCCTAGATCAGTATTTGGATTTGGCATTATGATGTGAAAGTAGGAGGGAGGACCATTGGATGAATTACTTATCTAGCTGGTCTTGGACGGTGACTATGAAGTGGCAAATGCTTGGAGTCACCACTGATCATTTAGGCTAGGCATAATCGGATGCCTGTTGAAACTAATTTTTCGAGTTAAAAAAACTCGAAACACCAATTCCATGGTCTACATGGTCAAGAGAATCATTGGAAGAAAGTTGGTTACACGTGGAGAAGTATTAGCACCCCACGATGCCTGAAATCGTACCTTCTATCTATGTCTTACATCAGTTTTAGTTTGCTCAATTTTGACTTGTCATTATTTGATATAATCTCCCTTTTATGCATGAATTTTATATAAAATAGTAAAGTTGGGTTTTAAAGAAAAATTTTGAATCTCATATGCACCCCGAAGATATGGGGAGTGTAAGGATGTTTTTTGACAAAAATGATCTCCAAATTTAATTTTGAAAATTAGATATTCCATGTCAAGTACTAGAGAGATTTCGATACAAAACACTGCCATATAATTTTTGAAAAACAATCGAGAAATATGAATACAAAAATGGACCCTACAAAATAGCAATGTCTTAGTAAGACAAAGAAGAGTATAATAGACATTTAAGGAATAATCGAAATTGTCTTTGATTAGTTAGGAATAAACAGACAAAAAACATAGAATATGAGAGACAGTAAAGATGTATCTCATAACAATCTTTAATCATTAAGGAATAACTGGAAAAACAATTTTTAGATTCGTTTAGATTCGGTGATCTCTTGAGGTATAAAAAAAGAGGTTTTGATTAAAAGGCCCGAAGATATCCAAGAGAGAGAAAATGCAATTTTAAGTGAAGTTTGAAAAATGAAGTTGGATTATTCCCTCACAAAATAGGGTCAGAGTATCCCCAAAGATAAAAACTTTAGCAATTTTTGAAAAATAGAGCATTTTTTAGTGGAAATAGGTACTTTAAAATTAAAATTGGTAACTCGAATAAAAGATAAAATTGATTTTTTTTCATGTTGGCCTTGATTCAAGCCTCGTGGGATTCATTTTATGACACATGACTCCGTAAGTAATTAACTAAATGCAATTCGAGCCATTCAAATGCTTGGAAAAAGTGGTTTGAAAAAAATTCATTTAATTTTCTTAAGTCCAAAAATAGGAGACAACATCATGCTATTGCCTTTCCCAAATTTATTCTACACTTGCTTGAAGGCTTCAGGAGGTAAATGAAGCACTATTAGAAAGGTGACTCAATAAGGATTAACATAAAATATCCCAAAAATCTTAAAAAATCACTTTCTAAGTGGAATTAATTTTAAAGTTGAGTTGTTTAAACACTAGCAGCATATGCAAGGTAAAGAGTGTAATGAATTTTGAAAAATTGCTTCAGCCTTGTTTGAAATCATTAAATCACAAACAATACTTATCCAGAAAGAAAATTTTACAAGCTTTTAAGAAAAATATTTTAAAAATCTAGAAAAATAATTTGTTAGGCTGAAATAGCCTAAGTAGAATGCAAATAGCTGATTCTAGAGGTTCTAGGCAGCAGAGGTTCAAAAAATCATAATTTCCTCATTCAGAATGATTGGAAGGCAAACAATATAATGTTGAAAAGATAATTTTCTACTTTTAAGAGAAAAATTTCACAAAACCTCAAAGAAATTAGGCTTAAAAATGAATTTTCAATTTGGGGACACACCATTGCGAGGGTGAAATAGAAGGGTTCTTATTGTTTTTTTGGGTTTTTTAGGATTAGGCTTAGATTACGGACATTTGAATGCCCATGACAAAGAAGGTCAGTGACAATGGTTTCACAAGCTCATTCGTAAAATCCCAAAGTAGTTTGGGATGATGGAGAACCTATTAACCAAGTTGCTAGCAAATAGGTATTAGACTTTAAAATTAAGGTAGCAACACTTTAGAGCAAGAAAAAAGATGTTTTATTTCAAAAATCAAAATATTTAACCCTATTTAACAATGAATCTAGACATAGAAAACTTAATTTTTTCCTCTAGATTGGAGGACTAATTAGTAAAAACATTAAATCCATACTAGTCTTCATTGATTAAAGTTAGTATGGACTTCATAGGTTTTGTAAAGAAGTTTTTTTTTTTCCAACAAACAAACAAAAAATAAAGATACCAAAAAGGCATTTTTATTCATGTAAAGCATTTAAACATGGCATGTATGGCAAATATGTAGTAAACTAAACATAGCAAGAATGCCATACATGAGCAAACATCCAAAACAACAAGGTATATCATCATTTTACAAAGAAATCATGGTGAAAATACACTCAAATGCATGACCATACTTAAAACATGTTAGGATGAACATTCAAGCATGGGTTGAGCATGTAAATTCACTACCAGAAAATAGCTTAACAGTGACAAATTTTTTCCCTCACTATTTTCTGTCACTAATATAGCATAATAATGACGGAGTTGTGACAAAAATTATCTTTAAATGAGAATCATTCCCTGTAAGAGAAAATAGTGATATATTAGTGAGAAAAAAGTGACGACATTAATATTCCATCGCAAAATCTATCACAAGATTATGGCTATAATTAAAATTAATTTCCTGCCAACATTCTATTACGAAAACTTCTATCACAATGTTTGAAATCATAAATAGTGATAGCATTTAGTGACGAAATTGTGACAGATTTCATTTATTTGTTTTGTTTTGTTAAAAAATAAATGTAAAAAATGTTGTGATAACTTCTGTGATGGATATCTGTCATTGCGTTAGTGATAGAATATTTGTGACAGAATTTTACGTCAGAAGGACCAAAGTTATACATAGTGACAGAATTTTCATCATTGATTTAGTGATAAGCTATCTATGACGAAAAATGCCACCACAAAGTGCAAAACACTTTAACCCTAGTCAAAATTGAAAATATATATAATTATTAAAAATTAAATTGTAGCCTAATAAAATTATTTTGTTTAATTTACACAAATCATTTAAAATTTGCAAAAATATTCATTATTAAAAATTAATTAAACTAATATTATATATAATTAGCTCTACTATTATAAAATGAGTGATTCAATTGGTGTCACAAGTTAACAGACATCAACTTAGTTAAAAAAATTACCTAAAAATTAAATTAAAATAATAACTTTAAGAATATTTACGTACTTTTAAAATTTAAAAAAAATACTAAAATTTAAAGTTATCTATTCTTAAAAAATTACATATTTCTTAAAAAATACTCAAATTAAAAAAAACTACTAATCAAATTTAAATTGTTTTTGTAAAAAATATTTTTTACGTATTTTTTTATCCACGTTAAAAAACCTACCATTAACCACTTTTAAAAAATTTTCCGAAAATTTTTAAATGTTAATCTATAAATTTAGTTTTAAAATTTTGTCACCTGCCCAATTCTAGTAATAATAAAAGCAAAACAAGGCTCTCAAAAAATAATAATAAAAATAAATAAATCCTCCAATTCTCTCTGCCTGTCTATTTCTCTTTGTCTCCAACATTTAATCCCTTCGCTTAAAAACAGAAAGAGAAAAATTACTAATCGCAAACAAAGTGAATTACTCAATGCTTCGATGAACCCAGGCCGATCCATCACCTCTCATTGAAAAAGTGAGCTCACAGATCTGAAAGGGAAAAAATTGGCATTAATAAGCAAATAATGGCAATGGACAATGGAGATTTTGAAAAAAAAAAGCGGGGGGGGGGGGGAGAAAAACAATGGGAGTTCTTGACGAGCCTATGATAATGGGAACGCCAAGGTTGGATTTGATTAAATTGGGCCTCCTAGATGCTGATAAGATACCCAAATATAAGCTGACGGTCAAGGATGGCCGGCGACTGGCCAAAGAGTATAGTCGGCTTTTGATGAGGAAACACAGGCAAAGCAGGTTGCTGAGACTAATTTGTTGAGAAAGGCAATTGAAGCACTGCCGGGGAAGCTTAAAATGGTAGCCATGATACCAAATTTGACCCATTTCTACCAAATCGATTTATGGTGACTTTGACTCCACCTATTTAAGGGATATTGAGAAGGTTAAGGAAGTAGCTAAGAAGAGTTCCGCCAAGCAGAAGCTTAGGTGAAGTTGAGGTGGAAGTTAATTTTCGCCTCTTTTTTTGCTCGTTAGAGTTTTTTAATTTTAAAATTATGAATTGGGTTCTTGATGGATTGTTAGGTGATAAATGTTGTGTTTTGTTATTAAAAATTCTTTTTTGAGTGAATGTATATGATACTTAAAGGCCAAACATGAGTGAATATTGTTGGTTTGATCATATCAGTTATGCGTCAATTTACCATCCTGATTGGTTTGATAGTTGAAATTGACCTTATTTTGAACCCATTTTGGGTTTGGATCAGAATAGCTGGATAATTTCATTTTCAACCTTGCTTAAACGGATTACATTGTGACTTGTGAGCTTTTTTGATGGCATTAACATTGACTAATCTCTGGACTTGAAATTGATTTTTTGATGGTGGAATCATAGGATAGAATTGATATGGTGCTTATGGACTTTTTTACTTACTACCATTCAAAACTTAAGTTTATGAAAGAAAGGGCCTACTTACGTGAATCCCAAAGCTATAAGTATGCTATTTGTGACTGATTCTGAATCAAAGATGTTCCATTGCTTAAAGTACCTGATAACTTTGATACATTTGTTTTGACTATTTTGTTTATAAGACAAGATTTTACTTGAAAAAGTACTTTGTTGGATAACTGATTCTTGAATTGCCAAATACAACAATATCTATGACCAAGTTCTTATATAGTATGGCAGTCCTTGCTTTGGATACTATAAAGAGCATAAAAATTTCAAAGTTCTTTTGTTTGAAATTTACCTAAATAGCTGGAGCTCATTAAATCTTAAAACTTACCATCTAAGTTTTTGGAAAGTTGCCTACAATTGGAATCTATGATACTTGTATGCTTGTAATGTGACAAATGAATGACGATGGGAGGTAACTAATTATATATTAATTTATTTACATTTCATTTCATTTTATTGCCATTTATCATTTTTTAATTTATAAGCCCTAGATTTCTCAGCGCTTTCCTGGCGTTATTGTTTTGCGCCATATAAGTTGTTAAACATAATGAAAACTTTGCATTTCATCTTAACTTTATGTATTTTCCCTATGATTTTTTATTTGTATGAAATTAAAACTTTGAGGTTATTTTATTTATATTGACATAATAAAAGAGGCATCAAATGTAAGTTTAATTGTTTTTTTGTTTCCTTCTTGGAGATCTTAGTTGAAATGCTATTGAGTTAAGCAGTTGGATTAGGCCAGGTGGTTTTGGGGCTTTAATGTAATTAAAAAATTGTTGGAATTATATTTTTTTTTCTTTAGTTTTACATTTTTAAGATAAGTATTTATTTATTTTTTGTTTCAGATTTTAGGTTGTTGTTGGCAGAATATTTTTCCTTCATATCTCTGTTTGGCTGGTGAGATTTTATATGAAAATCAATAGAATGAATGTCACCAAAAAGGATTGAACAAAAGATGGGGACATTAAGGTCTATGTTATTCAGACTCGGTTGACTGTTAAATATAGGTAAGTTCAATTTTTTTTTAACTTTTTCATTTATTTGGAAGGTCATATTATTGTATCTAACTTACGATCTGATTTTATTGCAGTAGCTTTCCTATTTGACATGGAAATGTTTTATTTTATTATTTAATATTTAGGTTGTTGTGGTGATGTTAGAATATATAGGAAGTCTTTTATTACTTTGTAAAATTTAGTTATGGCATTCTTTTAGCATCAAGTAGCTCATAATACATAATCTTTGTTAATTACTTTGTAAATTCTTTTTCTGGAGAAATTAAGAAAATAATCATTAAACTATGTAATATATTTTTTTTGTTTATATGTGCAGGGGATGTCGATTAGTAAGTTAGGATCTTGACATTGAGTATTTTCTAATTTGCATTGTCTATAAATATAATGTGCTATTTATTCAAACCTACTATTAGTGTAAACTTACTTGATATTCAAAGTAATAATAAGTTCTCTTTATTGTTTAAATCCTATTGATATTTTATATCACGAGAAGATTACATTTACATTTCTTTTTTTTTTATAGTTACATGCATGTTTCATGAATAAAAGATGAGAACAAAAATTGTGATAGAATAGTAATAGATTTTTAAATTATGTGATGGAATAAGAAAAATACATAGTGACAAAATTTAAATTTAGGATTGAATTTTATTGTAAGGGATTTCTTAATTTTGTGATGAGATTAGTGATGGAATTTATATGAAGGCAAAAAACTATGACAAAATTTTGTGACAGAATTTAAAATTTGTAACAAAATTTTGTGACAAACATAGTGATGGTATTTAAGTTTTAAGATAGAATATGGTGACAAGCAGTTGCTCGAAATGAAAATCTATGATGGAATATTAAACTATTGTAATGAGAAAAACTATCACTAAATTAGTGACAGAATAAGTGAAATTTGTGACTGAATTATCAGAGAAAGGAATCAGTGACAAAAATTTTCATCATTATTTTTGTCACTAATTGTTATTTGTATGGAAATATAACTCTTTGTAACAGATTTTTTTGTCGCTGTTAAGACAATTTCTGATAGTGAAAAGTGAATGAAACATGACAAGACATGTATGAAATGGGCTATTTTGATGTCATAATGAAATATAGCATTTTCATGATCCAAAACATTCAAGGTATTAAAGGAAAAATGTCGAAGTCCTAACAATGAAAGCAACAATAATGCATGAGAGTCCTACTAAGGTCATGGTTACATAGATATGGCTCATTAAAATGATCGAAATAATTGAATGAACACCAAAAATAAAAAGCAAAAGTGAGAAAATATACCAAGAAGCTTTAGTATTTTTGCTTTTTCACAAGTTCTAGGCCTTTTGTAGAAAAAAAGTTTTTTTTTTCAAGTAAAAATGTTGTTTACTTAGTCTTCCCTCACTTACTATGAGTTAGCAAGAAGAAAAGCTAGAAAATAAAGTCAAAAATGGTATTTTTGGTGTGTTTCTTGGGGTTAGTCTATGAAGCTATAAAGATAACGAATGGGAGAGCTTCAAGGACAGCTGGTTAGTGTCTTTTATGTTTGTCTCCAATCCTCTTTTGCTAAGCCAAAGTTGGCTCATTTATAATCAAATGTTTAACCAAAGATTAAGAGCTAGAAATAAGGACATTATAAGGTTTTCCTCACGTACCATGCAATAGCGATGGGTACTATGCTCCACTGTCTTGATTTTCACTGGCTGTAGTAGCTAAGGTGGTGAAGTAAAGAGGTTTGGGAAGTATGCGATAGAGAAAAGCCAAGTACGCCCCTAAAGAAACCATGTTTTCCATGAAAATGTCTCATTTTCTAGCCATTTTAGGTCTCAAAAATTTATTCGATCTAATCATAAGTCCAATGTTAGGGCTTGGTATGAATTTTGATGATTTTTTATGCTAAAAACATGGCCAAATTATATTTTTAGATCAATGATGCAAGGGTTAAAAAATAGCATGAACTATGCAAAAATATCTACTTGTATCAATACAAAGAACTTTGTATTAGTGCTTAAATTTTTTTCCCTACATCGATGCAAAGAACTCTATATTGATACATAGAGCAAATTTGTGATGTGCCACATCATGGTTGGCCTAAGTTAGCAGGCCCAAAGGAAGAGGAGTTTGAGTATATAGGCTTAATCACACGATCAAAGGCTAAAAGAGTCAACTTGGTGTATTATGTGCTCAATAAAAAAGATCCTTAAAGTTTGTAGAAGTCTTCTTGAGCAAAAAAGTTAGCAGCATCCAAATTAGGAAATTTTTAGTGTACAGATCATTACTTAATTCCCAAGACTTTTTGTTTTTTTAAGAAAGGTTTTAATTCCTTAGCTTGTAAGGAAATTAATTTCATTGACTATTTTATTTTCTTTGTTAGCAAGCAATACCTTAATTAATTATTTAGAATTCAGTTTCCTTTCTTGTAAAAGCTTTTGGCCAAATCCTCTACTATAAATAAAGGACCTTGTACTTGTTTATGAGATATTCAGAATTGATCAATAAAGTAGCTAATTATTTTTAATTCTTTTCTCTTATCCAAGTCTTCCTGGTGGCAAGTTTGTGAGAATTATCTTTTAGGTTTCTCATCCCCTAAAAGTGGCATCCAACCCTTGTATTGATTGTGGCGAGAATTCTTGTCAATTAATCAAGGTTTATTCTGTTCATCCTTCCAACTTTCAAATTTTGGATTTTATTTTATTTTATTTTTGTTTTGAACCATTAGAGACTTATTTCCATTGAGTCTTATTCTTACAAGGCTCATCGTTATTGGTATCAGAGCTAAGGTTTTTGGGGTTTTAGAGTGATAAACACCATGTCAGAAGGTAGCGAGACCCATACACCACCAAATCCTAGATTGCACTAAGGAATGAGTTTTGAACAAGCTCGTCTTGTAGCCCTTGAATGTAATAACAAAGAGCTTCATACACGTATGGATCAGCTTATGCATATGGTGGAAAGATTGGCCGTGAATCAGCCATAAAATAATCAGTCGCAATGATAAAGGGTTAATCATGATAAGGGTGATGAATATGACGATCCGAGCATAAAAGATGAACCTAAAGAAGCACCAAGGCAATGTTGGTAGCCAAGAACATCTAACAAGATCAAGATAAAGATTTCACATTTTTATGGAATAAGCTCTCCCGAAGAGTTCTTGGAGTAGGCGCAACATGTTGAGAAAGTCTTTGAGTGTTCGAGGCTAAAAAGGTAAAACTTACATCTCTAGAGTTTACTGATTATGTTAATATATGGTGGAAGAATTTAAAGGCACAAAAAAGGCATGAAGGAGAAAATCCAATCTCGACAAAGAGACTTATAAAGAGGCTTATGGAAAAGAGATTTGTACCTTAATACTATAAGCAAGAGTTATTCCTCAAGTTGCAAACTTTGCAACAAGGAGCCTATTCTATTGACAATTATGTGAAAGAGTTGAGATGTTAATGATGCAGTGTAATTTGCAAGAGGCTCAAGAACAAACCATTGCAAGATTCATCAATGGGTTACACAAAGGGATTGCAAATTCAGTGGAGTTACAACCATATGCTACATTGGATGATGTGATTACATTGGTTGTGAAGAATAAAAAGCAGTGTAAGAGAGGTTTGTCTAGGGTAAATGAACCCTACAAATCATCTTGTTTTTCATTTTATATGTCCAAAATGATCACAAAACTTAAAAAAGAAGGATCAAACTAAGGTGATCATAGTTGAAAAAGGGAAAAGAAAAGTTGAAAACTCCCAACCATCAATAAAAAACTATGACATTAAGTGTTTTAAATGCCTTGAGCTTAGACACATAGCTTTTCAATGTCCTAACAAGAAAGTAATGATTGTTCGTGAATCAATTGAAGAAGTTGTTACTGAACATGAATTAGATCTAGAAGGAAAAGTGAAAGAAAAGCAAGTTGCATCTTCTGAAGAAGAAGAATTGCTTGTTATTCGTTGCAATCTATCCATACAATCAAAGGAAGAGAAGGAACAGCGAGAGAATATCTTTCAAACCTGTTGCAACATTAATGGCAAGGTTTGTGGTTTAATCATTAATAGAGGGAGTTGCATTAATGTAACCTCTACTACATTGGTTAATAAATTAAACCTCACTATTACTAAGCATCCACGTCCTTATCATTTGCAATGGCTAAACAACGAGGGAGACTTAAGGGTTACAGAACAAGTAAAGATGCTATTTACCCTAGGAATGTGCAAAGATGAAGCAACGTGTGATGTTGTACTAATGAATGCTAGCCGCATGCTTCTTGGAAGACCTTGGCAGTTTGATCGAGACGTTCTGCATCATGGGCATGCAAACACCTATTATGTTTCTAAGGATGGCAAACGTGTGCTATTGACACCCCTTAGTCCTTCCTAGGTAAGGCAAAACCAGTTGGCGCTCTCAAAAGTAATGAAAGAAAGCTTATTTGCCAATAAGAGGGAAGTAAAACATGTTCTAATATCTAATGAGATTGTTTACTTATTGATAGTTAAGGATATTTTAGGGGAAGGTGGAACTATCCATCCAAAATTAGATAAGATATTAAAGTAATTTTTGGATGTTTTCTCGAAAGAACTTCCAAAGGAGTTACCACCAATTTGTGGAATAGAGCATCAGATTGATCTTATAATAGTTTGACTTTGCCCAATAAACCAATATATCGATGCAACCTAGAAGAAGCTAAAAAGCTTTAATGGTAAGCAATGGAGTTCATGGAAAAGGGCTTTGTTAAAGAATCCATGAATCCATGTGCAGTTCCAGCTCTTTTGGTGCCCAAGAAGGATAGATCTATGAACTTGTGCATAGATAGCTGGGCTATTAACAAACTTACGATATAATATCTCTATCCCAATCCACGGCTTGATGACATGTTGGATGAGTAGCATGGCTCTTTTATCTTTTCGAAAATTGATCTCAAGAGTGGATAGCATCAAATTCGAATGAAAAAAGGTGATGAATGGAAAACAACCTTTAAGACTAAGTTTAGGTTGTATGAATGGATAATCATGCCCTTTGGCTTGTCCAATGCTCCTAGCACATTCATGTGACTAATGAATCATGTTTTAACAAAATTCATTGGTCATTTTGTTATTATTTATTTTGATGACATACATTTTATAGCAGGAGCTTTGATGAACATATAGAGCATCTTATAAAAGTGTTTGAAGTACTTAGAAAAGAAAAGCCATTTGTCAACCTTAAGAAGTACACCTTTTGCAAAGATCATCTAGTTTTTCTTGGCTATGTCGTTTCCCAAAATGGAATGGAGATTGATGAAGACAAGGTTAAAGTTATCAAGGAGTGGCCAATTCCCACTAATGTTGTTGAAGTCCGCAGTTTTCACGGCTTAGCATCCTTTTATTAGATGCTTTATGAAAAATTTCAACTCCATTATAGCTCCTTTCACTGAATGCATAAAAAAGGAAATTGAGTTAAGTGGATTGACATAGTACAATGAAGTTTTGACATGATTAAGGAGAAGTTAAGTTTGGCTCCCATAGTAGCATTACCTGATTTCTCTAAGACCTTTGAAGTAGACTATGATGCATCAAGAGTTGGGATTGACACTATTCTTAAGCAAGATGGGCATCCCATTACGTATTTTAGTGAGAAGTTGAGTGATTCTCGTCTTAACTACTTAACCAATGATAAGGAGTTTATGCACTAATTCGGGCATTGGAAACTTGGCAACATTACTTATTGCAAAAGAAGTTCATGATTCATACGGATCATGAGTCATTGAAACATTTAAAGGGGCAAGGTAAGCTAAATAGGAGACATGCCAAGTGGATGGAGTTTTTGAAGACGTTTCCCTATGTAATCAAGTATAAGAAAAGGAATGTCAACATCATAGCTGATGCACTTTTGCGAAGGTATGCACTAATCTCAATGCTTAACATAAGATTAATGAGGTTTGATTTGATGATAGAATTGTACAAAGAGGACTCGCACTTTGCAAAGATCTATGAAGAGTACACGAAAGGAGCATAAGAGGGTTATTTTTGACATGAAGGATTTCTCCTCAAATCTGGTCAATTATGCATTCCTTTTTGTTCAATTTGAGAGCTTTTGGTGCATGAAGCTCATATAGAGGTCTTATTGGACACTTTGGTGAAAAAAAGACATTGGAAGCATTAAAAGCACACTTTTATTGGCTATGGACATGTTCATAGAGTTGTAAAAAGATGTGTCATGTGCAAAAAGGCAAAGAACAAAGAGATAGCAAAAAAGGTTATACATGCCTTTGCCTATACTTAAACATCCTTGGGAACATGTAAGCATGGATTTTGTTTTAGGTTTACCTAAAACATCATGAGGAAAAGATTCAGTAATAGTTGTAATGGATTGCTTTTCGAAGATGTCACATTTTATTCCATGCCACAGAATTGACGATGCCAACCATGTAGCTGATTTGTTCTTTAAGGAAATAGTTTGACTACATGAGATTCCTAAAAGCATTGTTTCTGATCGTGATGCTAAGTTTCTAAGCTATATGTGGAAGACTTTGTGCAAGAAGCTTGGAACCAAGTTATTATTTAGCGCAGCTTGTCATCCATAAATTTATGGGCAAACCAAGGTGGTGAATAAAACACTTTCAGTTTTGCTTAAGATGGTGGTGAACAAGAACCTAAAAAATTGGGATGAGTGCTTGGCATATGTAGATTTGCTTACAATTATAGTGTACACAGCACTACTAAGCATTCTCTTTTCAAGGTGGTCTACGGTTTTGACCCAACTACACCTCTTAATTTAGCACCAATACCAATTAATGAAATGAGTTGTATAGATGGAGCTAAGAAGGCTCAAATGGTGAAGAATGTGCACAAGAAAGTTAGAGAATAGATTAAGAAGAAGAATAAAGCTTTTGAAAGATCGATAAACAAAAGAAGAAAGCAAGTTCTATTCAAACTAAGAGGTCTTATGTAGATTCATTTTCGCAAGGAGAGGTTCCCTAATCAAAGGAAGTCTAAGCTGATGCCGCGGGCTGGTGGTCCTTTTAGGGTCCTTGAGAAGGTAAATGATAACACTTACAAGCTTGACCTACCAAAAGAATACAATGTGAGTACTACGTTCAATATTCGAGATCTTACACTGTATTTGGAAGACACATTGGATAATGGAGATGATGTGGACTTGAGGGCATATCCTTTTGAATAAGGGGGCATGATGTGCCACATCATGGTTAGCCTAAGTTAGAAGAAAAGTTTTGAGTATGTGGGCCCAATCACACAATCAAAGGCTAAACGAGTCAACTTAGTGTATTATGTGCTCAGTAAAGAAGATGCTCGAAGATTTTAGAAGTCTTTTTGAGCAAAAAAGTCAGCAGCATCCAAATTAGGAAATTTTTAGTGTACAGATAATTACTTAATTCCTAAGGCTTTATTTTTTTGTTTAGGAAGGTTTTAATACCTCAACTTGCAAGGAAATTAATTTACTTTCTTTGTCAGCAAGCAATACCTTAAATTAATTTTTAGGATTCAGTTTCCTTTCTTGTAAAGGCCTTTGGCTAAATCTTCTACTATAAATAAGGACCTTGTGCTTGTTTATGAGACATTCAGAGTTGATCAATAAAGTAATTGATTATTTTCAGTTCTTCTCTTTTATCTAAAAATTCTTGGTGGTGAGTTTGTGAGCCTTATCTTTTAGGTTTCTAATCCCTAAAAGTGGCATCCAACCCTTGTATTGATTGTGGCAAGAATTCTTATCAATCAATCAAGGTTTATTCCCTCTATCCTTCAAACTTTCAGATTTCAAATCTTATTTTATTCTATTTTTATTTTCAACCATTAGAGACTTATTTCCATTGAGTTTTATTCTTATAAGGCTCATTAATTTGCCTAGATGTATCGATACCACATAAGCTATATCGATACTTCCACTTGTGTATTGATATATTTTGATCAAAAATCATAATTTTAGCTACTACCAAGCTTGGTTTTGATACCACAAGCCCATGTATCAATACACAAACATCTGTATGGATACATTGTCCTTTTGTATTCATACAACCTAAGAAGCTTGAATTTTTCATAATGTGGATGACTTGTATCGATACCTAGCAGTCATGTATCAATATCTATACCTAAAAATGTAAATTTTACATGCCTTTGGCTCTACGAACCACTAATCTATGTCGAGAATGATGGGGAACTAATCCATGCTGATTTGAATGACTCCGATGGTGCCTTGAATGACCAAAACACAATGATGTATTAACACGGATTCGACGGTTTTCTTTATTTTCTATTTTTATTATTTTATTCTATTACCTTCCAATTAAATCTTTAGATGTAAGAAAATTAGCCTAAGAAGAAATGAGTGCATTTTATTTAAAAGACTCTAATTAGGCGTGGTCTGTTTATGCATAAAAATCACATTTTTTGAGTTTTCGAATGGATTCCCCTTACTATTTTTCATTCAAAAAAAGAATTACATTAGGAAAAATTTAGACCTTAATGTTTCAAACCTTCTAATTCTATTCTCTCTTATTTGACTAATATTGCCCATTCCAGTATCGTGATAAAATAAACTTAAACAGACCAATCAATTAGCCATTATGTGCAGAAAACCAAAAGTAAAACAACCTAAAAAAGGCAAAGTTGATAGCAAGGAAAAGTAATAATGAAAGCTAAAGCAAACATATAAATCATACCAGGATCGTGATGCAATGAAAAGTATAAAATTTAAAACAAATACAAGAAACAAAACATTATATACTACAACAAACCTAAAGCTTAATTACTGGCACACTTTGAACAACTCCTGCAGTACAATGATGGAAAATGTTACAACCTAAGAACCTCAAACATACCAAAAAAATCACTAACCAATATGAAACTAATACAAAATCAAAACCAT
Organism: Adansonia gregorii; assembly: GCA_038382025.1. NCBI lineage: Eukaryota > Viridiplantae > Streptophyta > Magnoliopsida > Malvales > Malvaceae > Adansonia > Adansonia gregorii. Next base: position 6,224,855 of record JBBYHO010000010.1, on the reverse strand, counting down.
AACTAACCTTAAACTTAACATTGGTTTACCAAAAATAGAACTAACTTGGAATATAATTGCTCTCATAGGATCTAATCAAGCATCTGAATTTTAATTCTACTCATCATGTTAGCCAACTCATAACACTATTAAAATTTTTGATTTCATCTTTATCTAATAAAAGTTTTAACATGTGTTAAAAACACCACGTCAATAAGAAAAATACGTAAAATATGTATGTGTGGTAGTGACTTAGTTGTCATGTGTCATAATTTAAAAATAATTTTCTTTTTTTTTCTTTTTTCCTTTCTCTCCACCCATTTTTCTCCCAATTCCCCACTCTCCCTACCTTTTACGGTTGGATCAAGCTATTATCCAATACGGTTGGCCATCGATATTGGACTCAAAGTTGAAATGGCTAGTCAACTTTAAAAGATAACAAAAATGGTTTGAATAGACCCTGAGCCACCTTATGGTTTTTCACCTATTTAGGCAGTTGGCCATATTGGCGCAGGGTCTGATCTTATTAGGAGACTAAATAGGATAATAGACATATTTGGCCTCAAAAAAGGGTAGGGAAATCATGAGAGAATAAAAAAAAAGAAGAGGATAAAAATAGAAAAAGTACAGAGAAGAATAAATTAAATTCTTTTATTTCTACTTTCTATTATATTTACGTATGACACATGACAATTACGTGTTAAATTTTTATCAGTGGACGGTCAAGCGAACAATTTTTATTAACCATAAAAATAATTGGGATACTTAATAGAAATATTGAAAGTTTAGGTACTTGATCGGATAATGCTTTAGTACAAGTGTTACTTTCAAAATTTTTCAATACTTTAGAAGTCATAGAATTTATAAATCTATGATTTATATTAGAGTGGGAATTGGGATGCTTGAGACATTGTTCTTTGTTGGGATGACATAATGTACCTAGTAAAAGGAGTTCAGCGTACATGCTCAATTAAAAACAGGCATGATAAAAGAACTTAAATAATTAGAGGTGTGTAGTGGAAACACAACATTAAAACTAACGATAGCCAAAATCCTCAAAGATCATATTTACATGTGATTAAAGACAATAAACATTGCAAGAATATTATCAATAATCATGCCTCTTTGAGATATATATCGTAAACGCAAGTGAACTTTTTAGGGTTTGCTCTATAAAAATGATCACCAAGAAATTATATCAAATCATCAAAGCCCCTAAGTGTTAAGCCTTTAATAGTAATTTGCACGATCCAATCGAATGACCTTCACAATGTAGAGGCACTTCTATGCTTGCAAGATGATTCTTTGAAGTTCAAATTATAAGGCTGTCGAAAAGCTTATAAATATGTTTTAGGTAAAGATGTTTCTTAGTGAACAAGATTTTTTTTTTCTGTTTTCTTTCTCTTATCTAAAGTTTTCTTAGACAATAATTCTCCTACAGTGGTTAGAGAGAAAAACAAAAAGACTAGGGCTAACGAGTATGTGCAACTTCACTTCTCAAATAGCCAAAGATATCTTTAGGATGGATATGCATGAATGACAAGCATGACTTTATATAAGCATAACCTTGTCGCAATCCATGTCTCAAGGTTTATGAAATTTCCCTTTTATCCCTATTAATTAGTTAAACACTTTAATTAATTCTTTTATTATTTGCTTTTGTTCAATTAAGTCACACTTAATTTAATCTCAATTCAATACTACAAGAAAGAGGCGTTTTTTCGGCTAAATATTCTTTCAGAAAAGTGGACAATTTCGCTGGTAATAATTCATCAGAAACACTTAAGTACTAATACTATTCCATCGAAAAAACACAATCCATTAGAAATATTTATTTTTGACGAAATATTTGTCAAAAAATGAGTTATCAGCAATAAAATAGGTACTATATTCCGATTGAAAATTCCATTGGAAAAGTGTTACACTGATGGAATATTTCATTGGTAAAAACTTATTGCCGATTGATAATTCCATCCTTGTTAGGGTAAGACAACAATCCCACATCGACTAATCAAGGATGTGGACTGTGGCTTACAAAGCAAGGGCCATCCTTCCACTATTGAGGTGCCTTGTCATATAAGAATCAAGTATCCTCACCAGAGGCCTCCCACTCGCCCAAAGGTGTCTTAATCCACACTCGCCTTTGTCGAGGTGCCTTTTCTCAACAAGGATAAATCCGTGAGGACAGTCCATGACTGCTCCAAAGCGAACAACACCTCATAGCGTACACAGTCCAACAATCTTTGCATCAACAATCCTTAATATTATACCTGGTAGAATTTCATTATTCTATTGGTAATAATGTTTTTTCTTTAAGTTTTTTAGGCTTCTTATTTTGTATGTATATATATATATATTATGTTTAAGAATTAATTTGCAAAAATTAAAATAAAAAAAATTAATTATAACTATAAATAAGAAATAAGTTGTTATTAATTATTAATTCAAACATAAAATTAAGCGAAAGAAGGGAAGAGTACGAAGGTACCAGCTGCACCAGTAGGCTATTCACCAAGAGTTTTTGAAGCTGCTATTACTGCTACTGTATCAATTGCATTGGGTAATTATACTGCAGGCCTATGCTCTTCTCCTGCTACACCTGCTGCTGGGATAGCCTCATGTAGTTAAGGTAATTAAGTTTTGTAATTTTACTTTCTAATCATCATCATCGTCATCGTCGCCATTATCATCTTTATCTTCATCCTCATCCTCACTATCTTCTTCTTCTTTTTCTTCTTCTTCTTTTTCTTCCTCCTCTTTGTAATTGTCTTCTTTAACGGTTTTTACATCATTTTGTATTTTTTCAAAATCACATCACTTATCAAATGAGCTTGATGATTGACCTTGATGATTTTCCCCATAAGCATACCAAATTAAAGTGATTTTTACAAAAACCTTTATCATAGAGGTGCTAACGTACCCCGTCGACGTCTCAAATGCTATTATTGAGACATCCAACACAAAGGCATCTAATTCTACTGTCTCTAATATACCTACTGTTAACACATGTGAAAGCTACAAATTTTTCCATTCCATTCAAATACTTATTGCAAATGAAGCTTCAGCATCCAATTGATTATATATCTAGGATTTATCCATTTCTCTGTACCTAAGATACAATTTGGGGTTTAGGGCATTTGAAAATCATAAAAAATAAAGAGGAAAGGGTGCAATTGCGTTTTTATAACCAAACTATTTCAATTGAATATTTGGTTTTTCAATGGAATTTTCATCGAGAATCAGTTGGGTTAGAAATCTACCATTTTCAATCAAAAATAATATTTCCAATGGAAAACTTCATGGGAAATAATATTTCCCATGAAAATTTAATGTTTTGAGACGATCTTTTTGTAGCAAATAGTTTGGCAAGGACTTTCCCAAAACCCTAGATTCCGTCATTAATAAGCATTATCGACATTCCGTGGGAAATACACTTCCCACAGAAATGATGTCATACATAGTTTCCTTGATAGGATTTTTGTCGGCAATAATCTTTTTACTTGAATTAATTTTTAAAAGTTTTAATAATTAAAAAATATTTAATATATTTTAATAAAAAATTTTATCGAAAATGGTAATTTTTTGTCAAAAAATTTGGCTTCTATATGTGCGCGTGAACTTATACATATTCAGATTTTATTGAAAAATGTGCATATTCCATTCACTACCATTCTTATTTTCGAGAGTAATAAATGCAATCGCCTTTCGTGGTTAACCAGCAGTTACTGTCCTTAAAATTTGTTTAGCTTTCATGACAGTAGCTCAAAATTTTCTACCATTCGATTTTCCAAGCTCTCTGTAGTATAAATATTAAAATAAAAAGCCTTTATCTCTAGTCTTAGATGATTTAAAAATAACTTAAACAAAAAAATCTAAAATTAAACGATCAAAAATTAAAAATAAAAATTATCTAAATATATATGAATCTATCAAATTCAAATTAAATCAACTCAACTTGATTCAAAACGAACCTAACATGCTTATTCATAAAAAAAATTTCATTTAGCAATGCTATCAAATTAATCAAATATCATTAATAAAAAGTTAAAAATAAAGTTTAGGGAAATTAAAAAAATATTTGAAAAGTATATTTTTATTTTAAACTAAAAATTTTGGGAAATAATCGATAATCTTGGCAAGGAAAAAGCCTGACAGAAACAGTGATGGCAAAATCATTGTTAGTGAAAGATATATTTCATGGTATTTCAATACTAATCATTTCGAGTGTATTTCAAGCTCTATTAGGAAGAAACGGACATTGGGAAGCTGACATGCCATTGCGGTATTAATCGTCTTAGTTGCATTTGAAGCCTTGGTTTTTGCTACTGAAGCTAATCGTACTTTTCGTTAGCAAACTGTAAGAAGTTTGGGTTCTCTCTTTAGATTCTTTAATTTGGTTTTCAACTGAGCTGGTTTTCTTCTCTGTCAAGCAATGTTGTTTTTTGTTAAGTGTTTTAACATTTATTATTTCATGTTTTTGAGTCCTATGTTTAGTGTTAGTTAAAAGAGCCAAGACGGTCAAGGAAATGAAGGAATTAAAGTAACAAAAGAGTGTTTTCGAAATAAAGTTCTGTAGAAAAGGTTGCACTTGGAATGGTTGCAAGATTGAGTGGTTATAGAGTATATCTGAGGATATCATATTGGAAATCGATGGTTTTCTGTAGCGTTTGAGGTTAAATCAGCATAGTAGGTTGTTTGATTTTCTTTTCCTTTCCAATTTTCAGTTTGATTCCTATTGCAGGGGATTGCTTGTTATCATAGCACATTGTTGATTTTCGGGAATATTTCTAGACCCTAATTATGGAGATTATAGTCTGGCTTTAGCAACAGGTCTACCTAATGTGATCTTCTGGTGTGATATGCAATTAACAAAAGATGCAGCTGGGGTTTGCTTTCCTAATCTTAAGCTAGATAATGATGTTACGTGTTACAAGATAAGTAAAAAGCTTACCTTGCTAATGGTGCATCTAGCGAAGGATGGTTTTCTATTGATTTCACTCTCAAGGATCTTGAACATGTGGTTTGAAAGTCAAGCACATAATTTATCCTCTTTATTTTTTTCTTGATATATAGTTAATGAACTTATGAGTGCCAAGTCGTGTCAACATTATTACCTATACAAATGATTAAAATAAAGTCATCTTGAATTCATACAAAGTTAACAGCTATTATTATCCCATGTAATTAATAAAACACAAAGTGACAGATGTTCTTTTCTTGCATTTATATTGCCTTAATCAAATCACTTGGTTAGCATTAAGTTTTTCTTTTGCATGTGATGTAGGGATGTGATCATCCATTGATTACATTGACATTGGCCTCAAAGCTTGGCCAACTGCACTTTTTCATATCCTTAATTTTTTAGGTTACATTTAGTTTAAATATCAAATCAAGGTCTTATCTGAGTTTGGGTTTATTTTATATAATTAATTAGTTTATACTTGATTCAATCTTAGAATTCTTGATCAGGTTGACATTGTTTTTCCTCAAAAAAATAGTGTAAATGGGGTGAATGAAGTGAAAAGTATAATATAGCAAAATACCTTGAATTAGGCCAACCAAATTTAATAAAAGAATTGTTACATGTAAAGTTTGAGAAAGAAAAATCGATGTTAAAAGCTCTGAAAGGTCTTTTAACAATATTCGATGTGCATAGAACAATGGAGCAAACTGTGCAAGCTTTTTGATAAGTTTGTTTGGCTTAACTTGCTCTGAAATGTTTGATGTGCCAAATTCTAATTTGTTATAGTAAATCAAGGTGTCTATTCTCGAACGAATAAGTTTGATGGCGCAATAGTTGCTCAATCAAGTTTCAGCAATTTCACAACAACAATTCCAGAGATTACGCAAGACAGTGGAGTATTTAACTTCAACCTATCACGAAGTTGAATTTTATTCTCATTTGCTTGTTTTCTTATTATACTAAACTTTTGCTTTGTATGCTTTTCTATTTTCCTTTTGAGTTGGTGGCAGTGTAGGTGGGATGTCATTTAGAGTCTTTAATCTTTTTATAAGAGAGAAAATATGTGATGCTTGTAAGATATGTGATGTTTTCTGGATGTTTTTCATGTTGCTTTCTATGCTTGAAATATTATTACTGAAGCCATGTTGATATAGCATGTATAAAACCTACTTTGGGAGATAATATTTCCTTCCATATTGTACTTATTTACTTTAATTTACTTTGCTTATCATCTAAACTATGTTTTAGTTGCTAGGATTTAGCTGGCATGCAACACTTATATCTCAAAAAGATATAATTGCCATTAGCTTTTTGGCAACTTCCTTTTTATAAGTTTTCATTACTTCATTGCAGTTGTAATATCAAGCCCACAGTCGTAGTACAAAATTTTTTGAAATTTGAAGCTCAAAAATGCTAGGAAATTCTTAATGTTATCGAACTTTTTAACCTCGGCAAATAATATTAGCTCTCTTTGTGGTGTCTTAATTAGTATAGAGGTCAATTCTTGCTAGTCTATATTTGATTTAAATTTATTTGCAAAATAATGTTAACAGAAACAAAAGGCTATCCTCTAGTTTCATAGATATTGAAAAGAGTAATCTTAGTGATCTTTTCCCTTATATGGGGTTTCAAATGTCCCAATATTTTCTTAACATTTTGTAACAAAATCTCTAACCCTTTTTTCTTTAAATGATGCATCAAATTTTTTCCACTAAAATGTATTATTTCCCACGAATTTTTCGTCGAAAAAAGAATCTCTTTTATTTCCTTTGGAAAAAATGAATTTCGTCAGAAATAATTACTTATTATCGATAAATTTATTTTTGAAGAAAAATATTAGCCATACATCTTTCTTTTGTAGTGTAATCCCAAATTAATTTTTATTATATTTGACTTATTAGGTTTCCAACATGTTGTCCATTAAACATAAATTACAATTTAATTAATAGTCAAATAATTTATATTCAAAATCAAGAGTTAGATCTAGCAATCTTTCATGATCATGCAAATGTTAAAAAGTCATAGCTAAAAGGATATATTAGATTTCAAAAATAATTAAGACAACATAAAATAGGCAGTGGAAAACATAAACATAAAAACAATCGAAATTCCCTGCAAATCTTTAGGGAGGGATTTATGTGTAGTAAATCATAAAAATTTTTAACAGAATTTAAACATCCATCTATTTAGAGATTACTTAACTTTCAGATATCATAACCAAGAGCTAAAACAAATTCAAAATATCACTATCGAATGGTAGCTAAGGCTCTTTAAAAGGATCTTTAAGATTCTGAGCAGCACATATGTCAGCCTCTAATAATGATCCATACAAATGGTAGTCCGAATCTTTTCTAAGCCCCATGGTTCTCCAGTGCTAGCTAAAAGCCTTACTAGGCCTCAACCAAAAGGTAGAAATGCAACCACTTTCAATCTCACAAAACCAAGAATGATTCAAGGTAGTCACAAAGATGTTAATAGTGCTGCATAGAGGTTGTGGAGAAGCACCAATATAAGTGTTTGGCCTCTTATGCATGGCGACTACTCTTTCTCTTGCTATAAAACAATTTTTCTTAGTTTTATTGAATCATGAACAATTCCAAATCTCCGAAGATGCAAGTAGCGAAAAGAGTTTAAAAAGAGCTTAAGGAGATGCCAATTTTGGTAGAAATTTTAAGACTTTTATCCTTAGAGGTTTTCTAATAATCACACTTAGATAAAAAGCTTTAATAATTTGTTTATATACATTTAAGACTAAGTTAGGCTTGACTAATGCACCCATTCAAGATAAGCATAATAGGTGGTGCTATTTTAGTAGTTTTGTTAAAGTTTAATTAAAAGATTTTAACTAATCCACCCAAGATGGGCCCAGTTATTGACAAATCAATATCTAGGCCTGCACTACACTAATGTGGCCCACACTTATACGTCTAGCCTTATATTAAGTCGTAAAAGGATTGGTTTAAAACTAAGCCTATTTAACTTAATAATTAAAACTTTTGGCTAACCTTTTTTTTACATGAAAGAAAGTTTAATTCTCAATTAAATTTCTAGCCCAAGTAAAATAATTTTACTCCATGTAAGTATAATTAAATAATTACCTAATTTGTTATAAATAATTTTTAGCCCTAAAACAAATATCCTTATTACCTTGTCTACAATTAGACATTACCTTGGTAAGACTTTCTTATCTTTAGAGTCACATTAAGATATCTCTAATTAGATTTCATAAATCTAATTTATGTCTTAAATAATTATTAATTGAACTAATTCAATTAAGTCATCCTCATTTTACCTTTTGCTTAGCTATGCCACACATAATTAAATCCTAGATCTAATCCAACAAATTCATCTTATTGTGTGTGACCCATTAGGTTCCCAAAATGATGGCAATGAACATAATTAATTTCATTAATCCTGTTCATAGATCAAGAGTGAGATCTAGCAACCTATTATGACTACACAAATGTTGAAGAGTCAATAAGACTTCATAAAAGTATTCTAGTAACCAACTTATCAGTGTGGTATGGTCCTTTCACCATATATCTCAGAATAAGCATGAGTACCATGTAATTTGTACTTATGTTTTAATCCATATTAGATCTTACAACTAATGGTTAACAATCAAGAATCTATAAGGAACGATTCTTAATAATTCACTATGTTTTGGCCATAGATTTTAATCCACTTAACTATAGTTAAGATCATTCAAGATGTCTCCAATGTCATTAGGAGTGGTGAATCCTATTTGGATCATTTATCCATTTACTATATGCTTTATGCCATACCCAAAACCACTTTTCATTTGGCATCCATCCTTGTGACCTATTCATGATGATCTATAAATATGACACTCCCTATATGAGATGACTTGGTATCATAAGTTTGAGGACTGTTTATACAACTAGCACATGAGAACATATTCCATGCACACTTAAGCGACTAATACCGAATAAAGTTCTTATACGAGCAAAACAAGCAACCTCATACCATCCCAAGTATCTCGCATACTTCAACTTATGAGATCGGTTGCTTACTTCATAGGTAAGAGGCATAAAATATGTTGGTCTTTAAGCTTTGTCAATGCCCCGTCTTGACACTATGATGACCAATAATGTTACGAGAAGCCTAGATTTGATGCATAAGGATCTTCTAATTTCAACACTTTACAATTCCTTAGCAAGGCATTTTAAGTTCCATGGCCTTCATCCAATTAGTGGTTTCATGATAATCAATCATGCCACTAACATAAATTAAGACTTTGTGTTACTTAACTAGTAACGGGTATGCAGTTAATTGATTATAATCCCATGACCTAATCTAATTGTTTTAAAAGTATACACTTATAATAGTGATATAAAAATAGCCTTCTAGTGATTAGTTTACTAGTGCAATTCAATCCTTTTCACCATATACCTTAGAAACCATGGTGTAATGTATATTTATGAAACCTTTCATATTTATTCTTTTAGCTATTTGGATAATGCTAGTAAATTCTAAAATGTTCTTAACATTCTAAATACATCATGCTTTGGCCAAAGATTTGATGATAATAACATAAGCTTTGAACAATTGACATATGTTTCTTAATTATCACTTAGAATGGCGAATTCTCTCTTAACTACTCATTTACTTTCATATGCTTCATGTCATGCTTAAAGTCACTAAGGGTGTTAATTATTTGGTTCTAATTGAATTAACTGACTGCAATAGAATTCAATTTGGTTAATCGCTTAACCAAAAAAATTTTGGTCTAGTCAATAGGTAAAGAGTTTTATATTATTGATTAAATTGATTCGATTAAGCAAAGTTAATTGAATTAATTGGTTTAGCCAAAATTTACCAAAATGGCAATACCATATGCCATTTAAGGTCTATTTTTTAATTTAATTAATTTACAAAAAAAAAATAAAGGCTATTCAAAAGTGAAAATATTACTATTTTTTTACTCGAAACCTCGACATAAACCAAGTAACCCATGTTTTATTTCCCTTCTTTTTATCTTAGCTGCCTTCATCTCTGAATCGTCTAATTTTAGTTATCCAAGCTTTCTTTACACTTTTCTCTTAAGGTTGAATTTTCTCTCATCACTCAATAATCATCTGAGCCTCTTTTCCAAGATTTATCTCCTATCCATCTCACTTTTACTCATGAACTCCATCTTGAGCCTCTTGTCGATCATCCTTCATCTCGGTTAGTTTGTTAATCACTGAATCAAGCTTATTTTACTTTTTTCTTGTTGATTCTATCATTTGTTTATTACGATTTATATTAGGGTTTGTTGTTTTAACTTTTTTCTAGCTAATCAATAATTGATCAAATTAACTAAAATTTTTATGGTTTGATTAATTCATCATTTTATTTATTTGGTTCAGTGAATGATTATGCTAAAAATAAATTTGTTTAATTTAGTTTTAGGTAATTTGATTTAGTTATTAACCAAATCAATCGATGAACACACCTAATGTTCACCGTACTATAGGCTTCTTGTGAGTTATTCGATGAAATCAAAACATGGCAATTTACATATAAGGTAACTTGACATATCAAGCCTGAAGACTATTTACATAACTTATGTGACAATTTACACAACTATTACATAAGAACATTTCCATATATATATATATATATATATATTTGCATGAGCTACCACATGGAGTTCAGATAATAAGTCATGTTCAATGAATTTGTTCTATAAGAAACCCTCACATTTTATCCTTAAGTATCTTTAAACTCCAATCTATTAGATCGATTGATTACTTTCAAAGTTAAAAAGCTTAATATATACCAATTTTTAGCATTATCAATGTCTGGTCTTAACAATACAATGATTAAGAATAAATTTAGGTATATCACTTTAATGCATAAGGATTTTATAATTATAATATTTACAATTTCTTAATAAGGACATTATGTTCCATGGATTTCATCTTTTTAGCTTATGGTAACTCTTTATTTGAATTGACTAATTGATTAACAAAAATGTCTATCACATATATAATATCTTATTAGTGATTAACATGTATTAGAAGTGTATAACTTCCAAAATTGATTAACCATCTTGGGTAGACCTGTTAATTGGAACGAGTTAGGTTGATTTCAGGTTGTGCCGACTCAATTTTGTTTTTTTTTTTTCAATTTTCGAGTCATTTTCAAGTTCTAATCATTTCAAGTTTATGTCACTTCGATTTTGTGTCATTTTTGTTTCGGTTTCAATCTGGTCAAACACTTGAGTTAATTAGGTTTAGGTTATTTTGGGTTTAGGATAGTTGGGTTTAACATTTGGGTTACAGGATCGAGTCAATCAGGTTTAAGACTAAGGTTTATCAGGTTTGGTCATTTTGGGCTCAGCTCATTTTAGGTTAATGGTTTAGGTCATTTCAATTCAAGTCATTTTGGGTTCGAGTTAATTCGAGTTCAAGTCATTTTAGGTTTTTATCATTCTTGATTCATGTCATTTCCAGTTCAGATTTTTGACTTGTTTTATCAAATCGAGTTAGATATTAGGTTCTAGTAAGTTGGTTAGGATTTTCAAGTTTGGATCAGAATTGACAAGTCTACTCGAGAGCATATCCCAACAACTAGAGGTAGTATGGGTTGAATTGTGCCAAAACCTAATTAAAATTATTTTTACTTGCAAAGCTCGGTTCAAGGTGGTCTATGCTGAGTATGAAATATCATTTTATTATTTGCTATATTTAGAAATTATTTTCAAATTAGTATTTATATAAATTCATAATTAAATTTAACTAAAAATCAAGGAACAAAAATCATACTTTGAAATTTTCTCTTGGTTCAATCATGGCCAATTTTATAAGATGTAAGTTTAAGACAAAACCCGACTCTTACCTTCTTCAAAAGGTGAAAGGAAATAAAAACTTAATAATTTCAAGGAATAAAAAATCAAACCAGTGATTAAATGGGTCGAACCATTGGTTTCGAATTTAATTGTCAGTTCAACCACATCCTAATATACATAATTAAGAAAAATCAAAATAATTAAGAAAAAATCAAAAAATCAAAAATAAAAAGTAAGGAAAATAAGAAAAAATGTGAATTTAAAAATAAATAATAAATAATATAAGTAACATAAAAGTCTATTATAAATTTATAAATTATAACAAAAAGTACTAAAAATCCAAACTTTAAAATATGCAAACAACAAAATGTAAAGTGTTACTATCACACATTAACAATAACTATAACAAAGCATATATCCAATCCAAGTAAATGTTTCCAAAAATCTTGTTTCAATTTTTGAACCATATTTTTATAAACATATTTTACAATCAAGAGAGTTATCACATATATATATATATATATGCCTTAATAATATCTGTTTTTAGCATGTTAATGCATTGATGGAGTGAAAATGTTAAAATTTCATAAACAAGTGGTAAATGAGATTTAGGTAGTAAATGAGATTTACTCATTTAGGGATTTATGATCCGAATATAAAACAAAAAAGAGAAGAGACCAACAATAAGAGGTATTTAATTCTAAATTTTATTTTGTATTTTAGGTTGTATTTTGTTTTAAATTTGGTTGTATTTTGGGCTTAAATTCAAGTTTAAATTTGAGTTAAATTTGGATATAATATGTTCTATCATTTTTTTATAGGTTGTTTTGGTTTCCATTTCCGATTAGTGATTATATTCGATTAGATAAAAATCTAGTTATATGTTTACTATTAAACCACTAGACCAACTTGTGTTTGGTTGAACTAGTTAGTCTGATCCTATTTTTTCATCATCAAATAATTCTAATAAGAAAAAAACAAGCAAATAGCAACCAAAGCTGAAGTTGAGATAAAAATGAAGAAAAATGTTTGTAAAGAAGAAAACAAACTCTGGAGTTCATGTAAAGTTATACATATATAAGGAAAAATTTTGCTGTTGGTCCCCATATATCTCCAAATTTATGTTTTAATCTCTCTATTATAATTTCTATATATTTAATCTCTTATTATGTAGTTTTAAAATTTTTAAACCAATTAACAACAATATTATTATTCTTCCAATAAAAATGCTAATGTGGATGTTGACTTGTTGGTGTGGCCATTGATTTTGTTGACGTAGCGAGATTTTGTCAGCAAAATTTTTCAAACAAGTGGTGCTACCAGTCCATGTTCTTATACCAAAGTACGGCTTTAATCCATGTAAAAAGATTTTGAAAATTTTTATTCCTATATTTTTCAAGATTTCAAATTTTTGATCCAATCTTAAAAATGTTAAGAAATGATTAAAAATATTCAAATAAAAATATTTTATAAATACACATTTTTAAATAATAAAATATATTTTTTTGCTAATGCTAATAATTTATTATTAAAATATAAAAATATTTGTATTTAATAATATTCAAGAAATATTTAGAATTAAAATATTGAATTCTTTTATTTTAAATTAAAATGAAATAAAGTTGTTTTCAATAACATAACAATATATCTTATTGAATCAAGTTAAGTTTGGGTATAAAAATTATGTTGGAGATATGATTCAACTAAAATTAAATTTTCAGAGTTTACCAAGCACTTTTACTAATGAATATCATTTTTCCTTGAAATTTTGAAAAATAATTTTCGAAAAATAGATTTCATTTATCGTTGATCAATAATATTTATGCTGCTATAATATGCAATTTATTTTCACGTGATTTCTTAGCTTGTTTTTAAAATTTTATTATTTAATTAAGTCTCCTTGTAGTTTTTATGCTCATTTTGTCTTTAAAGTTATTATATTTTCGGTGTTAGGGTTTTGGTTGATTCTTTTGTTTATCTCAATTAAAATTTGACTGCTTTAATAATATAAATATTTTTAAAAATTTTCTAATAAATATTACTTTTTTCAATATTTGTATTAATAAATATTGTACCAATACTTTTATTTTAAATATAAATATAAATATAATCAAGTCTTTGTATAATTTGAATATTTATAACTATTTTTAATATTTTAAACATTGGATCAAAATTTGAAATCTTGAAAGGTACATGAATAAAAAAATTTTAAATCATTGTAGAAAGATTACAATTTATTTTTTTCATAAGTACAAGAACTAATAGCATCATTTGCATGAAAAGTTTTGTTAATTAAGCTTATCATATCAGCAAAGTCAATGATCATATCAACAAGTTGACATTAATGTTAGCATTTTGAACGGAAGAATAGGAAGTGTTGATAGTAGAAAGGCTAAAACTTAAATTTAAATACAATTTAAGGGTTAGTAGTAGAATTTATCCTTTTTATAAAACTTTTTGTCTTTATTTATTTATCTTTATCTTTTTAGGGTTTAAAATTAATTTTGTTCAGAGATGCATGGCTGTCCTTTCTAGAAGTGTACTTATGCAACCTCAAATCTTAATTTTCTTTCGTAGATATAAATGTGTTTTACTATTTATCCCACACCCATTTGGGTTTAATTCAAGGAACGTAAAGAAAACACTTTCCGCAAACACTATCATTTCAAGTGTTCCTCAAAACATGCAAAAAAGAAAACGGAAAAGAAAATTGCAAGGAAAAGAGGGAAGTAAGCTGTGAAGTTGAGGGAAGGACTGGCAAAACGCAAAACTAAACTAGCAGGGTGCGGGGACTGGAGTGGCAGAATGAAAAAGATAAAAGGTGGACTGACGGTTGAGACGTTGAGGCTGCTGGTGTGGCAAAGGACACGATAAACTCATTGAACATCAGAGTAATTGCCCTAGAAGGGGGGGGGGAAGAGGAAAAATAAATAAACTTTGACTAATGAAAAGGGCTTTATTTTTGGGCTTTAATTTTTAATCTGCCGAATGAATGGATCAAAATCAGTGACTTTTTAATAAAATTGAGCCTAAAACCTCAAGGCTGAGAAAATATCATAAATCTGGTTTTTTTAGAGATCCACCACGTTAATCGATTCCTTATGGTTCACTCTTTTAGTTTTTGTAATACATATAGGTGGACCATCTGATCTATTAGTTATCAGTTAATAATCGATTCCTTTTAGCTCACTTTATTATTATTATTTGTTTTAATTTTAGTATTATATAAAATTGAGCTACCACACCTTTCGATTTTCAGAAAAAATAAGTTAAATCAATTGATTTGATATTTTTTTCATTAACAAAATTATTATTTTATTATTTAGATTATAATCCAACTGGATGGTGGGTCAACTCAAATAATAGAAACTTCTTACAAATTTGATGCTCGGCAAGTAGCGCGCTGTATGATGTTAAGTTTAAAAACGTTGCTAGTATTAAATATATTTATTTAATTTTAATTTAATTAAAAATATGAGTCATGAATTTTATTTAAATTTATTCATATTTATAAATAAATAATTTAAATATTTTAAGATTTAGTCATATTATATTTTTTATTATTTATTTTTTAAAATTATATATTTTTTAAAATTTAATCGTTATTAATTTAATTTTTTTATTAAGTTTAAAAATATAAATAATTTAATATAATTTTTAATTTATATATATGTATTTTTTATATGATAAAATTAGATAATTAACAAATATAAAATTAATATATATTATGTAATAGTAAAATATATGATGCTAGGAGTGCTTGGGCCTTAGAGATTAGCATCAAAGCTCGACTTATTTTTTAATCGAATTTAATTTTTTATTTAAGCTTATCTTTTAAACTTAATATTTTTATTCAAACTTTTTCAAATATCAAACAAGACTTCGAATGTAGACAAATAACTTCTCTTGCATGATATATCCACGTGGCATGTGAAATGAAGAATTCTCTATGGTGGGGGGAAACAATTCCACAAATCTACGTCGGTGCCGCTCGAGCCTTTCTTTTTTTTAATTGTCAATGGCCTCGCGACCCCATGATCCCATCCCATGCTACAGCATGCACCTTGCATGCCTAAGGAACATGAACAGAAAACGGCATGCAGTACAGGAAACCGTCTTTGCCAGCTTCGCACCAAATTACAGAGACTATTATATATTCACAAAGAAAATATAAAATCATTATTATCCATTAATTTAACAGGGAGAGAGAGATCCCTTTGACAGTGGATTATGTTCTGAATTTCTATTTTCCCTTGCATTATGGTAGCTGTGAAAGGTATGAACTATTGTTTATTTATTTATTTATTTGTTTATTTTTGCATCTGATCTAATCAGATTATGGTTTTGACGAAGATTTCAAATTTTCTCGAATATTTCCGAAAGGGCAACTTGATTTGGTCGTAGAATTAGAACAGCACCAAAGAAATCTTTGTTGTCACCAACCTCAATTCCCTTCTGTAGCAGTTACGTTTCCGTATTCAAAGATTTTATTTCAAATTAAACCTATAATTAAATGAAAAAGGAGTTTACTTTTGTGAGAATGAATGTATTATTTTCCCATTCTATCTTTCTGTCTATATTGCTTACCGATTACCAGATTCAATTCAACGCAAGCTAAAGTCAATCCCAGTGTTGTCACCTACCACACAATTAATCTAGCTGCCATGTCCATTATGTCCTGCCTTCTAAGACCAGACCAACAATTGTGTTGGTCCCTTTATTTAGTCATGGAATATCATAACCCCATACCTTTAGTTTTGGACTTATTTTCATTCTATTATCTTATATCTTATATAAAAAAAATAAAAGTTACAGCTTTTGACAAAAAAATCTTACATATAGAGTTCATATTTTGACGTATGGATGATCTTAAAAAATTCATCTATTACTACTGTTATTATTTACCTTAAATGCCTCTTAATTAAAAGGATATTAAAATTAATAAAACTTTAATTACCGTCATTGATATAGATTATAGAGATAATTTTGTACAATCCTTTTATAGCTATAAATATTCAATTATTAAATTACATCTGTGAAAAGATATACTTTTCAACATTTTAAACTATAACTTATTTATTGGCTCCACCTTTTAAATTATATAAATACATTTATTATCTATATATAATGATGGAAATTAATGTATTTTATTTATTAAAATTTAATTATTTTGATCAAATTAATTAGAGTTATTACGTTTAAATATCAAATATTCTTACCTTATATAAATAAGTTAGAATTAATTTTACCAATTATAGAAATAAAATAAGTAAATAAATAAAAAACTAATTAATCATGAATTTATTTAATGAAATTTATTTTAAGAGTATTATATATTTAAAAAGAAATTAATTGAATCAATTCAGTCAAAAAAACTATTTTTAATTCATTAAAAATGCATCAAATGGATAAAATAAAATTTTAAATAATAAAGTATTTCACAAAAGAAAAAATGCGAATAATCTAAGTATTTATCTTAAATTTATATCATGTGTCCATTATTTATATTTTTTATTTGATTTTATTTTAGCTAAATTAATTACATTTATATTTAATAGCTTAAATCTCTCTCAATTAATCTTAATTTTTAATTTGATTTTGATTTGATTATGATCAAATATAATTAATTTTAATAGCTTAAATAACTCCCAATTAATTTAAACTTCTAATAGTAAAGTTCAAGACTACAAATATTGGTTGCTTTCAGTGGTTAATTGGTTAACTAAAACGACTCAACCAAGAAGAACCATGATATTTGATCATGCTCCAGAAGAACTATTCATGTGATGGTTAGCAAATAAATTGAGCATCAGTTTTTTCATAAACGTTTTAGTCTCAAGGTGTGTATGCTAGTTGCTTTCTCCACACTTCCTATACTTACTCATATAATTTTAGTTTTAGTTTAGGGCTATTTTTATGATGTTATTAGTAAATATGTAATACTTGCATAATTTTTGTTTTGGTGGCCATTCCTGCAATATAAATATGTATTAATTGTTTTGCAAGGTATAAGGTATCAAGGTTTACTTTAATATTTTGATTCCATTATGTACTTTTTTTTGTTTGCTTCTTTATTT
>JBBYHO010000010.1:6176258-6205295 GCA_038382025.1 Adansonia gregorii | reverse complement strand
TTCTAATATTTCTTTTTAGTTCTAAAACTTTCAGGTATAGTAGGTTTCAAATTTAATATTTAAATCAATATATATATGCGCAATCCTATTTCAATCTATTCAATTATTTACTTTAAGTTGTATGTTGCATTTTCTTTTATTTTAATTTTAAAAGTATATACGTTTTAGTATTTTTGTATTTTCAGTATTTCGTGTTGATTTTCTTTTATTCTTTAACTTGAACTTTTGACTAGTGGATAGATAAAATTCCCAATCTTAAATTCCCATGTGTATGTGTCAAAAAAATAATTATTAAAACCCAATGCCTTTTAAATATCTCATTCGTTTGTTTTAGAATCGATTCGATAAAAAAGAAGTAGCTTAGTTGAATTTTGCACCCCAATGCTTTTGAGGGGAATTTGATTGCAAAATTAAGCTTGCCTAAATTTTAATAACATCACTGTTTATCCAAAATCTGCATTTAATTTTTAATTAACTATGGTTTTTTGGTTTTTTTTTTTTCCATTATGCGTCAGATTAGTTTATTCCCTAAACTATAAAGTTCAATTCTCTATAATTTCTTATAGCAAGGAATATTATTTTTTATGATTTTGCTCTTATCAAAAATAATTTTTTAAATTTGTTTTACTTTGGCCCATATCTTCTATTGTTTTTCGATGCTCATATAAAAACTTTTTAATCTCTCTGATATATTTGTTTACTTATGTGACTAATAAATTACCTTTTTTTTTTTAATTTTGGTAAAAAGTAACCATATATTGAAATTAGTGCTTAAAAGATATTTTTTAGCTATATAAATAACCAATATTTTAATATATTCAGGATTACAATTACTAAATTGTTTGGTTATGGAAGAAAAATAATGTTAAATGGACTGGATTTGGAGTTGGAATTTAGTTTAAATTGATTGATAATTTTTAAAAGATAATAGTTAATAAATTTGAGCTTCAAATTTACTATCTAAGATTTTATTTAAATTTAATATTTATGACTTTTTTTCAATATATTTTTTTAAAAAAATTTTAATTTTAATATTAAAAAAATCAGATCGTATCATTCGATTCAATCGAAATTCAATTAATATGATGATTTAAAGATGTACATATAGTTGAATTTTAAAGAAACAAACAGAGTAGCTAGAAAATAAAAAAAAATAAAAAAAATAAAAATTGGATAAAATTGGATTTAAGATATTATATCCAAATTAATCCCAAATTTAAAGCTTAAAATACAATAAAAAAACGTTTGACCAAAAATATTAAAACTCAAAAGAAAAAAAAAACATTTTCTCCCATTATCCCTTGCTCGATACACTAACCCCCACCAACAACCTGCAAAAGTTGCTTATATTATTAATTTTTATTTTTTATTTTTTCAAATATTTTTTAATTATTTTTATTTTTTAATCACTTAACATCAAAATATGATTCAACTAACAATTAAATTAATTAAACCAAAAATTAATACTTTAACCGATTTATTTTTTTTATTTATTGATTAAGTTTTGCTATGGCTTATTTTCCGGAGGGGAGAAAAGCGTCTTGTTTAATGTACCTAGATGGAACACCGACCAAGAAAACACGGGAAATGTTAAAAATCTCGCATTAATTTGATAATAAAAGCTTTTTTGGTGGTAGATATATTGACGTATCGTAAATTTGTAACAACTAAAATAGGCGAGGTCCAACCCATTTTGTGATATAAATGCCCAAGAAAAATAAAAAACATAGATATCTTTCCTTCCCAAAAGGCCAAACCCCTTCTATTAAAAAAATAAAATCGGAGACTAGCCCCCCGCCACACATATATATGTATATAGCACAAGGGGAACAAACCCTGTGGCCTGTCTCATTGGCGACAAAAAGGCTTTTGTCTTTCAGTTTTCGAAGGATATAGAACACCGCTGGAGAGGCATTCAGAGGGAAAAGGAAAGATGGTTTTTGAAAAGGGAACGTCATTGTTGGAAGATTTGATAGAGAAAGCTGGAGGCTGTGCTGTCATTGATGGGGGTTTTGCTACTCAGCTTGAGAGTCATGGTGCTTCCATTAATGACCCACTTTGGAGCGCTCTTTGCTTGATCAAAGACCCTGACCTTATCAAGCAGGTACCTTTCGGTCTTTTTTCCTTTTATTTCTCCACGAGCTTTGAGGGAAATATGTGTGTTGGTGTTTTAAAATTGTGTCCGTGTGAAATGGGAAAGAAAAAAAAATAAGGCTTTTGGTTGCTGGGATTTCTGAAAATATGTTCTAAAACATTGCATAATATTTGAAACCTGGTCTTAAATTTTTAAATCAGTGTGGACTCTTCAAATGTGCAGGTTCATCTGGAGTATCTGGAGGCTGGTGCAGATATCTTGGTTACTTCGTCTTACCAGGTTTGTTAATTAATGTTTATTGATTAGTTTTCAGATTGAGCCAAATAAATTCATTTGTTAGGCAAATGGTTGATCCGCCTTTATTCTATTCCTACTATTGATCAGGTGAAAAAGATTGCCTCTGATTTTAATAGGTTGTGAGGTCCTAGTGCCAAAACTGGTCCTGAGGGATTTCTAGCCGGCAATAGTTGAATTACATGCACAGATTTGTTTCTGCAAGCGTTTAAAAAGTGATTATTAGGAGATATGTAAATTTTTATGCTTCCTTTTTGAATGAAATGAGTCATATCATTTCTCAGATTCCTATCATAGCGCCTGAACTATTCCTATTTGAATCCATTTTGAGTCTGAGGGGATGGAGAAAATTTTCTTGTGAAAATTTCATAAAAATATCCAGATTATCTTATTTTCCTTCAGTTGGCTTATTAATGAGCCAAACAGAAAATTCTGCAGTTGTCGTCTTTTTTGTTCTTTTGCAATGACTGATTTCTTGGACAAAACCGACATGTCTTTGTACAAACTTGCCTGCCTTCAGATTAGAGGGACTAAGTTTAATATGAGGTGATAGTAAATGATAAACCCACTATTAATAATAATTATTCAGCCTTTTCAGATTTGAATAACTCTTTTTCTTAATAACTTGGAAGGAAGGCTGAAGAAACAATATTCAGCTTCCTGAAACTGATTATGACTTGCTACCAAACAGAACCGGCGTTTGTCACTTTATCTTGCTTTGGCTTTCTGATTTTCCACCTAATACTTATCATCATGGTTGTCTCTAATTTATATATACAGGCCACCATTCCTGGATTCCTGTCCAGGGGACTGTCCATTGAAGAAGGGGAGTCGTTACTAGAGAAGAGTGTCAAATTGGCCTTGGAAGCCCGTGATAAGTTCTGGGATGCTGTAGGAAGTGTTCCAGGGAATATCTACAACCGAGCTTTGATTGCAGCCTCTATTGGAAGTTATGGAGCATATCTGGCTGATGGTTCAGAATACAGGTTTCAGAATATTTGTATAAATTAAAAGATTTTCAAAATCTTTTAGCTATCAGACATCTTTCATTAGCTTAACATGATGACGTTATCTGCATGGGCTTTTGTCTTCAGTGGTTGCTATGGACCAGAAGTAAATCTGGATAAGCTGAAAGATTTTCACCGGCGCAGATTGCAAGTTCTTGTTGAAGCAGGTCCAGATTTGCTAGCCTTTGAGACCATCCCTAATAAACTTGAAGCTCAGGTTTGTTCTTTTGCATATTTCATTTCTTATGTACCATATATACTGATGGAGCATTCAGCAGGAATGGCAATTTGTTTAATGACTGGATGTTGGTTACAAACTGTGGTTAGTGAATGTACTTTAATGATTGCGGATCAAATCTATTATAAGAATATCATGTTCATGCATTGCAAGGAGTAATTCTTATTATCCTCTATATATATATATATATATATATATATTTTTTTTTTCCTTTAATGTCTTATTCTTATTCAAAGAAAAAGAAAATAACAGCGTATCAAGTTCAGTGATTCCTCTTGCAATTTTAGGAAAGCAAATGAACTTGTTCTTATTCTTTTGAGATTATTGTCCTTTCCATGTAGGAAGTTACATTCTTCTTTAGCTTTTCAAGTTCCCAGTGTATCTCTTATCCATTCTGCAATGTTCTCCAAAATCAAAACCAAGCAGCAATAAGTTGTGCATGTTTAACGCACACTGACTGCAAAGGATTGATCATCAATCACTCTTCATGACTCAGTGTTGCATACATTTCGTTTGAAAATTTACATTCTCACGGGAAGATTTTTCACAGTCATTAAAAATGCAACCAAAATGGTACTTGTAGTCCTATACATATTAGCTCTATTCAAATTGCTCATAATTAGTGCTAAAGCACTCATTCAGAGTGCAGAAATCTAATTTTACTTTTGAGCTGCGGCGGAGCATAAAATTTCCTGGTGTTCTGATGCTCTTCACAATATTCTTTTATTTTCCTTATCCTATTGACTGGATTTTCCCTTGACAGCGTTACAGCTTCTTTCTATCTGCAATTGCAGGCCTGTGTTGAGTTGCTTGAGGAAGAAAACATTCAAATTCCATCATGGATCTGCTTCAGTTGTGTAGATGGTGAGAATGCCCCATCAGGAGAGAGTTTTGAGGAGTGCTTTGATGTATTAAACAAAAGCGCGAAAGTAAATGCAGTTGGCATAAATTGTGCACCTCCCCATTTTATTGAAAACCTCGTCTGCAAATTTAAGGAGGTAAATTCCTTCAAGCAGCGGGCAGATAATCTAGTGTCTGGTTTTAAGATGAAAATCAGTTCCTTTTTTTTTTTTAAGAAAAAAGGTGATATAATAAACTAATGAGTCTAACTGTACCTGCCCATTGTTCCAGTTGACGACAAAGGCGATTGTCGTTTATCCAAATAGCGGGGAGATATGGGATGGTAGGGCTGAGAAATGGCTGGTAAGTTCCATTTATTTTATGACTTGGTTTAGCAAATTCTCTGCTACTAGTTAAGCAAAAAACATGTTGAATCCACCTGTAATGGACTTTCTTCTTTGATTAACTAACAGCCATCAAAGTGCTTCGGTGATGACAAATTTGAGTTATTGGCACCAAGATGGCGTGAGTTAGGAGCTAAAGTAATTGGCGGTTGCTGTCGGACAACACCCTCCACAATTCGAGCTGTATCAAGGGCCTTGAAAGAAAAATCCTTAATAAATTGAAGATGGGTCATCGGATTCATTGCTTTGTGACTAGCTGCAGTTCATAGATTCAGCCGCCGCTCTTTATAGCTTAGATCTTGTTGCGTGCCACGTCAATTCTTTTTCAAATGGAATAGAGAGAAAATGAAATAAAAAAAATACAGGTATACGTAGTTTAATTGTGGTGGATTGAATTGAATAAATGTAGTATTATATTGTTTAATTGATTAAAATGATATTAAAAATTATATCATATATATTAGAATTGGTTACACCAGTGTTTAGAAAATAAATAATAATAAACTTTTTTTATTAATGTAGGTAGTTTTTTTAAGGATTATAGATTGTTTTATTATAAAAGTAGATAGATTTGAATTTAAAAAAATGTAAAAAAATTTAAAATATCAAAATATTCTTAATATTATATTTATTCATTATTTTTTATTATATTTTGAATTATTTTAATAAAAGAAGTGATTGAGTTAACTCTTTACACAATTCAATCACTTTTTTATATTAGTAAAGAAGTGTAAAATGACGTTCCTTCTGAATTAAATAATGATTTTTGTTTGTATCATTAAATTTCTATACAAGTTTAAATTAATTATATTAATAATAAATTTATAAAATTATTTATAAAAATATTTTAATAAAAATAACATCTATAAATATTTTTATATATTATATTTAAAATGTTATTTAGTATTATATTAAAAATAATAAATATTATTTAATAAATATATATAATTTGCATAAGATATTTAAATATATAAAATAATATTTAAATATGAAGATATCTATAAAATATATAAAAATAAATTTCTTTCAGTTTTCTTTTTTCGGTTTACATACAAACCATTTTCTTTTTTCATTTTTTCACTCTTTAAACATTTTACTGGCTCTCTTCAAGCCAGCCACTGCCGCAACCCAGAAACTAGAATAATTTTGACTCCATCCACGGTTAAGGACAGCGTTTAAGATAAACCAAAAGAAATTAGAGGTTATCACTGTATAAAAATATTCTTTTCCCTCCTTATAAGCTAACTCTGTAAATTCTGACTCGGATTCAAAAAATTTGATCAGTCAATCTAAATTCAAATTTGATTTAATTTAATTTGATTGAAAAAAGTTAATAACCCGAAACCGATCAACCTGAACTCGAAAATGATCTAAACTTGAAATGATCCGAACAATTAATCTAAAATTATACTTACCAAACTTATATTAAGTATAATTTTATTTTAAAAACATTGAGTTCTTTCAAATAATACTTACTATATAAATTATTAATTTATTTTATTATCTTATTTTATAACTTGTAATTATATTGGATTGTCATAAAGTATGCAAATACCATTTGGTATGTATAAATTGATTATGTTTCTATTTTTATTTTCTATTATGTAAAATAATGCAATAATTATATACGCGCCTATTATAATAAATTTTAATAGTTGATTAATTTAAACGTTTTAAATTGTTATTGTAAAAGAAAGAAAGCATTTCTGTTGTTTTATTTATAACCTACAAAAATATTGCTTAGTAAAACTTTATATAACCATTGCTGTTTTATTTATAATTTTTTACTTCTCATTTGGGTATGATAAATACATTCGTAATTATCATTGTCAAAGATCGGAGATATTTTTATTTCTTTAGTTGAACCTGAATAAGAGAATTAAAAAAATTTCAAATTACAATTAATTGAAAATTCAATATTCAACCAAGTAAATGTTTAAAAAAACTTCTGTATAGTTTTGCAAGATGTTTGAAATTAATAGTGCAATTCGATAATCCTTGAAAATTCAATATTGAAAGACATTGATCTACTTTGCTAACTTTCTATGTATAAACATAACAAATTTGCAACAAAAGAAATAAGTCATTACCTTCCTAGTCGAATCAAAACATAACGCCAAAATTTCTTCAAATATATTTTTCAAAAAATCTTTTAGCAAGCAAATATTTGAGAGAGATATTTTAAAAATATTTCTGCTTTCATTGCTGCAACTTAAAATGCCATATGATCTTAATAGTAGATAAAATTATATTTAATGGAAAGAAATAAAAAGTATCTTTCTACTAGCAAGGATAATGGATTAAGTTTTATTGATCTTTTAATTATTTTTTGAAGTTTTTGTGCTGAAATTAGGTATGGATAATAGGTTAATGGTTTAATTTTTATTGGCTTATTGGATTTTAGGTTAGTTTGGTTAAAATGTTATTAGGCAACAACATCATTTTAGTTATACTAATTTTTTTTTTACTGCCTTTTAGGTAATAATATTTGTTAAAAAAAACTGGTAGTGATATTTGCTAAATAAATAGATAACATAAATTTTGATAGTGATATTTACTAAAAAATTATTAAATAATAATAATTTAAGTAAAACTAATACTTGAATTTGAAATATAATTCAATTATAAAAAAAATCCAAAATCGAGTAAAAAAATATATTTATTTTATTAAAAATTAAAATATATATTTAAAATATTTTTATTTTTATATTTCAATAAAATTTTAATTAAATATGATTTGAGCAAATAATTTATTTAAATTTAATTTGATTTAATTTTAAAATTGATAAATTAACACAAATGATTTGAACTTGCGTAAATTTAGTATCAAACTTGATTGACCCAAACTCAAAATTATCAAACTCGATGAATCCAAATGTTAAACCTGCTTAATTCAAATCCAAATCTAAATAACTCGAACCCAATTTAACCTAAGTGTTAACCCAATCGACCTGAACCCAAAATGATCCAAACTCGATTAACCTAAGCATTAAACCCAATTGACCCGAATCCGAAAGGATTTGAAATTGAAATGACCTGAACCCGAAATAACCTGAACCTAGAATGATTCAAAATTGAAATGATTCAAACTCGAAATGACCCGAACTAGAAAATAACCTCAAAGTTTTAAAACCCAAAATGACTCAACTCGTAATAACCCGATACGAAACCAACATGGCCACCACTACAAGTAGAAGCAGTCAACTTTATCAGCATATGTAGATTAAATTTATCTACATAGGGTGTTTTTACATTTTCTTTGGCTGTGAACTTGGCTACTCAAAATGCAATTGCAAGCACAAACAATAAAATAATAGACAATTAGTTTTAATTCAAAAGAACAAGAACCGAAAATTGTGACTCTCAGGCAAACGTGAATTTCAAGAAATCAATGTAACTTAATATGTTGGAACTTTCAAGAAATCAATGGCTATTCTCAGGTAAACGTGATTTTCAAAATAGTAGGAGACGAGCAAAGCTTTACTTTGCCCAACCCGAATGCCGATTATTGGCTTATTTGGGGACACTATTGTAGGCCGTTTGGCCGACCGTTTAGGCCTCAGGCCCGCGTTGCAATTTTCAAGATCCGAAACATTGAAAACAATGAAAAGTGTAAATATAAAAATAGATTCATTGAAGTATTTAAATTTTGAAAGCAATGTTAAAAGATTGATATGTGTAATTTGCTATTATGTTACATCTTTAATATACTCTATAGCGATATGTAATTACACTTCGGATTTAATTCTATTGATGGAGTGTAAAAACTACCTTGGAATGTATGAAAAATTATCTTATACACTACAAACAAATTGCCATTTATTGACAGTTTGAAAATCGTCATTAAAACTAAAAAAAAAAGAAAACCATTGTTATAAGTCTCAAAGACCTACACCAACAGTAAAAAAGGCTATTTAGACAAAACATTAAGCAATGGTAAAACCCTCATTGACATAGGTCTATACTGACAAAAATTCAATCGTCGAAATAGGATTTATGGTCTATACTGATGGTAATAGGCATCGCTAAATATGTCATTGTCAACGATGGCCAGATCGATGGTATAATATAGTGATTGTAGATCACCGGTATGGGATCTACTTTAAACAAATTCCATTATACTTATAGCGATGGTTCCAACCAGTAGTATAAAGGCTGTGATTTTATTTTACATTTACCTACATCTAGTCAGTCATTATAGGCCACGTTTTATTATTTTTTCAATAACTAATATTGATTTAATTATTTATAATTCTAATTCAATATATTATATATATATATATATAAAATAAAAGTATTATAAGAAAATAGAAAATATTTAATTGTATTAATTATATATTTATCACAAACCAAATGCATAAAGTGAATAAACAATCCAAACACAAATAAATTGTTTTAATATATGTCGTTACAAACTAAATAGTCATTAACCACATACTAAATAGTCCAAACACAATCATATTCCTAGCTAAGCATAGTCTGCTGAAGTAGCATCTGCATAAAATTGAAACATATGATACAAGTAAAAACAATTAAAGATAAAAGTCCACTATAAGCCCCTATACCATAGTAAATGGAACATTTCAGTCCATATATTATTAAATTCAATATTTTAGTCATTGATTTTTGAAATTATAGCAAATAAAAAAAATAGTTAACAGTGTTAAAAAATCTGTTTAAATGTTGATAAAATGCATGCATATTACGTAATGTGAAATTTTAAATTTTTATATAAAAATAGGTCTAAGTTTAATTTTGGGTTGGAATCATTTTTTGTATAAATTTGAAATTGATCATCACATGATACATCAGCATTTCATTAGCATTCAAATTGTTTTTTCTAACATTGTTACTTATTTTTTCTTAGTTGCTATAATTTTAAAAGTATATGGACTAAAATACTAAATTTAATAGTACAGGGATTAAAATGCTCCATTCACTATAGTATAGAGACTTGTAATGGACTTTTATGGAAATTAAATAGAGAACTCAACATTTATGACTATAATTTGAAAAATGAGTTCTCTCAAATTATGTCAAATTTGGACTACTTGTAGCATCAGGTACCTATAAATATTGCAAATAAAATTAAGAGGCTTAAGATTCATGGTTTTGAATAAAATTATAAGCAAAAGCCCAAAATATATTACCTTTCCATTGAGCAAGCGAGCAGCCGTGGTCAAAACATTTGTTAGGAAATTGTTTATGAAGTATGATAAAACATTATCCAAAACAACTTTAAACTCTTTAAGCCCTGTTTCCAACTGATCTACCTTTTCATTTTGTTACAATATCTTATATTACAAATTCATTATATATAATTAAACTATTTTCTATAAAATTTAAAATTATCTTCCGATTATGTTCATCGTTGGATCTTTTCCTACATTCTCATTCTCCATTTTTGGTGTGGTGTTTACTCCATCAACCTTATTTTTAACCCAATTTGGAGCATTGTATGTATCATTGAATTCATTAGCATGCATTTCTCCATTCGTTTGCTCTCTATCAAACCATGATACATCACCCATATCAAATATATCTCTAAGTTTTGTATGCAACCTAATCTTGATAACCTTCGTCTTGTGACATAGTGTACTTACTTAGCTTGTGATGTTAAAATAAAAGGATCATAAACTAAATTAGTTCCACTATGGGCTAGATGTCAAAAATTGGCAAGTGAAACAAAACTTATCTTACTTACCACCTTTATTTAGATTAATCCAATTAGATTTAATTCAACTAAATGATGTTTGTTAACACCCCATAATAATTAACTTCTCTTTCAATAGGTTGCACATCTCTCGCACTTGCATAACTCATCATTTTGGTAATTACAACTCCACAATTTTGACCTTTCAAGCATCTCTCACATGCTTTTCTCTAGAATCTAAAATCATTGATGATGAAACATTGCATCTTTTAGTCATGTTTATTAGACCTTGAGCACGCCATTAAAGTTGATCTATGAATGCCTGCATTTCCTTGTTTATC
The DNA here is from genome assembly GCA_038382025.1 of Adansonia gregorii. Taxonomy (NCBI): domain Eukaryota; kingdom Viridiplantae; phylum Streptophyta; class Magnoliopsida; order Malvales; family Malvaceae; genus Adansonia; species Adansonia gregorii. The sequence continues at coordinate 6,194,423 of JBBYHO010000010.1, read as the reverse complement.
CAAATGTGCAACCTGGTGTCGTAACATGACCCTTATATGAATCCTGACTAGCTCGCTTAAAAGGTGGGTGTACCCCTCTTTTCTATATATATATGTCATTATTTTTTTTTCATTTTTGAAGGCCATGTCATTATTGTTATTTTTTTTTATTTTTGGGGATAAGCCATTGAGAAGAATTGCTTACTCAACTTAACCCTAAATAGTTGTTATGAAATAACTATTTATTTTAGAGTTACCATTAATCTATCTTAATTAAGTAAAATTGGTCACTCACTGGAGTTTGTGTTTTAAGGGCTATGAAACCCTTGAAAACAAACTCCAGGATTTGAGATAATACCATAGATCATATGAAAGAGCTCCAGAGTCAACTACAATCACGACTAAGAAACGATCCTTCTTATGACACCCGATAATCATTATCTTATTGATCACATGTTAATTTAAACTATGATATTTATTCAGTTTCAATATTCAATATTTAATTAGAATTACCACATATCAAAATTTCATAACATAAATTTATTATTCCATACGAGAAAATCATGTTTTTATTTTTTTTTTGAAAATCAAAATATCTTCCATACTCCATTGGAGAACCAACAGAATACAAAAGATCAAAATATCAATCTCTTTCATACCCCACTGAAAAATTGAAGGAACATAAAAGGTTTTAAAATCAAAATACCTTTCACACCCCGCCAAAGAGCTAGAGGAATATGAAAAGTTTTATTTTTACAAAACTTGAAAAATCTTGATTTTCATTTTGAAAAGAATGTCTCATTATTAAAATAATCCATAGAACACATTTCATATACTAGGAGAAATTCCATGTGCTATTTTAATTTAGAGACGTTGCGTTAATTTAAAAATTTTGATTTTATTTAGGTAATAATAAAAAAAATACCTTAAGACTTGGTTTAGATGAAATGTACTACACTTGACTCTAAGGATCTAAATTTGGTTGATCTAATCAACATGTCCCTTAAAAAACACCTTCAACATAAAAGTATCTTGATAACCCCAAAAGACTCAGTTTAATAGTAAATTACCAAAATACCCCTAAAGTATACGTTGGACATATAAGTATCTTGATGCCCTAAAGGATTCTATAACTTCATAGATAAACAAACATATTCCTACTATGTACCTTCGATATACAAGTATCTTGGTGATCTTATAAGACTTAATTCTAATATAAATTTCCCTAACGTTTACCTTCAACGTATTGTAGTAGCCCTAAAAGACTCAATAACTTCATAAAAGGCAAACTTATCACTATTATGCACATTGACATAGAAGCATCCAGTAATCATGAAAGATTCGATTTTAAAATAAATTACTAAAATACCCTTAGGTTGTACCTTCGACATATAAGTATCCCCATACCTTAAAGGACTCAATAACAATGTGAAATAACAATTATACCCGAAGTAGACATCTCATTTTGTCCAGGCCAATCTCTGGCAACCCAAGGCATAATCAAAGAGTGATAAAATCAAAAATAAAAATAAAGCTTGGGGACGATCATCGCCTGGTGAAAAAGTTTTTAGGAAGTTCTAAAATGCCTATAGGCCGTATTAAAGAAAATATAAAAACGAGGCATCAAAGGCCACTTTTCATGTTGTCACCAAGGTTATACACAAATTAATTTCCTATTGTTTGTGACTAAGTTGAGGTAAATCGGGAAGATGCTGGTTCGTACAAGTTATATTGCAAGTGCAAATACTAATACAAGGCCTTTGTAGTGCAAAAAACTTGAATTTTCACAAGTATTATCGATACAAAAGGGTATGGTATTGATACCTGGCATGTTTGTAACTATACAGACCTTGACAGTAGCTAAAGTTATGATTCTTGGGAAGTTCTAAAATGCCTATGGGCTGTATTAAAGAAAATATAATAACGAGGCATCAAAGGCCACTTTTCATGGTGTCACCAAGGTTATACACAAATCAATTTCCCATTGTTTGTGACCAAGTTGAGGTAAATTAGGAAGCTGCATGTTCGTACAAGTTATATTGCAGGTGCAAGTATTGATATGAGGCTTTTACGATGCAAAAAATTTGAATTTTCACATGTAGTATCGATACAAAAGGGTTTGGTATCGATACCCAAGATATGGTATTGATACCAAGCATGTTTGTATCGATACAGACCTTGGCAGTAGCTAAAGTTATGATTTTTGGCAAAATGTATTGATACATAAGCAAAAGTAGCGCTACAAATCCATGGAGTATGGATAATGGCCTTTAAGTCTTAAGACTGGAAATAGTTTTTGCTCTTAGTATCAACATACAATTAATTGTAACGATACTCAAGAGTAAAATATACCCTACGTATCGATACAACATGTTATGTATCGATACACCGAGGCATTTTTGCCTAGTTTGAGCCATTTTTTAGTTTTCAAAAACCCAATTTAAACATGTTTTTGCAACAAAGAACTATCATATAGCATTGTAAACCTTAACTATGGGCTCATTAATGAATTTTAAACAAATTTTAGAGCCCAAACAACCATTGATAAAGGTCACTTTCACAAGATATATGGTTGTAAGAGGGTGGCAGGCATATCTCTGTTGGGAAGCTGCTGCAGCCTTTCTGCCTTCTTGCTCAGCATTGTAAAACCAATAAAAAAATAAGTTAATTGAGCATGGTAGTTGGAGATGTCCCTTAGGCTAAAAAAGAAAAATCAAAAGTACCCTTGCATTGTCTTTTAAAAAGAGCAATGATCAGTCAAAAAAAGAAAAGGAGAAGCCAAAAGAAGACTCTCAGCAATCTCAAAAAAAAAATCTTCATCCATTCCCATAAATTCTCTATCAACTTTAGCTCCCAAAACTTACCAAAAATACTATTCCATTATCTTTCACTCATAACCAACCACCATTCATATAGCTACCCCAAACCATCACTGAAAAACCTTTAAAAACCTAACTTTCCACACATTTTAATACTTAAAAAGCTTTATCATCAACCATACCACCAAAAAACTACATTTTATCCTTTTCTTGCTAAATAATACAAGAAGAAGGAAGAAATTAAGCCTATAGCCATTACTTCGAGAAAAAGGGAAGTTCAAGTTTTTTTTGGTATATCCCCTCTACCTTGATCTTTTTAGTTTCTGTTTTGTCATTAACATTATCTTAGTAAACCCTTTTTATACTTTTTTGGCCACTGTAGGACTTCTATGCATTTTTTGTTGCTTTGGTTGTGGTAGTTTAGGATCTTGATATTTTTCTTGGTGACTTCATGCTGTTGGGTTAACTAAGCATGCTTCTTGCATATTCATCACTATAACAGCCTCTGTCCATGTACTTCTTACCATGTTCCTTCCATATTCATGTCTTCATCTCATGTTTAAAATATGCATCTTAACATGACATAAGTATGCTCATGCATTTCCCAGAAGCTTGATAGGCTCCATGAAATAAAAACGTTTTTTTTCACGAACTCTTTTGAAATATGTTCATCCTAAGTATGTTCAGGCATTTATCTATCATCTTCATGCATTTTTTGTCATCTTTTCTATGAAAAATATCGTATTTGCTCATGCATATATGTCCTCCATATTTTGCATCATTTTGTGGTACTTTGCTTATGTTGAAATACATGTTTGAGTGCTAGAAAACCTGATTTCAAAAATATTCCCAAGTTAAGCACACTCTATCTCCCATATATGAAGAATAACATGGGCTTAAGATTTTAATGAAGTTAGTTTTTCCAACCTTAGGGGTAAAGCAAGTATTCAGTTCTGGATTCATGGAAGAATGAGCATAAAAGTACTAGTTTTTCAAAAATGAAATGAAGTCTTTTAGTTGAAAAATGTGAACCCTTGGTTCTAAGCCAACCACCCTCATAGTGGCATGGTCAACGGGTTGTTCTATCATCCCAAACTACTTCAGGATTGTGGAATGAACTTGTGACGCCTATCTCAATCTCTCATCTTGGTTATGGATGTTTAAACGTCTATGGCCCGAGCTCAACCTGAAAAAAAACCAAAATACCAAACACGTCCCCTGTTTTGTTCTGGTAGCATAATGGCCTAGTCTTGAAAAATTATTAAAAAAAATAAAAAATGATTTATCTAGAATGTGCTGGTATTTTTCCCTTAAATGGCTTCAAATTACCTTTCCAACCTTTAGATCATCTCAGATGAAATAGTTATGATTTTTCAAATCTTCGCTGTCTAAAACCCCTAGATCTAGCGAGTAGTTTACCGTTTGGGGTGCTTTGACCCAGCAAACAACATTTTTGAATCCCTTGAATATTTTTCCCATGGAGTGCATGAAATTCCCTTTTCAAAAAGGTATTATTCGCACTTTAACAATGCCGAATGAATACAAAATGATTTTTCAAAATCCATCATACCTTTACCTCATACATGATGCTAGTGTCAAGATAGGTTGATATTCAAAAATTAATTTCACCTAGAAGGTGATTTTCTAGGATTTTTGGAATATTTTTACATTAATGCTCATCAAGTTATCTTTTCAATGGTACCTCGTTTACCACTCGGGACCTCCGGATAAGCTCAAAATATGTTTTGAAAGAGAAATGACACGATGCTATCCTTTGTTTATAACCTGATTTTGAAACATTTTTATTGAGGCATTCGAATGCCTCATGATATACTTGACTTGTTCTCATAACCTGGGCCTTTTAGACTCGGGCTAAGGCTAAACAAAAAGAAAAACATTTTAGGCATACCTTTAGCTCTCGATTTTTAAAGATTCTCTATTTTCAAGAATATGGCCTACTCCTTTTAACGTCGAAGATTTTTACTTTCAGGGATACTCAAACCCTACTTCTCTGAGGGGATACTCCAACCCCGCTTTTACCTCAAAATGACATCAAATTTTTATTTTTAAGGATACTCTAACCCTATTTTTCTAAGAGGATACTTTAACCCCTTTTTTACCTCAAAATGATATGAAATTTTCACCTTTGGGGATACTCTAACCCCACTCTTTTGAGGGGATACTCCAATCCTGCTCTCCACATTCCTTTTAAAATCTAAACTTTTTTCCCTGGGACATCCCTGAGTCATCGAAACTTTTTTTCTCCTCAAATTTTCACTGAATCAGACTAAGTTTCAACATTGTCATCTTGGTTATTCATTGATAATCGAAGATAATTATGAGAAACATTTCAATCGTCCCTTCTTTTCATGTATTTTGTGTGGATATATTTATTATTCTCTTTTCCACTTTACTAATACATTTTCTTTTGTAGGGACCTCGCACATTCATGCTTTAAAGATCATTTTCAAAATCGCAAAAAGATATCTCATGTCGGTATCTCTCCAGTGCCAGACATGAAATATTTAATTTTTTTTTAAATCCATCCAGTGATCATTTTCATCAAAAACCCTTATGTTTCTTACTTTTTCGAGACGCATAGGTGATAAAATTTTCATTAAAACCCAGACTCGTATCTTTACAAAATTTCATGTATTAAAGGGAATTATATTTAAATAATGACAAAAATGAAACTGAGGAAACCGAGATTCAAGTAAGATATAGTTAGATGGTACCAATTTTCGGGCATCGAGGGGGTACTAATCCTTCCCCACACATAACCAACTCTCGAACCCAAAATAATAAATCTCTGGTATTATTTTCAATAGGCATCCAGTCATGCCTAACTTAAAATGATCAGTAGCAATTCCAAGTTTGTGGCCACTTCATGGTGGCCATCCAAGACTAGTCGCGATTCGTCTAATGGTCTTTCACTCTTTCATGTCAAACATCACCATATTTTTTAAGTTGAGCGTGCTTTGGCCCTTCAAATCGTCTGAGGTTTGTAAATGCCGGGCACGCCAAACATCGACAAGTTGGTGACTCCACTGGGGATTAAAGAGAGTTAGGCCTACAACTAGCTACTTTTCACTCGGTTCTCAATTTTTCGATCTCCATAGTTATTTAGATATAATTCTCTTTCATTTTTGCCTAGTAATCTCTATTATTTTTGTCTTGTGATTGTTAGAAATTATTCGTGCCCAAATAAATCTTGATTTGAATAAGTATGGTAATATGGAGTAAAATAAAAAGGTTTGATAATTTTTTCGACACACACCGTGCACTTTTATTTGCACTAGATTCCCACCAAACACCATGGTGAGGCTAGGATCTTAATTATTAGAAGGAAGTAAGCCATCCGCCTTCGTGAGTAACCCTCTGTATAGGCATGGCAAGACCTTCCAAGATGTAAATTACCTATGTCTCTCATGATTAACACTCTATATTTGCATAGGAAAATACATCCATTAGGTTGAACCCGTTCTACCAAACCTATGATGGGCTCAGGATTGGGGTGCCTCGGGTGTTTTTACTGGACAGAGGAGCAATTCAGATACCTAGTTAGGCATCTACTTAAACTTTATAGTAAGCCCTATGAGCCAAACCATGTCAAACCATACCCGAATATTGATAAAATAACTTGAAGAATAGGGTTAATCAAGGAAACACTTCTTACATGTACTCCTGTATACCATTTTATACCAGTGATGATAGGTGAACATCATTGCTCACATTTGTCGTGTTATTTTTATGATTATTTCTTTAGGGTATGCTATAATGTTCTATGGTTCACTCTTCCTTAGTAAGTTCATGATGACGAGCAAATGTTCACATGTACGATGCCAAAAGTTCATAATTTGACCAAAATAAGTTACCATGTTGATGACTTAACACAAATATTGATGAATGAATGTCACCGCTTGTTTGGTCAGGCCTGTCCTTATGTGGTATTATATCACCATGTGTAAAGGTAATCTTAGTGTAGATACACTGTGATGCTGTCCGATTGTTATGCTTGCCTTTATGCATTATACCGTCTATTCTTGGGGCAAACTTCTATGTGGCATTTTCATTTTGTTACTTTCGTTCTTTTATGTGCTTATTTCTTTGTACAACTACTAACTTATCATCTCTTTTTATTTTCTATTGCATGCATGCATCATTTCGTTATTATTATTGCCATGGGATAATTCGCCAATGGTGCAGTGTTTACCAAGGGTGTTTGTCATGGAGCAACAATCTACCTCAGAGTTGAAATCTTTCAAGAAAGTTTGAGCCTAGTTCGATCCACAGAAGCATGAAGATAGGGGCATCCTAAAACCCGAGTATATCTCAACAGTGCACGAAAAGATCAAAATAGGATATCATTACAATGGCTAGGAAGATATATGGACCAGTTGGGATAGTACCAAGAGGGAATCGCTCACGAAGAGATACCGAGATGTTGCCTTTTTACTCTAGGTCCATTTGGATGTTAATCTGTTGCAGGCTGCTTCCCAATTTTGGAACCCCGCATATTGATACTTTGCCTTCAACCATGAAGATTTGACCCCCATAATAAAGGAATATACCTCATAGCTCAACATCGAGAAAGACAAGACTGATAGAATATATTGCACGGCATTGAACCCTCCAGCTTTTAAGAAAAGATTGGCCCAGATTCTCAGTGCACCCGAGACATGAATTGAGGATCATATCAAGAAAAAAGGAAACGACGAGTGCATTTCATAGGCTAGTTTGAAAGAGGTAATGGCAAATACTACTAATGTTCAAAAAATGCAAGATATATAGCCTAGTCATTTTCCCGAAGATGCTAGGTTATGTCAAAATGGCGGTGGCAAATCTCATTTCTTGATTATGTTGCAACATTAACCTGGCACCTGTTATCATTGTTGAAACTATTTGAGCCTTTAATTTTTGTAAGAAAATGAGGATAGGACATTTCATTGGATATGCACCTATGCTTCACCTGTGGCTTGCTAACCACCTTTGCCCCAAAGAGAAAAGGCCATACAATTTCTTCCTTAACTTTAGTCCTATCTCCAAAGTCCTCGGTAAGGAATGGTTTCACAAAAAGTTTAAGAACAATGGATCTAGAAACTTTAGAATCTCAACGGGGATAAATTGACATGGAAGGCTACTTGGTTCTCGCCATAAACCATCATGTATAGTTATAGGGATTACAATTGTGTGCCCTCATTAGGTTATGGGGAAGTACCAGCTATGCATGTATTCTGGTCATTCGATAATTTTTTGGTCGGCAATTTACACCCTTTGTTTAAGACCTAGAGGCATATGACCTTGAATATAGCGGGCTGAATTATGAGTCCAAAATTCAATTAGCCTTCCAAGCTTGGAGACAAACTCATTACATGGAAAGACATCAGAGAGGAGGCAGTATGACCCTGAGGTATAATGAATGGAAGATATGTCGCATCAATGATGCCTTGCCTCCATCCGCTGTTGTATCTGTAAATGAAGAATTCCCTTCTAAAATCGAATTGCTTAGACATGAATTCAAACAAGAAAAGACAACCCTTACCAAAACAATTGCTCGCCTAAAGAAAGAAAAGAGTCAATTGGAGATGGATATTTATCTACGTGAAAGTAAGGTAAAACGAGTTAATAAGAAGAAGAATCATCTCAAAGAAAATCTCGAGAGTCTAAGGAAAGACTTCATGGCCATCGACAAAGCAAACAAATCATGATGCCAAAGTAAGTCTTCAATCAAGTAGAGAACAAAAATTGCCACCCTTGAAAAAGAACTACATCAATGGAAAGAAATGGCTAAAGATAGTAAAGAGAAGCTTGTCAGAGCTTGAACCCTTGCATCAATTTATCAAAGGAGAAATGTATGGTTAAAAGCTTGAGATCAAGATTTGAAAGTGAATCAGGTTAAGAGCGAGACATTAATAGTCAGTGTTCAAGGCTTAGAGCAGTCCTTGCAAACTTGCCAAAATCAGGTGGATGAATTAGTATGAGCCTCAGAACGATGGAAGCAAGAATGGCAATAAATAGTTGATCAAACATGCCAAAATTATCATACTTATAATTGCCATCTCACTGAACAAATTTAGGTAGCTCAATTGAAGGCTGAATCTATGATGGACACAGCTTGATCTTTGGCATGTAGCATCTTAACCATTGGAGCTCATGAATAAGAACTATTGTATTTCTTAGAACATGTGATTAAACAATGTAATCATGCCACTCATTTTTTAATGTAATCATAGGTATTCAAGACTTTGGTTACTTTAATGAAAGACGCTATTTGTGGAGCTTTTTCCTAATCCAATTGTCCAACTTGCATTTGCATCAATAACAATTATTCCTTTTCTGTTTTACATCAATAACATAATTATTTTTTTGCTTCATGAATTCATATCCATATTCATGTCATGTTATGACACATTCTAAAGGTCTAATCCGTTAATAATCTAAAGTGAAAGTGTCCCAAAACATGAAATCTTCAGCTCTCCATCACTACAACACTGGTACCTATTGTAAAGCCATGGAGAATGATCATCAGTCCCACATTGAGTAACTAGAACTCATGTACAGAGAATCTCAAGAACGAACAATCAGCCCATAGGAACAAAGAACTTCAATCTAAAATAGCAAAATTGACAAAACTATTGTTTAAAGCTTTAAAGGATAAAGGATAAATGAGCGCCATAGACGCTAGCAAAGGATTGACTAACCCTGAAAGTAATCTAAATGGTGGTACCATGGCTAGTAATGTGTATAAAATACCTTTGTATGCAAAGCATCCCCCGACAGTAAGAATTTCATCGACTTAACCATTTATTTATCTCAATCCTGCAACAGCAGCATCTTTTGTTTAAGGCTCTTCGCCTGCTATACCTATAGTACCAGATCTTGATGAATAAGCTGAACCTAAAAAGGCAAAAAGGTCTTTAGAAAATGATAAAAACTTAAACAAATACCAATTTCTAGCGAAATATCTTCAAGCTGTCGAGGAAAGTGATAAATTTGGAATTGTAGATGCGAAAGCTCTAGGACTGGTCTCTAGTCTCATCATTTTGCATAAATTTAAGGTGCCAGAGTTTGAAAAATATAATGGGACCACAGATCCCACAGCCCGCCTTCAGATGTATTGTCGTAAGATGACCAGCTATGAGGAAAATGAAAAATTGCTAATCCACTGCTTCCAAGATAGTTTAACTTGGGTAGCTCTCTAATGGTACATAAGGCTAGGCCCTAAAAGAATTCAAACATATACAGAACTGGTTCATGCATTCCTCGACCAATATAAGGACGTATCTGACTGGGCCCTAGATTGCCTCTCCCTTATGAACATGGAGAAGAAAGCCTTTGAGCGTTTTGGATAGTACACCCAAAAATGGAGGGAGAAGATAGCTTAAGTTCAGCCTCCATTAACTGAAAGAGAAATGACAACTATGTTCCTTCGCACTTTGAAAGCTCCTTACTACGAGAAGTTAGTGGGAAATACCATGAAGAGTTTTACCAATGAGTAGAGTATGGCAAGCATTTAGGGAAATTAGGATAATGAGCTTAAGAAAGGAATTCACGGAGTCCTCTTGCTACTACTGTGCTCAAAAGCATAATTTACAGCAATGTTCGCCATTTCTGAAAATGGTCTAAGGAATAATGGACAGATCTGAGATAGAATTCTATGAGGAATGCCATGAACTAACTTATCCATCCTTTAACGTCATCGAAGGGGAAAAAGCAAATGAAAATGGCATCCTAATTTACCTTTCCCTTATAAGTATAGAGAGGTGGCCAAATAAAAGCTTTAGGCATTACGCCTCTAGGTGGATGGAAAAGGCCGTCTAAATTTAACCACTATTGATAGAGAAATAAATGATCGTCAAGCTCACTAGCACACTACAATTACCGTACTATAAAGAAATGGCAAAAAAACTGCTAAAAGCTTTACAAACTTAGTCATAATTTATGGAATGATGGATGAGGCTTTAAAAAGAGAATCAAGTAGGCGCAAAAGAAAAGGAAAAGTAAAAACCACACGACAATCAAGATTCGACAAGTGAGCTAGTTCATTTTAAACCCATGCACGCACAGACCAAGAAAAGTTCATTGTTGAGCAAGATTGTGAGATTGTGAAAAATGTGGAAGAGCTCAGAATGCCAATGAGCAAAGTTTAGTAGATTTTAGTAAAAGCCAAATTAGTTAATGGGGTCAAGAAGATAAAGGAAAGAGTTGGCAACTTTTACAATTTCCATACAGTACATGGTTATCCCTTTAAATGTGTAAAGAGTTTCATGCCATGGTCCAAAAAATGATGAAGGTAGCATTGAATTTTATGATGAGAAGTAGACTTAGACTATTCAATCTGTCAAAACCACATAAGGGGATAGGGACAATCCCTCTATTGGCATCAGAAGACCATTGATCTTGTATGATAATTGATTATATCCTCAAGTCATTCCTACCCCATCTACACCAAGGATGGTCATTCAACTACTATCTTTATTACCTTACGAAGACAACAAGGCTGTTCGCTAGAACTATAAGAGTAAAGCCTTAATTATTAAGGAATCTAGTCAAGTAGCCTTAAATATTGATCTTTCAGGGGTAAGCCACTTGATTCAAAGTGGTAGGTGTTATGCACCCCTAGCCTTAAGAGATGAAGCTCAGTAAGAAGATACTTGCCAGATTCTTCAAACACTTAAGTGTACAACTAAAGGGTCAGATTCAAAAGTTACCAAGGAACCGATAAGTGAGAAAGAAGCAATGGAGTTTCTTAAGTTCATCAAATACAGTGAATACCGTATCATAGATCAGCTAAATAAGTAACCTGCCCAAATATCCATGCTGTCACTTTTGTTGAACTCTGAAGCTCATAGAAATGCACTTTTGAAAGTTTTGAACAAGGCCTATGTCTCTCCAATATTTCTATAGGCTAGCTAGATCATCTAGTGAACAATATCACGGTTGACAATTACATATCCTTTAGTGATGATGAGATTCCACAAGGAGGAAGAGGAAATCATAAAGCCCTCCACATCACCAGATACTGCAAAGGGAGCACATTGCCCAAGGTAATCATCGATGACAAGTCAACTTTGAATGTAATGCCCTATATTATGCTTTAATAAACTCCTTATTGATGTGTCTCACATTGGAAACAGTCACACAGTCATGTCAGCATTTAACAAAACCTGCAGAAGCATTGTAGGGAACATCACTATCCCATCTTAAATATGCTTATGTACTTATGAGGTTGACTTTCATGTGAAGGACATTGCTTCATCATATAATTGCCTTTTGTGAAGGCCATGGATCCATTCTGCGGGAGCAGTTCCATCATCTTTGTACCAAAAATTGAAGTTTATAATTAGAAACAAAGTTATCAGTGTTAGTGGGGAAGAAGATATCATTGTTGCTACCTCCATGGATACCTCATATGTTGAACCTGATGAGGGCATTCCTTAACCCTTTTTTTAATCATTTGAGTTCATCACTGCCACCTATGTTAAGAAGGGATTGCCTATGATTAAACCTCATATGTCAAGAAGCACGTAAATGGGCTTGAAACTAACAGTCGGTAAAGGTGCTTGAGCCGGAAAAAGGCCTTGGAATGCCTCTAAAAAGTTGCTAAAGCTCTAAAAGTGACCCTTCAGACTAACAAAAAAGGAATGGGATTCAAACCCAATGCACAATAAAAAAAGAAGTAAGCCCAAAAGAATCAAGAGAAAAGAATAGCACGTCTATTGGGACAAGACATAGGACATGAACCTATGGCATTTTCACCATTGCATAAGAACTTTGACTTAGGCGGACATGTTAACACTAGCTCAACAAACATCATGCTTGTGTTAAGAAAAACTTTGAGGGAGTTATCTATCAATGTAATTGAAGAACCATCAGCAATGGGTGGAGAGACTGACTTATGCCCTTCAAAATTTATTTCAAATATCTGGACTGAGATAGAAATCCTTTTATTATTCAAAACTCTTTCAAAGTAATGCTATGAACCGAACCTACATGCTTTCACCCAAAAGCATTATGGGATCCTTTATATGGCCATATTTTATTAAGTATTATCAATGAAAATGATAGAACATTTTGCATTTCATTGATAGTCCATTTTCACCTCACTTCGCATATCTTTTTACCTATATTGTTCTTGCTCATAATTTTAGGTATTCAGATGAAGATAACATGAATATCTGTATTGAGACTCAGGAAATCAACCTTGCGCAAGCAATATGTGTTGGTGGGGTTGAGTATGAAGAAGATTCTAAAGAGGACCCTATACCCCTAAATTTGCTCAAACTAATTAAACAAGAAGAAAAACAAATTTTACCTTATAAAGAACCCACCGAAACCATAAACCTTGGGACAAAAGAAGATCGAAAGAAAGTCAAAATTGGAACCTTTATAAAATCATCAACCTAAAACCAATTGATAGGCCTTCTCTAAGAGTATCGAGATATGTTTGCCTAGTCTTACTAGGATATGCCTGTGTTGAATACCGACATCATAGTCCATAACTTCACCTCAAACCCAAGTGTAAACCTGTACAAAAAAAACTTGGAGGATAAAGCCCAAGATGCTGCTAAAGATCAAAGAAGTAGTTAAGAAATAATTTAAAGCTAGATTTCTTGAAGTCGCCAAATACCCTAAGTGGGTGGCCAATATAGTCCTAATTTCTAAAAAGGATGGTAAGGTGCGAATGTGTATGGATTATAGGGACTTGAACCGAGCTAGTCCAAAAGATTATTTTTCATTATCGTATATCGATACCCTAGTGGACAACACCACCAAAAATGCACTTTTTTTTTCATGGACTGATTTTTGCGATACAACCAAATCAAAATAGAAATCAAAGACATGGAAGAGATCACCTTCATGACCATATAAGGAATTTTTTGCTACAAAGTGATGCCTTTTGAGCTCAAAAATGCTAGGGCAACTCATCAAAAGGCAATGGTGACATTGTTTCATGACCTTATGCATAAAGGGGTCAAAGTTTATGTGGATGACATGATTACGAAGTCGCCTAGAGAGAATAAACATGTAGCAGACTTGCGAAAGCTCTTCAAATAACTTCAAAAATATTAGCTCAAGTTAAACCCTACCAAATGCACATTTGGTCTCATATCCGGTAAGTTATTAGGCTTCATTGTGAGTGAAAAATGAATAAAAGTGAACCCTGACAAGGTTAAGGCCATTCAAAGCCTTCCGCCACCTCAAACCTCAAAAGAGGCAAGAAGTTTTTTAGAAAAATTAAACTATATAGCATAATTTATATCTCAATTGACCAACAAATGTGCCTAATCTTTTACCTCCTTCATAAATAAAATCTTAGAGAATAGAACGAAAAATGTCAAAAAGCCTTCAATAAAGTAAAGCAATACCTTTCAAGCTCTCCAGTGCTTGTGCCCCCAATCCCAGGCAGACCTTTAATTTTATATCTATCAGTTTTTAATAGTTCGATGGGCTATGTATTAGGCCACCATGATGATTTGAGAAAGAAGGAACATGCTATCTACTATTTAAGCAAGAAGTTCACCGAATGTGAAAGTAACTACTCGATAGTAGAAAAGCTATGTTGTGCCCTAGTCTGGATAACCAGGAGGTTAAGACAATATATGTTATACCACACCACTTGGTTGATTGCCAAATTGGATCCTGTCAAATATTTATGTGAGCCCCTACATTGTTAGGGAGATTGACTAGATGGCAAGTCCTGCTTTTTGAATATAATATTATATATGTGAATGAAAGGGCTATCAAGGGTAGCGCAATCACAGACTTTTTGGCTAGTCGAGCAATGGATGATTATCAACCTTTAGATTTTCAATTCTTCGATGAAGAAATAATGTGCATATCCGAGGTGGGAGATGCAACCGATAGCGATTCACCTTGGAAAATGTTTTTTGATGGCGCTTCAAACGCATTGGGACATGAAATTAGGGTAATTTTAATCTCGCCCGAAGGAGGCCATTATCTTTTCATTGTGAGATTAAGCTTTGACTACACTAACAATGTAGCTGATTATGAGGCTTGCATCATGAGACTCCAAGCTATCATCGAAAGAGGCATTTGAACCTTAGAGTGTTTGGAGACTAAGCCATGGCAGACATATGATGCCAAACTAACTCATTATAAAAGTTTAATTTCAGAATTAAGAAAAGAATTTGATGATGTTAGCCTTCGATATTTGCCTCGAGAAGAAAATCAAATTACTGATGCCATAGCCACCTTATCATCCATGTTTAAGGTCAATCGGGAGTCGAATATTGCCTCTATTCATATGAGCATTTATTCAACACTGGCATATTGCTAGAATATCGAGGAAGAAAAAGATAATTTACCCTGGTATCATGACATCCTCTAGTATATCAAAAATCAGCAATACCCTGATCATGCCACTGAAAATGATAAAAGAACCATATAAAGAACAGCTGCAAACTTCATTTTGGATGGCGAAGCGCTATATAAGAAAAGCTTGGACCAGGTATTAATTTGATGCATAGATGCCTCAAAAGCCAAAAGAATCTTCGAGGAGATCTATAAGGGGATATATGGTACGCATGCTAATGGACATCGAATGGCGAAACAAGTCATGCAATTGGGCTATTACTGGTTAACGCTAGAAAGAGATTGCATCAACTATGCCCGTAAATGCCATAAATGCAAAATCTATGCAGACGAGATTCATGTCTCTTGGTAACATTTCACGTTATGACAGCCCCATGGCCATTTTCTATGTAGGGCATGGACATGATTGGACCAATCACCCCTAAGGCCTCCGATGGGCATCGTTTCATCCTAGTTACTATCAACTATTTCACTAAGATGGTGAAAACAACTTCTTATGCCAATGTCACTAGAGCTATCGTATGCAAATTTGTGAAGCGGGATATCATCTGTCGGTATGGACTCCCTAAGCAAATCATCACAGACAATGAGCGTAATCTGAAAAACAAAATAATGCAAGCAATCAAGTCTCAGTTCAAAATTTAGCACTAAAATTTCATCCCATATCATCCAAAAATGAATAGGGCAGTGGAAGTAGCCAACAAGAATATCAAGAAGATAATCGAAAAGCTGGCTTGGACGTACAAGGATTGGCATAAAAAGTTGCCCCTCGCATTACATGCTTATTGCACAATAATACAAACTTCAATGGGTGCTACACTGTTCTCTTTAGTTTATGGCATGCAAGTTGTTCTACCCATCGAGATAGAAATCTCGTCACTTAGAGTCCTGATGGAAGCATAACTTAAAGTGGTTGAATGGGTTAAAGATCAATTTGAGCAATTTAATCTCATCGAAAAGAAGAGAATCAAAGCCATCTGTCATGGGCAAATGTATCAAAAGCAAATGATGAGAGCCTATGACAAAATGGTCCTTCTTTGTCAGTTCCGAGGATGTGACTTAATGCTTAAGCAAATTTTCCCAATCCATAATGATGTTCGTGAAAAATGGACCCAAATTGGGAAAGACTATATGTGGTGAAGCGTGTATTCCCTGGAGGAGCCTTAATCTTAACTGAAATGGATGACAACGACCTACCCAATCTTGTGAACTCTGATTTTGTAAGAAAATACTATGCCTGAAAGGACTTTAGGATGAAAACCTGAAAAGGCATTCTATTAGTCCTTCACCCACCATTCTCCAAAACAAAAAAAAAATAAAGAAAAAAAGAAAAAAGAGAGAACCAACTTAAGTCAAAAACCCAAAAGGGTGGCTTAAATAACCAAACCCAATCAAACCAAGTCAAATCATCATTAGCCTAAAACCAATCTTCCCCATATTCATAACTCTAACCAAGACACCAAATCATACCTTAACCCATTTGTTTTATGCTAACCAAACCTCATCCACACTTGCACTTAGAAAATGACAACTAACCAACTTTGAGGCCTCCATGCCACCATAGGGCAATTTAAGGAATCTTCTTATGATTTGGCCAACACCACAAGGATTATTTGCTCGAGAGAAAGTCTTCGAAAGCACTCAATAAAAAATTCATGTCATCAACATCGAAGCCAATCACCACGAAAAGACTTTTGTTGGCTTTTTTGTATTTTAAAAATTTTCAATCGAATGAGCATACAATTGTTTGATTTCTTGCAAAATACCTTTTCATAACCCTATATTCCATGCTGCATCATGTTCATCATTCAATTGATAATACTTGATAAATGAACAAATTGATAATGGGATTTCATAGCATTACCTGGAAAGATTAAATTTCATGAGAATTTTTGTTAGGCTTAAACACCAAAAATGAACTTTAGCGCTCATGGTTGGTCCTACCTTCTTTGATCTTGTATCCTGAGAAGGTTTAAATCCTACCCCTAGAAAAAACTATCATGAAAAAGAGCGGTTAAAATCTTGCTTCGATTGGCACCTAAACAACTAGGGTTCAACATATTTGAACAGTCAAAGAGGCTCTTTAAAGTTAGAATTGGCTAAGAAGCACCACCCATGCTTGCTAACGGACTCTTTATAGCTAGAGCCTTCCAACATGAATCATCTAATTTCACAATCCTCTTATTACCATCATAGGTCATCGGGATAAGAAACCACCTTATCAGATGTCAGAAAGATCTAAAATTAACAAATTATGCTTTTTAGAAATACCATTTTTGCATCATTTAAACATGCATACACATTCTCATGCATTCTACAAGATTAATATCTTTTAGGTACCAATCCCCGTACAAAAGGCAAATTAGTAAAGAGCACAAGGTGTGACTTTCTGTTTCCAAAAACCTTAAAAAATCTTAGGCAAGTACCTTTGACATCACAAGCTCATTGAAAATTATCCAACAAAGGTATCTAATCTCAACACCTTTTCTTTCTTTATCCTCAAATAATAGGATGTTTTTTTATCCTCAAAGAGTAGGACTTTTTTTCTTCTTTGTCCTCAAAGATGAGGATTTTTTCCTTCTTTGTCATCACAAAGTATGATATTTTCTTTTCTTTGTCCTCAAAAAGTAGGACCTTTTCTTTCATGTCCTTGAAAAGCAAGACATTTTCTTTCTTTGTCCTCAAAGAACATGACTTTTTCTTTCTTTGTCCTCAAAGAGCAAGACCTTTTTTCTTCTTTATCCTCAAAGAGTAGGACGTTTTAATTTTTTTATCCTCAAAGAGCAGGACCTTTTCTTTCTTATCCTCAAAAAGCAGGACCTTTTCTTTTTTTCCTCAAATAGTAAGACTTTTTTGTTATTTGTCCTTAAAGAATAAGACATTTTCTTTTCTTGTCCTCAAAGAGCAAGACTCTTTTTCTTTTTTTTTTCCTCAAAGAGCGAGACCTTTTCTTTCTTGTCCTCAAAGAATAAGACCTTTTCTTTCTTTATCCTCAAAAAGTAGGATGTTTTCTTTCTCTATCCTAAAAAAG
>JBBYHO010000010.1:6090649-6126438 GCA_038382025.1 Adansonia gregorii | reverse complement strand
CATGGAAACGTTAGATTAGGAGTTCGTATTGAAGGGCAAATGGAATATTCCAGGAATACACTGACAGAATGTGGCCTTGACGATTTAGGGGTCATTGGCACATGGCTTACATGGGAAAAAAGCAGACTTGAAAGTAAAAATATTCGAGAACGGCTTTACAAAGGCCTAGCAAATCAGGGGTGGGAGACGTATCCATATTAGAAGGTTAGTCACTTAACTGCATTACTATCGATCATTGTCCTACTTTGGTCAACACTGAGGGGAATGCCCTAACAACCCTATCTAGCGAGAAGTTGCAATGATATCACTTCGAGGCTGTTTGGACAAAGGAGGCTGAGTGTGAGACTGTTATTAAGCAAGCATGGGAAGAAAATTTGGAGACTCCCATATCGAAGAAAATAAGGGCTAGGGGATCTCACCCATCGAATTGGCATAAAGAAAAATTTTTGGGAAGACCCTACAAAACCAAATAACTCCAAAATGACCTTCAAAAGTTGAATAAATTGCCCTTAAGTAACCGGAATTTGACCAAGACAATGGAGACAAGAATAGTCTTAAACCTAGAACTTGAGAAAGATGAATTGTTTTCGGCCCAGATAACTCGAATCAACTAGCTAAAGGATGGCAATAAAAACACTACTTTCTTGCATGAAGCTGCTTCTCATAAGAGGACAATCAGCACAATCAAAGGGATGGAAACTGACGAAGGGGAATGGTGTGAAACTAAAAAAGAAATTAGCTCTATTGCCAGTAATTAATTTTGCAACTTTCTTAAATCTCAAGGAAAGAAACCGAGCTAAGTAATCCTTGATGGGGTTGAGAGCCAAGTAAATGATGAGATGAATAAGTTCTTTCTAACAGAGTTCAGAGTTGAAGGGATCACCGATGCTATTAAACAAATGAATCTAACCAAAGCTCCAGGTCTTGACAGTATGCTAACTTTCTTTCACCAAAAATATTGGCATATAGTAGGTATGATATCATTAATTACTATATGAACTTTCTAAATGGGGAAGAAGATATTAGTAGCATCAATAATACAAACATCGTCCTAAGTCCTAAAACAAAAGAACCTAGACCATAAGTCAATTTTGCCCTTTTAGTTTACGCAATGTCTCATATAAGATAATAGCCAAAGTGCTAGCGAAAAGACTTAAACATGTTCACCCAAGCTGTATTGATGAATCTCAAAGTGGATTTATCCATGGTTGGCTTATTACCCATAATATTATGATAGCCTTAAAACTATTGCACACATTAAAACAAACGAAAAAAACATAGGAGAACGAGACATTTTTCTCTTAAACTGGATATAAGTAAAGGACATGATGAGTAAAATGCATTTTCATCAATGATGGGTCTCATTGATCATCAAATGTGTTTTATCAGTTTCATATTCTATACTTGTGAATGAATAATCTGTTGATGTTTTCTATCCAAAAAGGGATCTCCGATAAGGAGATCCGTTATCCTTATGCTTGTTTTTTGATTTACAGCGAAAGCTTGGCTGTACTCCTTAGGAAGGCACAAAAAGAAGGTCAAATCCATGGAGTTTGAGTTAGCACAAATGGTCCAAGCATCACCCACCTCTTTTTCATAAATGAAAGCGTTCTTTTTGCCAAAGCAAATAGCTTAGATAGTATCAAAATCAAAGGCTTTATTCAAATTCACAAAAAGTGCTGGGGACAAAGAATAAACTTTGATAAATCAACTTTTTTTTTCAATACGAATACGACAGAAGAATGTCAAAATAGCGTTAAGAAAATATTTAGATTCAATGCTATTTCTAATCTGAAAGCATTTGGGTTTACGTGCTATCATTTAGTGAAATAGGAAATAGGCTTTAGAGAGCTAAAGAAGAAAGTAAAAGTGAAGCACATGGGTGGTAAAAGCGGTAACTATCGATAGGTGGCATGGAAGTCTTCATCAAAGGGGTACTCTAAGCACGAACTTCATATGCAATGAATTGCTTTGCACTTCCCAAAACATGGTAGTACATGCCCTAGAGCCAATCGAATTGGATGAGGCATATAATAGTGAATAATACAAACCAATCACTTATGTTAGTGATTTAAGGTTTTCTTTCATATTGGTGGCATGATTGATACTCATGAAACACTAATTAGATGAAGCCCAAGAAACAGAATGGCCTTGCATACTTTGTAACAAGTTATAATGATGAGATCCTTATGTATCAAATCTATGTTTTTAAAAAAAATTCCTGATCATCATATTCTCAAGATGTGGCATTGACAATGTACAAAGACTAGCATATGCTAAGCCTTCATACGTTTGATGCATGCAACTCTTTGATCTCACAAAAGTTGAAATATAGAGATACTTGGGGATAGATATGGGTGCTTGTTTTATGGAAACAAGTTCAATGAACATTGCCTGTATGACAACTCTATTTGCTATAAGTCATTCAAGTGTCTATAGAATATGTTCTCATGTGCCAGTTGTGTATATTAGTTTTGAGACTTGTGATACTAGGTCATCTCATGTGAAGAGTGTCATACTTAGATTTATCTAGAATTGGTCCACAAAATATGGATGCTTAAGGTAGGGTACTTTAGGTGTGACATGAATCATAAGCTGAGTAAGTGAGAGATCTAGAGAGGATTCACCACTTCGAGTGACATTGGAGACATATCTCATATGTTCTTGGCTTTGGTTAACTTGATAAAGTCATTAGCCAACTTATGATGAATTTAGGAGAAATTGTTTCTCTAAATTCATGAGGTTAACAGAAATTTGTAGGAACTAATATGGATTGATACATAAGTAGACACTGCACCATGCTCATGGTCTTTTTAGGATATGTGGTCAAAATACACTGAGAGGCTCGTTACTGAAAGGTTTGTTAAAGCGGTCATGTTGACTTTTTTTGCATATCAGGTTGCATTGATGCCTTGCTAGGGGCTAATCTTGGTCTATAAATAGAAATACACTTAATTGAGTAATTATGTTTATTGCTGTTATAATGGAAGCTTAATAGGTCACACACAATAAGATGATATATTGGATTAAAACTGAGATAAAATTAAGTACAAATTAATTAAACAAAAGATATATTGATGAAGACTTAATTGAATAAGTTCAATTATTCCTACTTTAAGACATAAATTTGATTTGTGAAATCTAATATTATGGCAATAAAGATAAGAATGTCTTATCAAGATAATGTCTATTTGCAGACATGATTTTATGGCTATTATTAAATAAAGCCAAATAATTGTATTTAAAAAATTAAATAATTATTTGATAATTAAATAATTATTTATTTAATAGTATTTACATGAAGCAAAATTATTTTACTTGGGTCAGAAAATTTAATTATGAATAAAATTATCTAACATGTAAATTAAAAAGATTGGGCTAAAAGCTCTAATTATTAAGTCAAGAGAGTTTAGCTGTAAACTACTCCAAGTTAGGCTTACTAATGGGCTAGGCGTATGGAATAGCTATCTTTAACGTGTTATTGGGCCAAAATATTAATAAGTTAACACTAAAGCCTAATATTGGGCAAGCTAATTAAAATATTATTAATTGGGTTCCAAGACAGTACCAAAATGGCATTAACCTTGAGTATGGGTAAGAATGACCCATTAGTCAAGCCTATCCTGCCCCATGATGTATTTAAATAAGGGGTTTTGGCTTATACGAAGCTTCAAAAAAACCCTAGGTGCAGACCCAAGACTTTTTTAAGGGGTTTGGTGCAATCCCTTGCTTTCTTAAGCTCTCTTTACATTTTCATGATTTTTTGAATTTTCTTAAATTGTTCTTAACGCAATGAAAATAGAAAAATAGTTTTCCAGCATTGAAAAATTAGTTTTTCACAAAAGTTAAAAAATTGGATAAATCCCAAAATTCCTACTTTTCTAAGCATCCTATGTGCCAATTAGTATTCTAAGCGATTTCAAAGTGTTTTCGATCACAAAAAAAGATAGAAAATTAGTTTTTTATCTTAAAGGAATCAACTGGAATAAAAAATTATGATTTTGGATATGTTTATTGGCATCTGTGAAAGACAACTACTTCCCTACATAGATGTTTCTCAGTCTCTTTGACGCAATAAGTAAGGGAATCATTCTCAGATCACATCGGATCCATACTTATTGGTAAGATACCTTTTAATTGAGGCTTGAAAAGCCTTTTAGCTAGCACTGAAGAATCACCGAACCTCATGAAGGTGCCATAGGCATTTGTGTGGATAACCATTGGAAACAGAACACTTAGATTGCTTTTGACGTTAAATTAGATTGTAGTACTCAATCCATGGTGCATTCATGCAAAGATTGACATGCTCAGAGCTAGTGTCTCTAAGTAAAGCACTTAGATTGTTCTTGACACAACAAAAATAAAAAAAATAGTTTTCTAGCGTTGAGAGATTAGTTTTTCAGAAAAGTTAAGAAATTGGCCAAATCCCAAAATCCTTACTTCTCTAAGCCTTCTTTGTGTCAATAGGTATTCCAAGTGATCTGAAAGTGTTTTTGATCACAACAAAAGATAGAAAATTAGTTTTCTATCCTAAAGGAATAAATTGGAATAAAAAATTATGGTTTTAAATCCATTTATTAGCATCTGCAAAAGACAACTACTTCCCATGGAGATGTTTCTTATTCTTTTCGGCGTAATAAGTAAAGAAATTATTCTCAAATCACATCGGATCTATACTTATTGGTAAGATATCTTTTGATTGAAGCTTGAGAAGCCTTTTGGTTAGGTAAATAGAACCATGACCTCATGAAGGCTCCAAAGTATAGTTTTTTGGAAACATAATTAGGGTGCAATCCATCATTCATATAGAGAAGTAACTAGGAAACAAGAAATGTCAAGTTGGGTTGAGATGGAGTGTGAGAAATGGAAAGAATACCCAGATATGGGCAGATAATCGGCTACCCTAATCAAGATCTTTTAGAGTCTAGACTCCAAGGAATTAGAAGGAAACCATTAACTATGTGGACGAGCTCATCGATCAAAACAAAATGCAATGGCATCAAGAGTTATTAAACAGGCTATTTGTTGAGGAAAATGGGGAACTCATTTGACTAATACCTATCAGCAAAGTAGATATGGAAGATACCTTAGTGCGATATTTTAACAAACATAGGAGATACACTTTCAAAAATGGATACAGACTTTTTACAGCAAACAAACAATTCTTTTCAGAGGTACCCATAAATCATCAAAACACAGAATTTACTACAGTCCTAAAAAAATATGGGCAATACAGCTTCCAAGAAACATCAAAATTTTAGCTTGGAAAACCTTTCAGAATATCCCACCAACAAGAGTCAATCTTCACAGCAGACGAATAAATGATGAAATTACATCCCCAAGGTGTTGTGATGAAGTAGAAACCACCCTACATGCTATTAGGGACTGTTAAGTAGTGAATATGGCATAGGGTGAAATAGGTTGGGTATGGAGGATAGCTGTATAGGGAGGCTTTCAGCTGAAACAGTAGCTCTTGCATGCTTTGCAAATAGCAAACAAGGCTTAAAACCAACTTTTACATGATAACCTTATGGACAATCTAGGGCAGCCATAATAAAGAGCTTTATGAAGGAGTCAAAAGAAAGCGAAGAGAACAGGCCAAATTTTATAACAACATATAGGGAGGAGTTTAATGGTGCTTAAAAGACACAAGTGAGGACTCAATCGAGAAGCATGCCAAAATGGAAACCATAGACTCTGAATGATGTAAAAGTCAACTTCGATGAGGCTTTGAATAAGGCAACTAAGACTATTGGAGTAGATGTTTTTATTCATGACTACACTGGCTGAGTTTTGGTAGCTTATGTTATATAAGTCACCTAGTCTTAGACCCGTTTATGGTCGAATGTATTCAATTTGCAAAAAAATCGAGCCACACTCGTGTTGCGGTGGAGGCAGATGCTGTGGTGGTTATTACGAATGTCAAAATATCTTATAATATTTTGGTCAAACTTGGCTGTAAATTACCATCAATTGGGTGATTGTCAATTAGCGTTAATTAGGGATTCAATCAACATAATATGAGAGATTCATTCCTAGTTTAGTGTAATTCATTTTGTATAAATACCCTTATTATATATGTGAATATCAAACTAGAAACATTAAGATCTCATTCTTGTATTTCTCTTTCTTTTGCTCTTTTTTTTATCTAATTTTTAATGGCATCGAGCTTTCTTTGTGAAAAAAAGTTAGAAAAATTTCTCGATTCCATTTTCGTGGTCTCTTTTCTTACCAATTTCTGGGATCCTTGATCAGTCTCACAGTAATTTACTAGATACCAAATTATTCTTTTTTTTTTTGCAAGCCACAAGGATGAAAATCTCATTCCCAAAAACTATCCTATGCGCCACCAGAAGTGACTGCTATTAAAACACAGCTTTCTAACTTCAAGAGGTAGAAGATGATTGAAACAACATTGTTTTGGTTCTACCACATCATCAAGCCACATCACCAATCATTAACACATCATCAAACACGTCGATACCAGGTCATCACTAAGTATATGCCATGTTATTGCCAAGCTAGTGACACATCATCACCACACTAGTCCTATGTGTTCTTTTATCAATGCCACATCCGATCCTTTCCTCCTCTGGTTCGGTTCGGTTCAGACCCATTGATCATCACTTTGATTGATCGGTTTGTCCATTTTTTACCTAATTTTCTCATAAACAAGACAAGACATGTTCCTAAGGTTTTGAGACATTTTGAATTCATTTTTGAGGTTAAATTATTAAAACTCAAACTCCACAAGCAGGGTTTCTCTTTTTATTACCTTGTATTCACTATAGATGCCCTTAAACTTCTTCAATAGATTCCTAATCCTATCAATGTTACCTTTGATGGATCAAACTATGATTTATAAACTGAGGAAATGTGCAGTTTTCTTAAAAGAAAGCTTGTCTAGCATATTGTTACTGGAGATATACCAAAATTAACCAAGAAGATAGATGAAGAAGAAGAAAAATTTATAGAGCACCTGGTATCTTTGGAAGAAATGAATCATCAAATTCTAACATGGTTTCGAAATACATGTAATAAAGTGATCAAGCTAGATTTCCAATGCTTTGACACCGTTCAGAAGGTGTGGAATTTTTTAAAAAATCATTATTCTGTATTTGATGATGGCAACCAGTTTTAGCTATATAGAAAACTTCATTGGATGCAACAACAACCTGGCCAAACAATTCTTAGCTATGTGTTAAAATTATAAGAGCTTTGGGATCAAATAGTACTTGAAGACCCGGCATGGCCTAGTCCTGCTGCAGCCACTATCTATGCAATTCTTCGTGACCATCAGCATATTTGGCATATGTTGATGACTCTTCAAGATGAATTTGAATCCATTCGCAACTCTTTTCTCCATTGAGGCTCATTGCCAACTCTTGACACTATGGTCAAGGAATTAATCATAGAAGAAAGTCGACTTAATACACTTTGTATAAAAAAATGTACTCCATTTACAGATATTATTCTTGCTGCTCAAACATCATCCTTTTAGACTCCTCAAAATCCTGTCAAAAAGTTTTATAAGGATCTTATCTCTACTAAAAAAATCTAGTCATCACATCTCTGAATGTAGAAAATGACTTTGATAGAATTCTGGACTAGGTAATTCTTCCAAATCTCTTCAACTTTCTTCTACAGCTGTCACCAAAGAGGATCCAATAGAAAGTACTTCCCTCAAATTCTCTCTAAAAGATCTTCAAGGTCTTCTTCAGCAACTTCAATCGGATTCTAGTATTGTTTCCTCTTCTACCTTGTTTGTCACATTAGGTACTTCATCCTTATTATACTTTGATTATGCTTGTTGCAACCATATGGCATCTGACTCTTCCATTCTTATATCATCGAAAACATCGTCTATTTCACATATTTTTATACTGCTGACAATTCCACTATGCATGTTCAAAGTATAGGCACTGCTCAAACACTAAAATTAGATTTGCCCGAAACCTTTCTTGTTCTTAAACTTTATTTAAATCTTATTTCTGTCAGTCAACTATGTGAACTTGGTGTTAATATATCTTTTTCGATTCATGGTTATACTATGTAGATCCACGGATAGGCGAGATCCTCAGGACAGGTGTAAGGTTGGACAACTGTTTGAGTTTACCTCTCTGAATCTTTCATTTAAATTTGTTGGTGGCATGACTTCCCATACTTGGCTTTCTTGTCTTGGTCATCCTTCTAATGTTGATTGGGATCTTTAATTTCTAGTGGCTCTCTAGGTACTGTTAAGTTTGAGAATTTTGACTATGTTTTATGTCAACTTTCCAAAAGTCATGCTTTACCTTTTTCTGTTAATGATTCTATTTCTTTAGCACCTTTTAATATGATTCATTCAGATATTTGGGTTCTTGCTCTTAATGACACAATGGGTAGCCTAAAATATTATGCGATCTTTGTTGATGATTTTTCTCGTTATACATAGATTTATCTAATGCGAAATAGATCTGAATTATTTTCTATTTACTCTGATTTTGCCAATACGATTCAGACTTAGTTTTTTTGCAAAATTAAAATACTTCGCACTAATAATGCCATGGAATACAAAGATACAAATTTCACTGAGTTTTTAGCTCATTAAAGTACTATTCTTCAAAGATCATGTCCTGGTACCTCTCAACAAATAGTCGGGCAGAAAGAAAACATAGACATATTCTTGATACTATTTGAGCCCTCCTCATATCTTCATCTTGTCTAGAAGCCTTTTGGAGGAAAGCAACTCTTATCGCTGTATAGACTATCAATCGTATTCCTTATTCTGTCATAGGTAACATCCATCCCTTTGAACGTCTATTTAAGCAAGCTCTTGATTGTCAAAATCTCAAAGTCTTTGGCTATACTTGTTTTGTTCTCTTACAACCTCATGAGTACACCAAACTAGAACCACGAGCATGACTTTACTATTTCTTAGGATATGGATGTTGGGATCCCTTATCACAAAGGCTCCGTATCTCTCGTCATGTAACTTTCTAAGAACATAAGATGTGTTTAACCCTTTCAAAATTTCGAGTCAATAAAGCTTCTCTTCAATTCTTTTTTGATCCGACCATATCTTTTTTTCTTGACATTGCTTTTGCAGATTCCTCTAATAGCTTAGGTAGTTTGACTCGACCTACACCTGCTTCTACAATATCTCTTCCAACTGTGGATCCGCCAAGTCCACCAAGTCCTCCACATGATCAATCTTCATCAGCAAATCTCCCTCAACAGCCAACTATTTGTCGTTCTGACCATGTAAGTCAGCCTTCTGTCCTTCTTCATGATTTTCATGTTTATTCCACTATTGTCTCCCTATTTGAACCTTGCACCTATCGTAAGTTTTGACCTTTTATGGCAGTAGCAATGGTGGAAGAACTACAGGCACTTACCAGCATAAATACTTAGGATTTGGTTGACTTACCTCAAAATATGTCTGTCGTTGGTTGCAAATGGGTCTATAAAAACAAAACTTGAGCTGGTGGATCAGTTGAAAGATACAAAGCCTGACTTGTTGCTAAGGGATTTACTCGGGAGTATGGTACTAACTATAAGGAAACATTTGCTCTTATAGCCCATTTGACCTCAGTCCATAGTTTTATTGCAATTGCTAATAACAAATGTTGGCAGCTATTTCAAATGGATGTCAAGAATGCCTTTTTAAATGGTGATGTTATAGAAAAAGTGTACACGCAACCTCCTTTTAGGTATTGATCATCTTTCTAATAAGGTTTATCATATGCGCAAAGTCTTGTATGGACTAAAACAAGCCTCTCGAGCCTAGTTTGCAAAATTTAGTTCCACTATTGGGTGTCTTGGTTTTTAGTCTAGCTCTTGTGATCATGCCTTGTTCCTATGCAAAACAGATTAAGAGAGCACTCTTCTTTTTCTCTATGTGGATGATATATAATAACTGGCAATGAAACATAGGGCATCTCCACTCTTAAATCTTTTCTCCATCAACAGTTTGAGATGAAAGACCTTGGCAATTTAAGTTATTTTGTTGGGTCTTGAAGTATCATACGATGAATCTGGTTATCATTTATCACAAGCAAAGTATGCCACTGATCTCATCTCTGGTGCTGGTATTACTAACACTAGGATGGCTAGCACTCCATTTGACTCTAATAATCATCTTTATGCTATTCATGGGAATCTTTTTAGTGATGGTACACTTTATCAGTAATTGGTTGGTAGGGTAATTTATCTCACTGTATCTCATCCAGATATTGCACATGCTATTCACATCGTGAGTCAATTTATGTCTGCACCTTATACCATCATTTTTCTGCTGTTCTTTGTATACTTCAGTATGTCAAAGGAACTTTATTTCATGCTTTTCATTTTTGTCGTTCATCCCTACTAGAGTTACGAGCATACTCTGATGTTAATTGGGTTAGAGATCCAACTGATCGCTGATCCACCATTGGCTATTATTTTTTCCTTGGCACATCTCTTATTTCCTAGCATAGTAAAAAATAAGCAGTTGTCTCTCGCTCTAGCACAAAAGCAAAATAATGAGCTCTTGCTGACACTACTTTTGAATTTCTTTGGTATGATGACCACTTTAAGATATGGGTGCCTCTCCCTCTTTTGCTACCCCTCTCTTTTGTGACAATCAAAGTGCACTTCAAATTGCTCACAATGATGTCTTCCATGAATGCACCAAACACATCGAGATCGATTGTCATCTTGTGCGACATCATGTATTTCAAGGCACCATACATCTTGTTTCTATCTTATCACAATCATAGATTACAGATATCTTCACCGAATGAAGGATACATGAGATCTTTCTATTATAGGACAATAGTTGAAGAAGCTAAACAAGTGGCTCCACGGTATAAATGTGCTTGTTTAGTCATGTAGAATGCGATGGAAATGCTCATGCCTATCAACTAGCAAAGTATGGCTTGATGTTCATAGATGAAAGCGTTTGGTTAAAGGGTTGCCCAAACTTTGTAGCTAAATATGTTGAAAACCATTGTACCGGCATAATTAAGTCAATCCACTTTATTTATTTATTCAAAAAAACAAAAAGAATAAAACACTCAATAGCTATCAAGGCATTACAAAACACATGATTGTGAAAGTTGAAAAATGGAAACTTATTCACACTTTAGTATCACACAGGGGGTAAGAATATGAGTGGGTTAGGTCGAACAAAAAATTTAAAATTTTTTAGATTGTAATTCGATCCGATTTGATCTATAAATATTTTTAATAAAAGGTCGTCGGTTATGAATTATTCGTAAATTTTATTTTTTTTGTAGGAATCCCATTTAAATTCTATTTATAAACTATTTAGATTTCATTTGAAAAAGTTTTGAATTCAACTTGATCAATGTCGAGTTAAGTTCAAGTTCAAACAATTTGAATTTTTAAGAAATTCTAGTTTGATTGTCCTAACACTAAACTCGAATTACTTGTGCGTTTAATTGATTTTTTAATTAATTATGAATAATCTCAATTTAAATACCAATTCAAATACATATAATTAAATTTGAAATTAAGTATGAAAATCAATCTATTTTTTTTAAGCGCAAAAGTTCAATTTTTATCTTAATTTAATCTCAAACTATAATAGCAAAACTTAACTAAGCTGTCATACTTAATTACACCTCTACTCCTACTCCTAGCAAGCAGGTTAAACAAGACCAACTATCGTACAAGTTACAACTGATCTTATATGTTTATCCTAAACTTTCGCTACATATGCAAGTAAGGGAGTAACGAGTCAAATTATTTCAAGAGTACTCAATTGTGACTTTTTTACTATGAAGTTGAATTTCATTTTTATTACTTAAGTAATGAATGAAGTTCAAATATTTTAAGCTCAATTTGAAAGATTTAAAATTTAATCAAGTTTTAACTTTTTTATATATTTGAAAATTATAATGTATATAATTTATATAATGAATTATGAAAATAATGAACTTACAAGATTCATCGAAGATAAATGATTTGATTTAATGATGAGAACAAGATAACAAAACAAAACGAATATTATTTTAATTTTCACAACCTAAATCCTTTGGAAGTGTGGAGAAATTCTTGTATTGTACTTGTTTCTACCAAAACTTATTTCTTTCTTTCTATACTGTAGAAGAACTTTCACCTTTCTTAATCCACTAAAATGAAAATTATTATTTGAATGACTTTTTTAAGTGCCAATTGCAGTTATTTAATACATGGGTGAGAGACCCATGAAATATATGGGTTGGCTACAACCCATATGATCTTAATCCACTAAAAGTAAATTACTTTTGGCAGTTATAATAATGTCCTGAGTTGGCTACAACCCATTATAGGCAGACTTGACACCAAATTTTAGCATCTACCATTTACGTAAAATATTTGAAAAATATTCAATGATTTGATATGTTTTCTTTCCGCTAAGTTGATACAATAAAATAGGACAAGTGACTATTATACTTCATAACCTTGAAAGTCGAACGCTATACAATTAATAGGCATAGATAACAATTATACATAGATTAGGATGTAGTACCCCTGGTCCATTTAGTCATGTTTCAAGTTTTCCATTAGCTTTCTTATATAAGTGATGTAATAAATTTTTGTATTTATAATATAAAATACACTTGGCTGACCAGTGAATACAACTAAATATGAAACTAAAATGATCTTCAATTTTCCTTAAATCCTTCTATTCTAATTTAGTTGCTCTCTAGATATGTCCAATTTGATCAAATCATTCATGACCATTGGCAATGTGCTAAAATAGCTAACATTAAATTGAAACTTTAAGAAATAGTGAAAAGTTATAAAGATAGTAATAAAAATCCTTAGTTGAACTTATGGGCCT
The DNA here is from genome assembly GCA_038382025.1 of Adansonia gregorii. Classification (NCBI taxonomy): domain Eukaryota; kingdom Viridiplantae; phylum Streptophyta; class Magnoliopsida; order Malvales; family Malvaceae; genus Adansonia; species Adansonia gregorii. Next base: position 6,113,627 of record JBBYHO010000010.1, on the reverse strand, counting down.
CGCATAACATAAAAGCAAATATCAGTTCTACAATTTATGCAGATTGGTTGAATATGCACACAAGGCATGAAACATATGCTATGGTATTACTATCTTTTCCTCTTAGAGCATATGTTTTTATCACTATATTAATATCATATAAGTGATAGTTCAAATACACTTATATTCTAACTTAAGTCCATAATTTTTCTTTCTCAATAAATTCAATAGCAAGACTTCCACCTAGCATACATGGATAGTTTAAGCAAATTCTAAGAACATTCACCTTCAGTCATAATTTCATCACTATGTAACTTCATCTTGATTTGTTATCAAAGCAAATTCATTTTAAGCTCAAGCTTTCATATGACTCTTATGTTTAAAGCTTAAAATCAATGTCTTTTCTACCTTGCACAAAACCTACTTTTAAAACTTCAAATCAATCTCTTCTTCACTTAGCACTAAGTGTAAGAGGCAATTTCCTATGTGAGAAGGTTAAACATCTATCTGACATAACTTTAATTGCATATATGTACTTAACACATATATACACACAAACATACATGTGTATGCTCTCATGAAACAAAATAATGAACTTTAGCATGCATTAAAAATAGATATCATTGTTTTTAAAATCAAATCTTGTAGAATACTTAAGATCTAACATATGCATTATAGGTATTTCTAGAAATAGGTTTTGTAAATGGGTCTACAATCATTTTAGGTCTAGATGTTAGATATCAATACTAATTTATGGGTCTATAATATGAACTACATATACCAATATGTAAGTTATCATACCTAAATATGTAGTGTATGATTAAAATCCATGATTGATATCCATGATGAATGAGAAATTAATTTCATTGTGTCTACTTGAAACGAAAGAAATTGGTTAGTGTTATTGGTTGGAATGAATCCTAAATTGGTAACGTAAGTATTATATTTGTGCTTTATGAAGGCATGGTTTCAATGTGAGGTTAGGCCCTAACGGGCAACCAAGTTTTTGTATAAAGGTTGAGGCTTACATAAGTTTAGACCATACATGCGTGCAAGCCAAGCTAGGGTGGGGTGGGGTGAACTTAGGCCTAGGCCTAGGCTTTGGTTAAAAAATTGAGAGAGCCTTATTTCTTAGAAACACATCTTGTTAAAATTATTTAAGCCCAAGCTAAAGCAACTGGTTCGATTAAGGCAATCTCTGTTGTCGAAATTTTCATGTCTGTTTTCGAACAAACCTAGTTAAAAGTTTCTTATTTAAACAATTATGACTATTTAAATTTGAACAGTTGTCTGTCCATTTTTAAGCTATTTGGAAAATAGTTTTGTTAGTTAAAAGTCTATCTATATTTTTTAGTCCAAAAATTTCATCATTGGAAAAATCCTATGTTTCTATCATTTTTATTTTTGTCTATTAAGAGAGAAACACATTTTATTTCTTGATGCGCTAAGTCTGAATTGACAGTGATTCAAGTTACAACGTGATTGGGGAGGCCTTGGAGACAAATTATATGAAATTGTCAAGCACTTGAGAGGCAGGCAATAATCATATTAAAATTAGAGGTTTTACCTTAACTTAATTGTTTGTATTCAATTTTTCGAATTTGATAATTTGTATCTACTTGTATTTCTTAAATGGTATACTTTTTCTTATTTTTACGTATTGTAGTGTTAAATTTACACAAATTTTTCCGACATTAGTTATATATTGTATTTTAACTTCTTTATGTGCAATCTTGTCTTTTTCGAAGTTATACTTGGTATCTTTAGTGAAAAATATTTGGGATCTTTAGTGAATGCAATTATAACTTAACTATCGCAACTCACCAATACTGAATTTGATGCATCTTTATTAAATCCTAAATGATTTAAGAATCTTTTAAACCAAACAAACCTTTGCAATGCTGCCAAAATTGTCACTAATTCAGTTTTTATTATGGACAATGCTATACAAGTTTGTTTTTTACTACTCTAAGAGATAACTCCATAGTAATTTCTTTTCATCTAAATCTCTTCCCCAATTAGCTTCCATATACCTGATTAGATGTAGACCACTTTCTTGGTAGCAAATGAATAGTCCACAATGCATGTTAGATACCTTAATATCTTTGTAACTATAGTCTAATCAGTTGAACAAGGTTTGATTGATCCCTACTTTGGAACCTTGTCAAAAATACCAGGCCATGTGCAAACCATAGCATACTTAGTACTTTACACAACAATAGAATAAGGAACTATTGCTACTTATTCCTTTTCTTAGGGTGACTTAGGACACATTGTTATGTTCAGATGTTTTCTTTTTGCAATAAGAATATCAATTGCCTTGAAATCTTGCATTTGGAATTAATCTAAAATTTTTTTTATATACTATTTTTGTGAAAAAGCAAGAAATTTTTTGGAAAGATCTTTAGTGATTTTTACTCCAAGAACGTAAGCTGTTTTGCCTTTGCTTTTCATTTGAAGACAGCTAATATTCCACTATAGTGATATACTCCTTATCAATTTTGGCTAACAATATTTTATCTGTGTAAATCTAGAATATCATAAACTTGGTTTTGGTTTTTTTTTACATACATACAGTAGTCTTCATCAATCATGATTTCATCATACGAAATGGTTGCTTGATGAAATCTAATACACTATTGTCTAAAAGATCATTTAAGACCATAAATTGATCTTAATAACTTGCAAAGTCTATGCTCTTGAACTTTGTCAATGAAACCTACTAGTTGTTCCATATAGATTTTCACTTCTAATTTCCTATTTAGGAAAGTAGATTTTAAATTTAATGCAACTTTAAATCTAAACTTGCTACTATTGTAATATCCAACCAAAAATCCTAAGTATTAATAAGATTGATATTTAATGAAAGGCATTAATATATGGTGAAGTAAAAAACTAAAACAAAGGACAAGATAGAAAAACTTATTGGCAATTTTGTTGGAAAAAAAAGGAGAATCTAGCCTTAGATAAGAAGAAAATAGGCAAAGGAATAAGAAATCAATTATGAAAAGCATTGATTAAGGTGAGATTTTGTTTAAATTTGATTCGGATAATTTTGTACAAACCTAAAATTTTCTTTTAAAGCATCTTGACTTCTTAAAAATTCTAGCAACTGTACGATGACTTAGTAGCTACATTATAGGTGCCCATAGAAAGTTCTCATTGAGATCTTTCTAATGGTGTATGTGACACTTCATATGAGATTAATTGTTGAACATTGATGACTTTGGGTGTCTTATGGTTCCGATGAGGCAATTTTGGGTCATTGAAACTTTATTTTCTAATGATCGTTTGTGTCAAAACTTGATTGGTTCTTATAGGAAGACATGTGATCTTTCTAGTGGTATATTTATCTTAAAAGAAGAGTTTTGTGTTAAGAGAATTGAAGCCTCAAAATTGGTTAAAGAAATCTGAAAACCCAAAAACCCAAAAATTTTAGGCAACTTATGATTATTTTAAAAGTTTTGACCTTTCAAAAATTAGCTTATATGGAATCATTTTTGTTGAAACAAAATCCTATGTTTTATATCTTTGTAAATTCATACTTTAAGTTTGTGTTTTAAAAAGTCTCTAGTGTTTTCATGGATTTAGTGTTTTAATGGCATGAAGTAAGCCAAATGATCATGGATTGTAAAGAATTTAGAATTTTAGAGTATCTCATTTTAAAATTATTTTCATCCAATATAAAAATTATTTAGTTAAAAATCATATCAATTGTTAATTTTAGTGATTTCTACATATATATACTTATATTTATATAAAATTATCTTTATTTTAGTTGATTTTGTGAAAAGGCATATTTAATTATATACATGCAGACAACTAATTTTGTTTAAGGCCTCTTAAATAATTATGTCCTCTTTCTTTTTGACGATTGAACCTTTTGACATCCCATATGAATTCCAAGGTCCCAAAATGTCTAGAATTAGAAGAAAGGCTCAGAAAATCAACTTGAGTCAAATATAGTCAAAACCAGGAAAAGTTAATATAAATCAAATTTGATTGGAAAAGTATAAGTAGGCCTAAATATATGTCATGTAGGATACATTTGGATTTTAAAATTGTAAAACATTGTAGATTTTTTTAATTATGCCTTTTGATGGAATGTTTAATTAAACTTTTGCTTTAAACTAGCAAGATTATTGAACTTTTAAGATTTCAATTAAGCTTTTACTTGTAGGATTTTTAATCAAACTTTTAAAATTTTTAATTAAATTACAACTATCGTAACAAACCAAACACGAACCTGACGTATCAAACTTGTGATGGGTAAATTACTATTTTATTTTTCTCGCACTAAAACGGGACTTAATTGCAAGATTGAATTACTCATTTAACTTAACCCTAAATGATCATTATGAAATAACTAAAAAACTTGGAGTCGCCGTTAATCTATTTTGGTTAGGTGAGTTTGATCACTTATTGAAGTTCATTGTTTGAGGGTCACAAAATCCTCATAAACAAACTCCTTAGTTTTCATACTAACCAAAGATTCATCTAGAAAGGGTTCAGGAGTCAATTATATGTGGAGTGAAACATGTCCCCTCCATAAAACTCGTAAAGCGATACATATTAATCATGTGTTATCCTAAATCTTGATTAAAATTTATTTTAATTTTTTTTATACTTATAATTCCTATATTTGACATTATTTTTTCGATTCCAAGTAAATCAGATTTTAATCAATTTTAAAAATTAAAATATTTCCACACCTTTTCGAAGAACCTAAAGGAACACAGAAGTTTAATTTCTTGAGAAAATAAAAAATTCTAATTTACTTGTTTAAAGAAAGTATTCGTTAGTTTAAAATAATTAATAAGATGACTTCTTTATATTAGAAGCATACCTATAGACTATTGTAACTTAGGAATATTGCCTTTAATTTTGTTTAAAACTTGTATTATAATTGATAATATCATTATGAGTTTTTAGCATAATAGTACCTAAAAGACTTTAAAGAATATGCAACGACACGAAAATTCCCATATGATCCTCAAAGAAATATATTGACACGAAGGTTTCTACATAGTCCTAAAACTCGGTTTGAAGGTAGTATTACCTAAATGCCCCTAATGGACATGTTGAACATGAAAGTTCTCACATAATCTGAAAGTAATGGAAATCTCTAAAATAACCCTAAAATATACAAAGTTATCCTAAATGGTCTTAAAATGTGTGAAAAATGTTGAATGGTCCCTAGATTATGAAAATAACCTTGGCCCTAAAATAAAAAAAATTACTAAATGGTCCTTAATGTAGATGTAATAGCCTAAAGGACCCTAAAATGTATGCAAATGTTAAAATGGTGGTAAAATACATAAAATTACATAATATTCTTTAAAACATAGAAAATAACTAAATGGTCCTAAATTTATGAAATTGCATAAAAGTCCCTAAAACATGGCAAATTATTAAAATGACCTTAAAATGCATGAAATTACATAAATGGTCCTAGATCATGGCAAATAACTAAATGATGCAAAATTGCACAAAATTATATAATAACCTCTAAATTGTGAAAAATGACTAGAATGGTACTAAAGTGCATGAAATTACATAATAACCTTAAAATCATTAAACATCACTGAAATAGCCCTAAAATAAATTAAGTTGCATGGCAAATTACTAGAATGACCTTAAATGTATGAAATTGCATAAGTAATCTTAAATCATAGAAATTCACTAAAATGACCCTAAAATGCATGAAATTGTATAAATGGTCTTAAATCATGGAAATTAACTAAAATAACATTGAAATGCATGAAATGACATAGTAATCTTTAATATGCCTGAAAACATTTATTGAAAAAAATGCAAAATGGTCTTTTTAAGCTTTTACCACTCCTAAATGCACCCATAAACATCTTATTTGCCAACAAGTATATAAGAATGACAACATATATGAATTTTACTCTCGAAACACCATATTAACATGAACATACTTAGAATTACTACTATGCATGAAGATGTTAGCATAACCACAAAATATTCACGAAAAATGCATGTGAATCATGAAAATAACATATGAAAATAACATGAGATGCATGTCATACTTGATTCTAAACAAAAAACACCTTATTAACAGAACATACATAGATTCACTAATATGCATGATAATTATGCCATAATCACTATATTTTCATAAAAATGCATGAACATGGGAATAATGACAATAATGCATGGAAAAAACATAAAATGCATAAATTATACATAATGTGAACATGAGTAACATATAGAGTAAAACTAAAGTTAAAACATGAGAAATTCCTTGATGAAAACTACATAGAAACTAAGAGACTCAACATAAAACATTTGGAAGACAAGTTTTCTTGATTGAAAGTTGATTTTTAAGAATTTTAACAATAAAAAAACAAAAAAAAATTTGAAGATCATAGCTCAAGATTTGGCTATAAACATGGTTTTTACATTTTGGCTCAAATCATCACCCAAGCCAAAGCTTGAAATCATCAAGCTCATAAAAGGAAAAGAAAAAAATTTTGGAAAAAAGATGAAGCTAAGCAAGAAAATTATTTTTAAATAGACTTGGATGATCTTTATTTTTCTCTTATTTTTCTTTTTCCTTTACTTCTTTGACTTTTTCTATTAAGAACCAGCTTTTTTCTCTATTTTAGAGGCTTCAAGAGGTTTAAAATCTCCTTTGGCTAATCATTTATCATCCCCATGCACTACCACTTATTTCTTGCTAGTCATACAAGCTTGCTTACAACCAAACCATTTAAGGCTTAGGTGATCTGATCAAAGGGCTATAATCTTCTAATTTGGGATATGGATTCAAATGATCAAAGTGGACAAGCTCAACTATATGACTTCACAAAAAAAACCCCAATCAAATAGCCATAACTTGGTTCCATGCAAGCAAGAGTTTTTAACTCTAACCCAAAATAGTCATCCATTGAAATTCAGCTGAACTAGACTCAAATTAGAAAACAACCAAAATAGATACTGTTTAGCTTCTATGCATGATTTGAGGATTAAACTTATTTATCCTAAGCTTATTCAAGCTTTGATGGCTTAATTTATGTAGGTGGTTCTCACGCCCATGTTTCAACGTTAAAATGTTTATGAATGAGCTCTTGTATGGTTATGAAGTGTTCCAAGGCTACTAGTAAGAAAAATATAAGAAAACTTAGTGAAAAAGCTTGTTCGTGATGAAAATTTTCATGGATATCGATATATAGGTGTTCATATCAATAACAGTGCTTCTAGAACAAAAAGTCCATAAAAAAACACAACATTGTATCAATATAATATGTGGGTTCCATGCCTGGAATGACCAAAACACGATGATTTATTGATACATTTCATAAATGTATCAATACATCTCCATGAATTTCACAACAATGACATATTTTTCAATTTTTTCAATATACCTAGGCATTTCAAACCCAAAAAAGAATGACATAGCACCAGATAGTCATCTCTTTTTATTTTTATTATTTTATTTTATCACTTTCTAGTTAAGTCTCAAGATATCAGAATTTGGTCCAAAAAGAGAGATGGGTGCATTTCATCTAAAAAGTCTCTGATTAAGCATGATTTGTTTGAAATAGGCCCAAACAAAATTATGTGTCTATAATAATTCATAAGACTTCAATTTTTTTCTCTTTAATAAAAAATTAACATCATTTTTAATTAGCTTTTTTTTTTCTAATTAGAATCAATAGAATTTTAGTTAAACTTCTTTTTGCACATAATTAAACTTTTTAGGGTTTCATGAACCAAATAAGTAATGTTTTTACCCTAAATTAACATATCTTTATGCATTGAAGTGTGGATGTAGGTTAACTTATGAAACCAAGTGCATGGTGAATATGTAAAAGGCATAAAAAATATTTTTTTGCATAAGACACCTCTTGGTTAAAACTTAATACCATTCTATGCCATATTTTCACTTTTGATCAATCTAAAAGAGAGAAAAAGGGAAGAAAAAAGGAAGAAAAATGAAAAAAAAAAAAAAGAGAGGAAGAAATTTTTCATCTTGGAAAGCTAGTTTTCTTTCATTTTGGTTGCAGATTTGTTATCATGTTTATGTTTTATTGTTGATTGTGGTAGGATAACTTTTATGTGGCAATGATTTTTAATTTTCCTTCCTTAGGTTGTTAAATAAAATTTTATTTTTTGAAATAAAAATGAGATCTTTCCCTTTTTTGTCTTTTCAAAAAAAAAACTGCATGCTAATGATGTTATGGAAGGATTAGTTTGATTAATTATGATAGGATAGTTTCCACGTAGTGATTATTCTTAACTTTTTTTTTTCTATTTTCTTTTACAAGTTGTTTCAAGTAAAAAGTTTTTTTTATCTTAGAAGTAAAAACGTGATTTTTTGGTTGTTGAAATTTTCATGTTTCACATATATATTAATTATGCATGTTTATTACTTTGTTGATGCTTTGGAAGGTTTACAAGCTTCATGATCCTAAGCTTTAAAGCTTAGCTATAGTTTGAGCTAAGGTTTTAAACTTGTAATAGCCAAATTTTGAGCCAAACCTTGGTTTTATTACCTAAGGATTTTGACTTATGAAATAGTTAGGATTAACTAATAGTTTTTATCCAGATATAATAAAAGTTTAAGTTTGGATTAAAGGTTTCCTAATCTAAATATGTCAACTTTATTACCTTTTATTTTTCTTGAACAACAACATTTTATAGTTATTTAGAAGTTGGCCAAACCTAGGGGCCATTTAGTAATTTTTTAAAAAATTTTCATGTATTTTAGCACCATTTCTTGAATTGACGAAACTTAATGGGAACCATTTAGCAATTTCTCCAAGTTTCACTCGCATTCCTAGGGTCATCTGGGTTATTTAACATAATTTAAGGTTATTTTAGTAATTTTCATCATTTTAGGGTCACTTAGGTTATTTAATATAATCTAGGGTTATTTTAGCAATTTCCATCGTTTTAATGTCAAGTTATTTAACATAACCTACAGTCATTTTAGCAATTTGCATCCATTCAGGGCCATCTAGGTTATTTATTTTGGTGTCATTTTAGCAATTTCCATCATTTTAGGACCATGTTGGCATTTTCACATCGATACATGGTCATTAGGGTCATGTTAATAATTTTTATGGTAAATTCAAGTCTTTAAGGGCCATTTACGTATTTTCGTATTGATACATGGTCATTAGAGTCATTTTAATATTTTTATGGTAAATTCTAGTCCTTGGGGTGATGTTCGCATTTCCTTATCAGTACAAGGTCATTGAAGTTATTTTAATAACTTTCATGGTAAATATGAGATTCTAAGATCATGTTGGCATTTTCATATTGATACATGGCCAGTAGGATTGTCTAAGTGATTTGGTAAATCTGAGTCCTTAGGATCATGTTCGTATTTTCATATCAGTACATGTTCGTTAGGATCACCTAGGTAATTATACATTAAAACTGAGCATTACTAATAATACACGTGTTTTAGAAAAAAATCAAGGTAATATCCCTTAGTTAAAAATAGTCCTTAGATTTCTTCCAGCACATGGAAAGGATCTCATTTATTCTTTTTATGACAAAGCACCCCTTTTAAATAGTAAATCAGAATTTTTTAAAGATTTCAAAAAAAAAAATTGTGTATTCCACTATGCTTTGTTGTGGGGGTACGAAAAATATTTTATCTTTTAAAAAATAAATAAATAAAATCTTATTTACTCTTTAAAAGAAATTATAATATTGGAATTCACATACTTTTTGAAATACAAGAATTGTTTTTAAATATCAAAATATTAAAACCAACTTGAATCAAGGTTTAAGATAACACATAATTAAAAGATATCAATTTATGAGTGGTATAGGGTGCTTATTCTTCTCCACACATGAGACTCATGAATCCTATGTTTTTCTCTAGTTTATAAGCAAACTTTGGAATCGTCTTTTGGGGGTTACCTAGTTAACTAATCACATGTAACCCAAAAATATTGATGACAACTCCTAATTTATTTGTTATTTCATACTATCCACATAAGAAAATCAGTCGAGTGACTTGCTTAGGCAATTTAGTCCCAATTATGAACCAATTTATTTTTTTAGCTCTAAAGTAGCGTATTTACGTTCAACATGTTATAACAATAAAAACTTATAAATATGAAATTTATTAATGTTTTAATCTATCGACATCTTTTTCTTTATCACTATGTTGGGTATCAATAAAGATAATTGTGTATACACGGTACATAAATACAATACACGATTGATATCTGAGGTGAATGAGAAATTGTTCTCATAATACCCACTTAAAGAGGAAGATAATCTAGTTTGGAGAAGATCTTCTGTTTGAATTTTAAATTGTCATCTGAAATTTAAATTTTAATATGATTCAAATTTTCAAAATCTAAATTTAAAATTTTAATTTTAAAATTTGAAAAAAATGTATCCTTCTAAATCTTAGCAAATTATGTTTTAACACCTATAAATAGGTCTAAAACTGGAGAAAGAAAAATACATCAAAAATCATCTTCTTTTCTTCTATTCCTCTTTATTCCTCTAGTCATCCGAGAAAGAATTTTATCACTTTTGATTCGTAGTGTTGTGTTTGTAAGTGCTAATAATCGCAACATGATCGAAGAGGCCTTGAAGACGTGTTGCAAATATTGTCGAGCACATTGGTGGCAGGCAATAAGTATTTTAAAGTTAGAGATTCAACCTTGACTCGATCGTATAACATTCGACATTTCGAATTTTTTGATAACACGTATATTTATTCCATAATTTTTTGATTATATTATTTAATTTATTCTAGTATCGTTTTAATCATTTGTTTATGTTATGGTAGGCCGAAGCTAACACTATGCTCTTTCTGAACTTTTATCAGCTTCTTTTCTGGTTCGTTTTGATCTGACTTTTTTGTCCTTCCTTTCTTTTAGAGGGAAAGCGCTTTAAAAAAAAGGATTTTAGTGAAGTTTGATTGAGTCTCTCAATGCAAGCAATAGTGGGCTTTAATGGAGTTGATTGTCCCTCATTGGAGAGCTCGAATTTGAATCAGGGAAGGAAAGCTCCAAAAACCAGTTACGTTGAACCGGTTACAACTGCTTTTGCTGATGTATCACCTCTTGACTGAAGGAAAAACTTTCAGTCCCAAGCGAAAAGTCCTTGCAATATTTTTCTTTTAAGATTCAGAATGGCACCGTCATTGTTAAACCTTCAGTGGACGTTTTTGATGAGAGGATTTCATACTGGCAAAATGCAATGGTCACACAGTTTGTCGGTAAAATTGCTAATTTAGTTAGTTTCAGAGGCTGATTTCTTTGCTTTGTGGTAGAGAAAGTTATGTAGAGATCAAACCAACTGATTTCAATTTTTTCGTCATTCAATTCTCGAACTCTGATGTTAGGGATAGGTTCTTGAATCTGGCCCTTTGCACATCCAGAACAAACCACTTATTGTTAGGAAATAGAAGCAATGAATGAAATCAATTGAATTTAATATGGACAAGCCTCCTATATGGGTTCATCTTGGGAGAGTTCCTATTGAGCTCTATACTAGAAAGGGGCTTAGCTACAACCCCAGTACAATTGTCACCCCTTCGTATATGGATAAAATCACAGAGCTCAGCGACGGTTAGCCTAGGTACTGATCTTTAAAAAAAAATGCATTGAAAACCGAAACGGCAATAGACATTATAGGGTCCATGATAATCTGGAAAAATATAATACTGCTCTTTAATTTCAAAGAAGAGAATTCTTCTGATTCATAAATTTTTTTTTTTAAAACAAGATGTATTTATTTTGGGTTAGCTTGCTGCAGACTATTTAAACACAGATGGATTTATTTGTTTCCGTTTACCCCAAACCCTACTTAAAACAGATTGTTTGTGTTTTTCCCCCCCTAACTTTTTTCCTGGCTTAATAGCTAGGGTTATAATTGAAAGAACTCAAATTGTTTTGTAACAAGTTTTGATTGGAAGGAATTCAACAACCAACCATGCATTCGGCTTGCCTGGTTCAAGCGTAAATGGTGCAAGTAATATTAATGATTTCAACTACCAGCTCTCCTTTCTTCTTTCTTTCAATTAACATTCACTTTTTAAACTACATGATCATAAATTCAATTTCTAAAACAAAATCTATGTTATCTACTAGTTGCTGAGTTCTAAGATGGGAAATGCTATTTTTCCATACTATTTTGTAATTTTTAATTAAGTTAAAAATCGATGAGTAGTTATTTTAGTAAGCAGTTATTTTTAAAATTAAAGTATATTAAAAATGTGATAATTTTTTAGTGCTTGATTATTTTTTAAAATAAAATACCTATCTCCTTGTATTTTTATTTTGCTGTTGTGATTTTAATTTGGCTTTTATATTGTTTTATTAAAAAATATCATTTGACCCGTGTTATTAAAATTTTGTAATTAGCATAGATCTATAAACCAATCTATGCAATAGCATGAAATAGGATAACTTCTCAAAATTTACTCATAATAGAGTCAATAATTTACTAGATTAGATTTGAATTGATTTGTTTTTAGTTGAATTGTATTATTTTAAGCTTAAATCTTTTAAATTTTATACTCGATTTATTTGTTGGGATCTCATTGTGCCCATTAAAAGATCTTTTATTTTCTTTTTTAAAAATATTTTTTACATCTAATCTATCATTTTTACGAAATTATTTAAAAAAATATAATTTAATAATGACAGTCTTACTCTATTTAGAGTTTGAATAACTTCATGCTTGATTATTATTGTATTTGAAAAACAAATTAATTTAACTTTGAATAAATTTTTATTAAACTTTTATAATAATTTTAAATTTAAATCACTTCATTTCGAATGAAATGAACTTTAATTATTGAATTTTTTTTAATTGATTCAAGTTCTGTCCAAAATAAAAATTGTAAGTTTAGATACTTCGTTTATTATCACATACACATATATATATATATATATATTCATTTAAAGGTGCATGCTCATCTGAGAGAAACGTGCGAGAAGAGATGAAAAAAAATAAAAGCCAAAGCAATATTACGATTATGTGCTATGAAAGAAAGACAGAGGGCACCATTTCCTGCTAATGATGTTCGCTTGGTTAAAGCAAAAGGCAGATCGGATGTGTGGACTGTGGAAAATCGGAATGAACGACCTTTGACATTTTTGCAGTCACTTTAATGAGTTGTCCACCAACACAAGAACTCATAAATTCCTTCCTAAGCTTTATTGAATAGGCCAAGTAAAAATAACTAAAAGCAGTGCACAATATATCTAAAAAATATATATTTATAAATACAAAAAATATATAAATTATTAATATATTTAAATATATAAAATTTTAAATACGATTATAATAATAAAAAATATATAACATAAAAAATATACAACTAGAATAGTGTGAAAGAGCTTCATCATTATTCACGTCGACAAAGCATAAAGTTGTAACTCGCAAGTGGCTCGGTGTCAAATTTTAGAGAATGCTGACAAGAAGCAATTAAGCATCAGTACTTTCAGGCACCACCTTCGATTAATACTGGCGTGATTTATAAGCAAGCATCAACACATCGCAGGATGTTGCTTTTATGGGATCCCAAATTCATTTAACCAATAAAAAGCGAATAACAGCCCCAGAAAACAAAAACAGAGAGTAACGAGGATCAAAACACAAAAAGATTTATACACATTGTCGAATGTCTACTTAAAGGGTCAATTACCAGCTTGAATTTGTACAGATTTCTCTCCGTAAGCCGCTCATTGAAACTAAACGACCATAAAAGCAAAACCAGAAGGAAAAGATATTTTCCAACCCGGAGTTTCGACTTGCAAAACAAAAACGATACAAGATTAATGGCTTTCGACTCCACGCCATCTTTCTCATATGGTTTCTGATATTACGCTGCGCACCTATACAACGCCTCTGTCCGTAATTTTGTTGAAGAAACTCCTTTACTTACAAGACACCATCATTTACATACAAACATATTTACATTAAGAAAAGATCCCTGTAAGTTTCCTTTTCTTCTCAGTCAATAACAACGTAAAATTTTCTATTTTAAAAGTGATATTTTTAAGCACCTTTTGTTTTATCTATGTACTCTTTGAGGATTGAAATGGGTTCTAAGCAAGTGCAGAGATGCTGCAATTTCGCCGATCCCTGTCAAGGCAATCAAACCCCTCGATCCTCACCGCTGGTTTGCTGCCAAAATTCGCCCGAACATAGCTTCCTTTCCTTGTAGAGGATGGTGAAGATGAGTCCGAAGGAGGCCGGACCGGTGACAGCGGTGACAGTGGGGTGACGATCTTCTCATCCCCAAATCGAGCATCCTGTATTAATGGGTTAGCTACTCTGCTCGGCGGCGACCCACAAAAAAATGGGGGCGACGACGCTACTTGTGTACAACTTTGTTCCACTCCACAACCACCCTGTCGAATTCCAAAACCAATAATCATATCATATAATTTTTTTTATAAGAAATAATACAGTAAAAGAAGAATTTTTATGAACCAAAATTCTCTTCTTCTAGAAACTCAACAGTTGGCACAACAACAAAACAGTGTTTTCCTCGCACACGAAACTGAGTGTGAAACTTTTAAATGACCGCAAAAGCCGAAATGGCTGTTGCAATATACAGATCTTGCGTCGAAACGTCCCCCATCGTTTACGGCACCAAAATTATTTTTTTTATTTTTTAAGTGTACAATAATTTATTGGTGCCCTAAAATAAGACCAATTAGAAATTGCAATTCGTAAATAAGTTCTATTTTGTAAAACCTATAAATAAATTAGGAGAGAGAGGCATACCTTCGTCAGAATCATATCCAAAACATCACTCCCTGCTTTTGAATCACAAAGGTCCGCTTGATGGCTGAAAAGCATCAAAGGATTTGTTATTTCTTAGTTTTATTTAATAAAAGAAAAAAAGATAACAGAAAAGGGAGAGATCATGAAAGTTGAAGGGCATAGAAAGAAGGGAAAATACCTAAGTTGCCATCTGAGGGACCTAACAGGGTGGTCGTTGAAGGTGGTGTTTAAGAGACCCAAACGACGTGGTTTCGGGCAGACCATGGTCTCTTTCCGATCCGCAACCATAACAGAAACCGAAATGGAGCTCCGCATCTCCTCACGGCTGCTTCCAATCGCGCTTTGTTGGATTGCACGCGGTTTCATTTTTTTCCCTTCTACAGTTTTTTTTAAAAATATTAACAATTAATTTCCCTATTTAACGTAAACAGATGCTTAATTAAATGTCGTCTTAGAATAGAAAACAAAAATTATAATAGATTTCCGCTATTTTTCATTTTAAGATTTAATTCTACAATTATTTAAGAGAAGTTATAGATCAACAGATCTACTCAAACAAAAATTAAATAATAAAATAAATAGAGATCTTGTTGCAAACCGGAGGCAATCTTTTTTAAGTGCGTGCTTAATTTCTTCACAGATCTAACCAAGCTTAGGTAAGTTCATGTCTGTATCGAAATCTAATTTTAGAAAATTGAATCTTAATTTTTCTTTTTACATACAGATCGAGGAAGAAATAAAGGAAATATCGCAAAAGGCGCTGTTTGAAGAGCTGAAAACGGTGATAAAAAAATGGGCATCGCTTCTAAAAGGGACAAAAAGAAACAATAACAGAGGCTATGTGCTAATGGCAAGAAAGAGAAAGAAAGAGAGAGCAATACCTTGGCTTTAACTGTACAGCTCCTTTGAATAACTCTTCGAGTAGGAAGTAAATATAAAACAAAGCACCATGTAAAAAAAATGAAAATGGAAAAAAAAAAAAAAAAAGAGTTGAGAAATTAGGCGAGAGAAGAAGGAAGGATGGTAAAGGAGAGGTCCCGTGTGATTTGTAGTGGAGAGAAAAGAGAATCACAAAAATTGAAGAATTTTAAATTAAAAGAAAAGTCGTATAGGAATCGGCCAACATCACAGCTAAGAATAGAGAGAGAGAGAGAGAGAGAGAGAGAGAAAACGCAAAAGATGTATGAGAAAAGCAAATTGCGTGAGTGGCATGATAAAAGAAAAATAAAGCGGGTCGGATGGTTGTTGGAATTCAAAATGTATTCGATCACATATCTTACATACAATAATAAATTTATTGATAAGATAATATCAATACAAAATTATTTTTTATAATATTTATTATGTTTAGAACATTTTTACAAAGATGGTGCTTAAAAAAAATTATTATATAAAATATAAAAATAATTATTTTTATTTATTAAATTCTTATTAATTCAATTATTATAACTTAATTTGTAATATTTAAATTTAATAAAAATTTATAAATAATATAAAATTTAAAATTTAAATTAAATATATATTTTTGTTAATTATTTATTATATTTATTGTTAATTTTAAAATTAATTATTTTATTGAATTAACTAATAATTAAAGGTCCCATCAACTAATATAAATTTATTAACCTTGACGAGGGGCAAAAAATTGGCCACGCTCTTTGGTTTGTGTAGCTCGGGGCTGTCGCATTTATTTGTTAATTAAACCTAACTTTTTTATATGATATATCACGAAAGCGGTGCCGCGTGGGAAAAATATCATCGCCATCGGTTTTAGCACCCTTATTTTAATGTCTAAGTTCTGGTATTCAAAAATTAAAAAATCTTTAAAATATCAACGGACCAATTCCTACTTTTTACGAACCGACTTGACTTGGGTGGTTAGATTTTTAGGTAGAAAGCGGAGTCACCGTATATTTTGACACGTGTTTCTTCAGGTTTAGGTCAAAAATCAAAACCAGATCGAGATTCTTGAGAATTGCGTTTTCCTTACAAGGCTTATATTATGTAATGTTAAAATAAAAGGATAAAGTATCATCTTTTAGATTAGGAAGTTTCAGCGTACAGTGTTATAATTTTTAAATCCAAATTAAATAATTAAAGGTAAAAATCTAGCGTTTACGTGCATTATATCCATTCGATTAATTAAATTATTATAAAATTAAAATTATTTTGATTTTTTTAATTTATGTGTTTACATAATTTTTTTTTTTTAAAATCTACCGTTAAAAAACACTCTGAATCCAATTCAAACCTATTCACGTCATTTCCTTTAGCCCAAGGTAAAATTTATAATGACAGCAGGCAAGATCAGTAATTGCAATATTTTATTATGGGGGTCAAATATCTTAAATTAAAAATTCAAAATATCAATATCGAAAAGACAACAATATTCTTAAAAACTATAGAATCCCAACTAAATGTTTTGAGAAAGCAAACAAAATTAAAAACATAAAAATAAATAAAAATTGTAGGTGTTTAATTGAGTGATAGCCATAAGAAATTAAAAAAAAAAAACCTCATAACATGTAAAATCTTTTGTATTTGCTAACAATCATGTAGTCTATTAGTCGCGAAAATATTTTCAAAATAAGAAATTAATTGATTATTCAATCAATTATAGTAAATTAGCACAAAATAAACTATATGATATTTTTGGTTAAGTTTCAAACTAAGAAAATTGATTTCAAGATTAATTAAAGAAGCATTGAAGCTTATGGGATTCATATCTCATAAGTTTAAAATGAAAAATAAGCTTATAAATTACAAAGAAAGATTCGTATAACTACATAAAGAGATTTAGATATCAGGTTTTGAAATATAATTTGTTGGAATTTTTAAATAGGGATGAAGATCTTTGAGTTGAGGATTCAAATCTTCTAATTCGAATTTTGATAGGTTTGTTCGTAATGGTTAGTTTTGTCTTTTAACTTCATTGATAGCATTTTAAGGGACATCATTTCACTAATAAAGGTTGCCTATGGCACCTGTTGAATACGAAAAGGTGGAAACTTAATGGAAAGACAAGTTGGTTGAATTAACAACACAACTTTAAATTTAATCTCTATAAATATAGATCAAAATATCCAACAAATAAAGAAATCAATCTAACCTAATTAGAATTTTGATTTGTTATTTCTTCCTAATCATTCTTAATTAAAGCAAATCTCTTGTACTTTGGTTGCTACAGAAAATCATGTAGAAGAAAGATACTTCTGTACCTCATAAACTAGGCATATAGTGGTTTGATTTTACTAGTGCAAAGTGATTTCATACATTGGCTTTATTGTATCTTAGGGCTATTTGAAAAACTTTGTTACATATTGTTACCGGTGAAGGCAAAATAAGCCTAAAAGAAAATGAAATTTATAGCATGTCTTTAAGATACTTTCTCTTAACATTTGTTTCTCTTTGTTGAACTCATCATTTTCAAGTTCACCCTATAGACACAGAAAACTCTACAAACCTAACAATCTTTATGCTTGTTTTAATTTTCTTGAAAATGGATAGTTTTAATTCCTTAAGGGAAATAGCTACTAATTTCTAAAAGCTGGAGCGCTTAGATGGAAGGAACTTTTTTTGTTGGCAATAGAAGATGCAAATACTCCTAAATGCTTTGAATATTGCATATGTTCTCACCATTCATGAACCAAAAGCAAAGGATTACAAAACGAGTAATGATGCTCGCGAAAGGCAAAAGTGGGAGAATGATTATTATCTTGTAAAGGAATCATCTTAAATGGTATGTCTAATTCACTCTTTGATACTTATGTTTCCATCAACTCTGCAAAAGATTTATAGAATAAATTAGATGCAAGATATATGAAAGAGGATGCAACTAGCAAAAAATTCTTGGTGACAACATGGAATTCATATAAAATGAATGATACTAAACCTATCATGGAACAATTTGCTGATATTGAAATTATCCTTAATAAATTCAAGCAACACAAGATGGAATGGATAAGGCAATCACTGATTCATCTATTATTGATAAACTTTCATCTACATGGAAAGTTTTTAAGAAAATCTTGGAACATAAAAAAGAGGATATCTTTCTTGAAGAGCATACAAGTCATCTTCGAACAAAAGATCAATACCACAAGGAAAATGACAAAGAAAAAGAGACTAATGTCTCCAAAGTCCATATGGTGGAGGAAACAAAGTCCAACAAATCCATAAAGAAGATAGTAATTTCCTCTAATGGTTAAAACTTCAAAAAAGAAAAGTGCACGCTTTCCATTATGGAAAGCAATACCATTGTAAGAAAAATTGCTTTCTTTTTAAAAGGAGGAAAAGGGCATCTCAAACAATAAAAGGTAGTTTTATTATAGTAATTTTTGAAGTCAATCTCTTGAAAGATAACCAAGCATGGTGGATTGATTCTAATCCTACAATGCATTTGTGCATGAATAAGGCCTTATTCAAGTTTTTCCCTCTACAAGAGGAAAGTAATGTGCTCTACATGAAAAATTCACCTACAACTGAAATCAAAGACAAAAGGACTGTAGATTTGGAATTCACATCCAGGAAAGTTCTTAATTTAACAAATGTATATTATGTTTTAGAAGTGAGAAAGAATCTTGTGTTTGTTAGTTTGATTAAAAAGCTTCATTTCTAGCTAGTATTTGAAGAGGATAAGCTTGTATTATCCAAGGGTGGAATCTTTATGGGCAAAGGCTATGCCAATAAAGGCATGTTTAAAGTTGATGTAACTCCTATTAATATCAATAATAAGATGAATGATTCTATTTATATGGTTGACTCATTTAAGTACGAGCATAGTTAGTTAGGACATGTGCATTATAATCAATTCCTTACAATGTTTAAGGCTAATTTAATTCCTTTCATTAAGAAAAATGATGAGAGTTGTATGACTTGCATGTTTACTAAGTTAACTAGAAAACCATTTCCAAAAGTTGAAAGATGTTCAAAGTTGCTTGAATTAATACATAGTAATGTATGTGACTTGCATAAAACTCTTTTATTAGGTAGAAAAAAATATTATGTTACTTTCATTGATGATTTCTCAAGATTTTGTTCTGTTTATTTTATGCATTCCAAAAATGAAGCATTAGATAAGTTTAAAGTTTATAAGAATGAAGTAAAATTACTTTCTGATACTAAAATAAAATCTTTAAAAGTAAATAGAGGAGGAGAATATTATGATCCAAGTTATTCTGAGTACATTGGAATTTTTCATGAAGTTTTTAGCACCATATAGTTCACAATCAAATGGTGTAACAATACATAAAAATAAAGTATTAAATGAAATGGTTAATGCCATGTTGTCCTACTTTTGTTCAGGATAAGGTTTTTGGGATAAGGTAATGTTGATAGCCTATCACATTTAAAATAGAGTTCCAAATAGAAAGAACAAGGTTACCTTATATGAGTTATGGAAGAAAAAAATTAAACCTAAGTTATCTTAGGGTTTAAGGTTGTAAAACAATTGTAAAGGTTCTTGAACCTAAAAGGAAAAAAAATAAAAGAATGAGGAATTAAGTGCATATTTATAGGTTACGCATAAAACAACAAGGACTATAGATTCATGGCCATTGAACCGATTAATTCAATCTCCTTTAATATGGTAAATGAATCAAGAGATGCCATATTTGATAAATAAAGGTTCAAGTCAATTCCTCGTCCTAATGATATTGCTCAAATTAGTTCAAATGAACAAAGAAATAATTCTTACAAAACTAATGAAGAAAACTTTATACCAAGAAAAAGTAAAAACGTTGGGAAAGTCAAAGACTTTGGCTTGGAATTTTATATGTTTCTAGTTAAAGAACAAGGGAAAACACAAGTAATCATATTGAATATTGCTTTAATATGGAATTGGATCCTAAGTCATTTGATGAGGCAATAATGTTCCAAGATGTAGCTTTTTGGAAAAAAGCTATAAAAGATGAAATGGACTTAATTATATGAAAAAATACTTAGATTTTAGTGGACTTACCTCCAGGTTACCCATGGATTTTTAGAAAGAGAATGAAAGTTGATGGAACTATAAACAAGTTTAAAGCTAAACTTATTGCTAAAGGATTTACACAAAAACATAGAATTGATTATTTTGATACATATGCACTTGTAGCAAGGAATGCTACAATAAGAATGCTTGTAGCATTGGCCTCAATTTATAAATTGGAAATTCACCAAATGAATGTGAAAATTGTGTTTTTAAATGGTGAATTGGATAAGAAGGTGTCTATAAAACAATCTGTTGTATGATTTCAGGACAAGAAAAAAAAAGGGTGTGAATTGATTAAGTCTTTATATGGACTTAAGCAAGCCTCTAAACAATGGTATCAAAAGTTTGATGAAGTAGTTCTAGCTAATGGATACATTATTAATGAATCTAATAAATGTTTCTATAGTATATTTGCCAATGGTAAAGGTGTTATCATTTATTTATATGTAGATTACATGTTAATTTTTGGTTTGGACTCAAAATTGAAAGTACCAAAAGTTTCTTGTCTAGCAACTTTGTTATGAAAGATATGAATGTTATAGATATGATTTTGGGAATAAGGATACATGTGCAAAATGATAAATTGATTTTAACCCAAATTCACTATATTTGAGAAATTTCTCAAAAGATTTAATCAATATGATTGTGCAACGGTTGCAACATATTGTGATCTTAATATAAAACTAAAATCTAATAAAGGAATGTCGGCTGCACAATTTGAATATGCAAAAATGATTGAGTTTGATGTATGCCACGACATGTACAAGACCAAATATAGCATTTGCAATTGGAAAGCTTAACAGATACATAAGACATAAGTAACTTGCATTGAAGGCCATTTCTAAAGTACTAACGTACTTGAAGAAGATAACTAATTATGGCATATCATATTACGGTGAACGTTCGATTTTGGAAGGTTACACTGATATAAGTTGGATAACCAACATGGAAGGTTATTCATCTACAAGTGGATAGATATTCGTGATTAGTAAGGGTATAGTATCTCGAGGATTCAAGAAACAAACATGTATAGCAGATTCTACTATGGCTTCACAGTTTGTTGCATTGGCATTAACAAGTAAGGAAACAAAATGGTTGAGAAACCTGTTACATGAAATTCTTTTATGGCTAAAGAAAATGTCACATATTTCAATACATTGTGATAGTGAAGCTACACTATCAAAGGCTTATTGCCAAGTATATAATGGGAAGTCAAGATAAATTGGTCTAAGGCATAGCTATGTTAAAGAACTAATAATGGATGAGGTGATCACCATATATTTTGTCAAATTAAGAGAAAACTTGGTAGATCCATTAACAAAAGGTCTTACAAGTGAAATGGTGTCTAGAACTTCTAGATAATAGGACTCAAGCCCATAAATTTAAGTCGTACATGATAAAACCTTAACTCAACGCTTAATTGGACATTAGGTCTTGAGTTTTAATGAGTCCAAGTACATTATATGAATGTGGTTGTAAGCACTAATACATATTTATTCATCTTAAGGTTATTTAAGTGCTCGAAACTATATGTCAAAAGGGGAGGATTAGTTAATTCTCTTAATGAACCATAACATGTAAATTAAAATGTTGGAATGCTATATATGGTGGCATTTCTAAGAGAGTTCACCTATATAAGTGGAAATAATGCATCTTTTAGGATTAAAGGGCTTAGCTCTTAAGTACTCATAAGAGGATACAAGACACATGGCCAGTTGCAGTGTCGACCATTGCTAAATGAATTTTTTAATGTTTGAAATTCTATGTGTGGATTAGTGCATGACTAATCATACAACATCATTGGTTTAAAGATATAAAGTTTATTATATGATTCTAATTAGATTAATAACACTTTTTCACTAAGGTAGAGGTCTTAAATTAAAAGATGCCTTTATTTATGCATAAGATTTTTGAAAGATTTATTTATTTTATAAGTTATGGGGGATTATTGGAAAAATTTTCAAAATAAATGAAAGGAATAAAAAGTTAATTGATTGAATAATCAATTAATGGTAAACTAGCATAAAATAAGTTATACGATAGTTTTGGTTAAGTTTTAAAGCAAAGAAATTTATTTAAAGATCAATTGGAGAAGCTTTAAGGCTTATGGGATTCATATCTCGTAAGTTTAAAATGAAAAATAAGCTTCTATTATAAATTAAAAAGAGATATTTGTATACCTATATAAAAGGATTTGGATATAAGCTTTTGGAATATACTCTATTAGAATTTACAAAGAGGGACCAGGACCCCTGAGTTAAGGATTCAAATCCCCTAGTTTAA
>JBBYHO010000010.1:6053139-6068415 GCA_038382025.1 Adansonia gregorii | reverse complement strand
GTCAGCCATTTTTAACTTACATTTCACCCTAGCCATACTCAAGTCAACTATAAATGTTTCACCTTGGTTAGACCTTGTAAACTTAGGTTCTGCCTTGGTACTTCAGTTAATTATCACGTTTTGCTTCGGTTAACCCTTTTCACTATCATGGTTCTAAACAAGTCAACCCTTTTAAACTCAGGTTCTGCTATGGTCACCTCTGTTGCTTATTATGGTTTCACCTTAATCAACCCTCTAGACTATCATGGCTCTACCCTAGTCCACCTTTTTTGACCCAGGTTCTACCTTGGTTATACCCAAGTTGACTATTATGGTTCTACCTTGGTCTTTCAACTTAGGTTATACCCTAGTCATACCTAAGTTTACTATCATGGTATCGGCCGGTTTAACCCTTTTGGTTTTACCCTTGTTAATTCTTTACCTTAACTTAGGTTCCTACCTCAGTTATTTTATTTTATTTTAATGCATATTGTTTATAGTTTAGCTTATTTTTGAAGACATGACAGCTTAAATAGAACTTTATCTATGGTCTTTGCCCTATTCTTGAATCTTAGTAATGACCAAAGAGAGGTAGCTGCAGAGACTAATTTCGTTTGGTTTTTTTTTCCTGACAAGCCCTAAATATCCAATAATAAGAGCCCGATAGTTGCTCTGGTCAAGGCCCACCTCCTCCAGGTAGATTCGGCATTTTCAAAACCTTTTTAGTCATGCCCAAGTGGCCGTATATGCATGCGATTAGAAAAATGCAATTTTTAGAGTTATAGAGAATAAATATCAGATTAAAAAGATGAATATTCAAGAAAGATTAGTTTTCAAACATTTTCTTGATAAATTCTGAAATTTGTTTTTTGCAAATAATATCATATTCTAATTTCCCTTTTTTACGAATTTTTTGAGATTTTCTGTGAAATTTAAAAAGTTGATTGTCATATATTTTTGATTGACGCCTATTTAGTATTTAGGCTGATACACATTCCAAAAAATCTAAAATTTTCAAGAAAAATCCAAATTAGCATTTTATACCATGAGGTATCAAATTCTTAAATTTATTTACTAATTTTGAATTTTTGATAGGACCACGAGTGTTATGCTCGCAAAATTTTTTTAACAAAATTTGATTTAGAATTTAAATTTTAGATTTTCATCTTTATTATCTTACATATTAATATTTGAGTAATATCTAGAATTTAACCTATTTTTATAAATATTTGAATGTATGTTTAATTTTTTGTTTCCAAAATACAAATCCTTTTTATTTGTAAAATTTTTCCATAAGATTTTTCAGAGTCCAAAGTTTTAAATATTTTGACATATTTTAATAAAATATCTTGGATATAGCTTTTTGAAATTTTGATTCATTTTTATTATATCAATTTTCTCCCATAAGGATTTTTCTCGTAAAATTTTAGGAGTTTAGATTTTTTTAAAGTTCTATTTTCTCACATATAAAATTTCTCTAAAATTTCTAAAAAATTCTTTTTACAGTTCAACACTTAAAATTTTTATAAGAAAATTTATTTATTTTTATTTTTGGGCCAAATTTCTTTAATAGGCTTACACCTTTCAAATTCTGTTAATAGGCCCAATAAGCCCATTACTTTCTTAACAAGCCCAACAAGCTTACCAAGCTCATTTTTTACTTTCACCAAGCCCATTTCATTCTTTACAAGCACAACATGCCTATTTATGATTATTCCCATAAGCCCATTTTATTTTCCAGTAAGGCCCAACAAGCCCATTTTGATTTTCTAACTTTTCAAAATTTTTATGAATTCCTTTGGATCGAAAATTTTTATATGGATACTTAATTGGGCCTTTTACGTGATTAAATTCATCATTAAATTTATCAATTTCAAATTTTTTACAATTTAGTCCACTCATTTCATTTTTTTTATGAAATTTGCTATTAAAATTTTATTTTTCTACATTTTCAAAAATTCATGGACATTTATGTTTGATTTCAGAATTAGATAGTTTAATTATACAAGGATTAATTTAATTAGGATTGAATTTTATCATTAAGCTTAATATTATCTTAACTCATCATGAAACCTGGGCTTAGACCACATGACTCATGCTTTAGACTTTACATTAAGATTTTATGACTAATAAAAAAGACAAAATCAATCAATTACATATTATCAAATTTTAAAATAATCTAAAAGGTTAAAATTAACAAAAATTTAAAAAATACAAAAAAAATGCTAGAATCCATCTGGTCAATGGGATTTGTTCACCTTTGGCCGAATTCCTTACCCTATAGATAGGGAAGGATAGCTCATTTTGGGAGCTTAATTCTTCATAAGAAAAAAAAGAAAACTCCTAAAAACTTCTTAAGTTTTCAAGGTTTTTAAGGTAGTTTCTTTTATAAAAGCTTTAATTTTTGTTCATTCCATGCATGATTCTTCCTTTTAGTGAGCCTCTTGATTACTTGTGCTCATAGATTTTGATCTATGTTTAAAGGCCAAGTATGAAGGCTATGATCAAAGTTTCTTTATATAATTGTTCAATTTGATTTTTGTTAGCAACAATGTGATTTTTCATCTTGAAAATACATGTTCATTGAGAATGACATTCTGATATTATGTATATAATTTTCCTTGGTACTTTCATGTTGATTGATGAAGATATATGTTGATATGTTCATTATTTTTTACAATTTCATGCACATTTAAGCACGGAAAAATTTAAGACATGAATTTATATTGATACTTATGAAATTATTTATGGAAAAAAAATTTCATTCTTATGCATGTTACAAAAAATGATTGTCACCTTTAGACAATTTTTCATGTTTAATTTCATGATATTTTGGGCTATTTTGTTATGTTTAAAATTTGTAAAGGCTTAAAAATAATTTTACCAAAAATTTTATGGCCTTAGAAGGGTATTTCCTAAGTTGGCCAAATCATATACAGGTTTACTTGAGAAGTTTTTGATATTTTTACGCTGTTTTATAATAATGGTAATTTTAGAAACTAAATTGCAAAAACAAAAATATATTTCCAAGCCTTCCATACTTGGTCAAAAGCTTCATGTACCCTTAAAGGTGTGTTTCTTGCATTTTTAACAAGTTAAAATATATATTATGCATTTTTAGCCTTTGTAATTTTAGAAAATTTAGGGACTTATTTGCGAAAATATGAAAATATTGTTCCAAGGCAAAAGTTGCTTGGCCAAATGCGTCTTGTGATTTGTAGTATGATTTCCATGATTTTTTTTAATGTGTTTGATGTTTAATTTTAAGCTTAAATCATGGAGGGATTAAATTGCAAAGTTAGAAAAGTTAGGAGTTGATTAGGTAAAACCTTATATTTTAAGGTCAAAAGGGTTATTTCTCATATCAAATTACCTATCTAGTGTAGTTTGGCCATTTTTGGAACATTTCTTGCATTTTTAACTACTTTAATCTTAAAATGTAATTTTGATAAATTTAAAGACTTATTAACAATTTTTGCATTTTGGGTCATCTGCTATATCAATGCTACCAATTTAAGTTAAAATTGTAATTTGATATCATTATTGAGTTCTTTAGGTTACCAAGATGCTTTCATGATGAAGGTAGAGCTTAGGGACATTTTAGTAATTTACCTTAAAACCAAGTCCGTTATGATCAATAGGATACTTCCATGTCAAAAAAGCATAATAGGGATAGGTTTTACTTTTAATGAAGTTATCGAGCCTTTTAAGGTTCTAGGGATACTTTCGTATCAAAAGTATACTTAAGAGGTATTTTAGTAATTTATTCTAGAATAAAGTCCTTTGTGATCACTGAGATGCTTTCATGATGAAGGTACATATTAGGAATAGATTCATTTTTTATGATCATTTTTAAGTCATTTAGGATGATTGGGATAACTTCACGTTAAATGTATATCTTATGGACACTTTAATAGTTTACCTTAAAATTAAGTCCTTTAGGGTCACTAGAATACTTTCATATTAAAGGTGCATTTTAAGGGACATTTTGGTCTATTCAACTAGGTTTGAATCTTTAGAGCCTACTTTCATGCTTTTCATTGAAACTAGGTCTTAAGATGAGTTTTTTTATTATTTTTGATAAAATCAAATTTTTTTAAAATTAAAGCAATGTCTCTGAGTTAAAGTAATATGTAGAATGCCTACCAACATCTAGACGGTGTTTCATAAATTATTTTAATAACAAGATAGCCTTTTAAAAATAAAAATTAAGAATTTTTTGAATTTCATAAAAATGAAACCTTTCGTATTCTTTCGATCCTTCATGGGCTATGATAGATATTTTGATTTTTTAGACCTTTCGTATTCCTTTAACTCTCTGGTATGGTGCGAAAGACAATGAAAAAACTTTTTGTGTTCTTTCAATCCTCTAATAGGGTGTGAAAGATATTTGATTTTTAAAAATATTGAAAACCTATTTTTTTCAAATCAATTAATAAATTTGTTTCATAAAACTTCATTTTGTTATATGGGAATTATAATTGAATACCTTATACTGAAATTGAATAATAACCAAATTTAAGTTATCACGTTATTAATAAGGTATCGATTATCGGGCATCATCAGAAGGATTGATCCTTCCTTATGATTTTAATTGACTCTCAAACCCTTTCATATGATCTTTAGTATTATCGTAAACCTTAGAATTTATTTTCAAGGGTTTCATAAACTTTTAAGGTTAAGTCATTTTGTAACAACTATTGTTAAGCCAAGTAAACAATTCATCTCGATGACTTGATTCCTAAGAAGGAGGAAAAGATAACAATAATAATAATGGGGCCCCTAAAAATAAAAATATTAACATATAGATATAAAAGAACGAAGGGTACAGTGATATTTGATGTTTGGTTGGTTAAGATTCGTATCTCGGCCACTTGCATCAATAGTGGCTACAAAGTTGATGAGTATGGGATAGCATGGGAGAGGCTTATTAGTCTCGCATAGAATATATGATAGTGGTTTTATGGGAGGTCATAAGTTTCAGTAGTGTAAGGGAGGCAAAATGCCTTTATGTTGTCATATTGTTGATGTAGATAAGAATAGCCAAGAAAGAGAGAGAACTAATTTTCCCTTACGTTCATATTTAAGTAACATAAGCGATGACCTGAGAAAGAGCCAAAACTCCTTTGTTCTTGTAGTTTTAGCTTTCTTTTGCAGCGCTTTCTAAATTTAAATCCAAAAAATTTAGGATTTAAGGTTTACTTCCAAAGATACATTTGCCAAAAAGGGCAGACAAGGGTGGTGGCAAGAGATAGGGTAGTAATGGGTAGGCCAAGTTGGCCTTGATGCACAAGATAAGGGCAATTGCTGTAGGTTTTGAGGTATACTACCAAGCCTTTTACTAACCCAACACTTAAGCCTTTAAGTCTATATCACAAAGGCAATTCAATAGGTTCAAGTCAAGATAAAATTCTACAAGAAAGCCAAAAATACAGTTAGGACTTGATTAAAATGCAACTTTAAAATATGGTATACCACTATCGAATCCAATTTAACCTCAACAATGAATCACCCATGAAATTTGGTTAAAGAAATTGAACTAAAAAAGACTAAGTCAAATTCAAAAGTTTAAAAGTTGCATGAACTATTTAACTTAGGACATCACTTGGGACAAGACTTAGGATGTGACTCAAAATTTAACTCAAGGCTTTATTCGAGGCCTAACTCGAACATACCTAGACAAATTAGGTTATGATAAACTAATTTTCTCAAAATAGGTTGAGCTCCAAGATTAAGATCGAGGTTTTTTTCTTATGAGACAAACTTATTTTTAAAATGGGTCGAGCCCCAAGAATGTCATCGAGGTATTTTTCATTTTAGGTTGAACTCATTTTTCCTAAAATTGGTTGAGCCCAAGATTTCCATCATAAGTCTTTTCTTTTTAAATTAACTTATTTTTAAAATAAGTAAAGACTCTAGATTACCATTGAGATCTTTTTTTCTTTTCAACGCCAACTCATTTTTAGAAAGAGGTGAGCCCTGAAACTACTATCGATGTCTTTTTGTTTTCTTTTTCTCTATGTCTCGTAAGCCAAGCTTGCTTTCTCAATTAGTCTTCCAAATCATGATCGTACAATTTTCTTATTTGAAAAAAATTCTTCCTAGATAAATTGTTGTCTATGGCCTTTTCCTTGCTCTTGTTTCTCAGCAATAAGTAAATGTGGGTAGTTATAAATACCTAATTTTTTTTTTTGCCACCTTAATTGATTTTGCTTGGTTTAGAGTGTCTGGGTGCCTTTTAACCTAAACCCCTCAAATGAAGAAAATAAGATAATCATTAAACCAACTAGAGTAAAAAAAGTCTTAATTGTAAAAGTTAAAAGCCAAGCTAAAAAGTCCAAGTTGAAGACTTTATAACTAGAGGGTTTTAGAAGGCTTAAAATCTGAATTTGGCTTCATCAAAACAAAACTAAGGATAGAAAGGTTGTTAATGATAAAAAAAAGGATCAAACAAGGAAAGTAATGGAAAATTTCCTGAAAAGGTTAATCTAAGAGGTATTGGTCAAGTAAATTTGTATTTTTTATGGAATGCCACATGTTGATCATAGTAATGAACACCAAAGAGGAATTTTAGCTTTGAAGGTTCGATTAGTGATCAAATCAAAGAAAAGTAAATGAACCAAAAAAGCAATTGTCCCTAAGAGATTAAGCTTGGTCAAAATCTATTTTTATTAGGCAAAAAAGTGGCTTGTAACTATGCGCCATGATATTTTAATTTAATAAAAAATAATAGAAATAAAAGGATGATAGGTTAACATTTTAAAAAATATTAAGATTTTTTTAATCAAGATATTATATGTCTAATTATGACAATTGGTGTCCAATTAAGGAAAATGGATGCCTATAAAAGATTTGCTAGTGCATGAGGAGGGAGTTGACCTAAGAAAGATAAAAAGTTTGAAGTGAAAAAGATAAGCACTATAAGAGCATGAAAATTTTGGCTAATCCGTATTTACCTTACCCTATCCTATTTTTTTCACACATCTTTATTTATATTCTCCTTTACAAGAAAAAAAACTAGTAACTACCAAGAAAAGAGAAAAAAAAAGTGATAAAAGCTTACAACCAACATCTTACTATAGGTATATTCTTTTTCATCTTTCTTTTATTCATCTTTTCCCTTTATGCATGATCTCATGCCATGTATTCACATATCTATTGTTTTCAAATTCAGTTCCCCTTTTAAGTTTCAATGATGAAAAATGTTGATACAAAAATTTGTAATGACACGTGGAAGGCCAAAAGATGCTAAGTTGATGAACTTAAAAGACAAGGTTAGAGGGTGAAGGAGTTAGTACTTTGAAAGGCACTTTAATGCTTAAGTCAATAAGATAGGCCAGTAAAGGAAAAGAGTTAGAAGTGTATAGTTTTTGTATGACTTACCTCTAAGTAGACCATGGCACTTTTTTATAATAGCTAGTTATGCATTCATCATTATCTAGAACTCTATGAAGATAAAGTTTACCATTGACAAGATCTTTTTAGATAAAAATGAAGATTGACAACATCCTAGAGTATTATCATAACAGGTTATTATCTTTTATCTAACAGGTTTAACAATTGCCTCATGAGGTGTGGATGGTTATGAAGTTATCATTCATAGCCCATAAAGAAACAAGTTGAAACTTGACAATTGCATCTACTTATTAAGGCAACTTATGGATCGATGAGTGATTGGATTTGTATTAATCCAAATAAAGACTAGTAAGCTAACCTAAGGTTATGCATAAATGACTGAAATATAAGGCAGGGAATTGTCAACCTTGAAAGACAGCCTATAGGTCTCCTATTCATGTCAATCACAGAAGTAGGAGTTTCATTTTGAACTTTTTTTATACAGCCATAAATAATGTGATGGTTCTATCATTCCATTTAACGGTGAGTAAGTGGCATGGCTTGCAAACGGATGTGACAATTAAAGTTGCACTGGTTTAATCCCTATAAAATAGGCATCATTATGGCGTGCAGCCACATCAAAAATTGTATTCTTTCTTTTTTGTTTCTCTATTATTGTGGTAACAAATAGCGATACTTCACAGCTCTCTATACTAGTTTTCACCTTCAAAAGATTTCCTCATTTTGTTCATCAAAATAATAGTTTGGTAATCCATCCTCTTTTTTTTTGTTTTAGTTTTAAGGTAGATCATTTTTATTTTTTTTTTTGAATTTATGGTGAAGGGTATTTCATCGACCATATTACTTTTTAAAATCATTGTGAAAAAAAGTCAACTTGATGCTAGTAATAGAGAAGTTGTCAAGCAACTATTTATGATGAAGAATGTAGTTATAGATGAATCAATGACCGGCCATTTATTAAGGTGCCCAAAAAAAATCCTGCTACCAACAGAGGAAGGAAAAACCAATATTTCTACTTGCAGAGAGTAAAGAGAAGAAGGCAATAAGATGTCTCTCCCCATTATAAGAATTGACATAAGTAAAATAGATGCGTATAGTAGTGTCATAATTGTAGTGACTATGAAGATGGTATTGATAGATTGAGGGTTTAATTTTGGATAATATAAGGAGGCCAACCCTGTATTTGGGTGACATATAACCAAAACTTAGGGAAATACAATACCCTTCTACCTAAACATTTTTGAAGGGGTTTCATCTACCCTTGGAACCCTTCTTTTGCCAAGTGCTGAATCGATATAGGATATTGCTAAACTAGTTAAAACCAAATGCTTGGGTGATGCTAGTAATATACTTCATTATTTAGAAGGAAAAAGGTGGACACGATATGTCAAAGTGACCAAGCATTTATTTTTATTAAAGAAATGAGATGAACACTAGTATTATCTTCAGTCCACCATAAAGAAAATGTTGATAGATATCCCATCGAACGCTCACGTCGCCAATAATCAATTTTTCATTATAAGTAAATGACCAAGTACTAAGTGGGGTTTCCCAATGGAATGGGATCATTGCTCTCCTATGAGGAAAATAAAACGGCCCTAAATGAATCTGAGGAGGAATAAAAACAATTTCTTCACTGGTCGCCAATTTAAAGTGAGGGACTATATAACTTTAAGGAAAATCCAACAATACTGCCTTAGTGTCAACATCATCCATGTCTTAAATTACCCTACTGGCCCCGCCAAGAAGAGAACCCAAAAGAGCATCATTACATGAGGTAAGATTTAAAATTCTAGTATTGGGTTTTAATATTTTAGTAAAGTATGTTGTCTGACTCGTGTTTACAGATTCACCTTTAACAAGCAACTAGCCAGTAAATGTGGTCGATATCAGTAATGAGTCTCAGTTGATCATCGAATTAAGTGTAGGTCCATCTAAGACTAGGGCAAAGGAAGAGCAGAAGGAGACACTAATCACAAAGGCCTCCGAGTGTACTTGCTAATGGCAATTTGATTTTAACAAGTTAGTCTTTCCTAACCTGAATTATAATTTTATCTATAGGAATGGATGCTGCCATCAAAGCTGCTTTAGTATAACGTGAGGCAAAGGATTTACCAATCGAAGAAAAGACATAAAAGGAAAAAGAAAGTTAGGGATGGCCAAGGCAACCTTTCTATTGAGAAGAGAGTTTCATTTGAGTCAACCACTACTTCCATGCTGGGCCAAAGTCATAGCTCCTATTAGCATACTTTCCATGAAAGCCACTTTGGTTTTTACAAGTCAGGCTGAGTCTAAAGCCCTAACTATTTTAACTAGACCGATGTCTCCTATCGACGGGCTTTCAAGCCATTTTTGTCTCCAATTGGGACAAGTGAATTGGAAAACCTAAAGATTGACCTGCACCCTTGGAGGAATAATCCTTCACTAACTGTGGGCATTTTAAGCAATGGAGAGGTTGTATATAGATGGGCCAATAAAGTCAACTACCCACTGGATATAAAGTTTCTGATTATACAAAATCTTACGATGAACTTGGAGTCTACACTTACTTATACAGTGAGGTAGCTTTCATTTTTTTAACAAGGTTTTTATTTGTTAGACTTTGCATACATAAACTGCCTTTCTTTACCAAATATAACAAGTGAGAAAGAATCATGAAAATACTTAGAGGGAAGCCATGGCTAGTAACGCAAGGGCATAAGAACTGTAAATACAGGTCGATAGCCTGACTTTTCAAAAGCAAGCATCTGATGACTTAGCTTCAAAGGCACAAGAGGAGGCATCAAACTTGAGGGCTAACAATAAGGGCTCGAAAGGTGAGCTAGAGGTGGCAAGGGCAAGTATTAAAAAACTATCTAAGGAATTAAAAAAGTCAAAGAAGGCCTTTGCCACTCGTGATTCAGAGCTAATGATAGTAACTACGGGATATCTGAGTTAGAGTTGCAAACAATAAGCTTGATAATCAAAAAGACTTTCTTTTAGGTCAGTTATTAGCTTGTGGCAACGAATACAACTAAAGTGCTTTACATGGCGTTCAGCTTCTTAAAAGGCTTCTAGACTTAAGAGATATTTGATTCTCCCAACTAATTGCACTTTCAAAAGGTTATGATGTTTTGTAGTCAACTTAAGCAGATGTGTTTTAAGTATAAAGCTTTTCTTGCTCTTGCCCCCATTAAAGAGACCACCAAATATAAAGATGGCTCAGAGAAAAAAGAAATAGGGGAACAGGTCGACCAAGCAATAAGGATTAGTGCCCTTATTTGATTGTAATTTTGCTTTTTAATAATCAATGTAAATTTTTGAATGAATGAAATTCATCTTTATTTGGTGGAGCATTATTTTTATTATGCACAATAACTGTTCAATCTTATGAATATAGGTAGCGCTTTTGTATTAGCCTTAGCGACTAACTCTTTTTGGTAGTATGGCCTTATAATGGCTAGTTGCTATTTGGCAACTTTTGTAATCATGGACCATAATAAGTCACTTTAGGACTTAAAAGACATTTACAAGCCCATTCATGGAAAGAAATTCATAAATTAATAATTATATTAACCCAAACAGGATTAAAGTTTACAAACAATACTTTTTCAAATGGATAGCATTCCAAATGTTGGGTAATGGTTTTCCTGTTACGTCTATCAACTTATATGCACAAATCTTATAACTTTGGTGACTTGATAAAACCTTTCCCAGTTTAGAGATAATTGTTTCTTTTCTCATGCTGGTTTACTTGCCTCATAGTTTCATAAAACTAACTTGTCAACTTGGAATTGTTAGTATTTTACTCTTTTGTTGTAATATTTGGACACTTGTTGTGCTCGAGCCGTTATTCTTGTTGCAATTTCTTCTCCGCTTTCATCTAGTAAGTCTAAGTTCATTCTTAAATGTAAGTCATTGAGTTCATGATTGACATTGGCGATTTGAATGCTTTGAACTCCAATCTCTGCAAGGATCATAGCTTCGATGCCATAGACCAGAACAAAAAGTGTAGCACTAATTGCATGACATTCAGTTGTCCGATTGTTCATAGTATTCTAGGAGTTTTTTCTGCGTAGGCCTCTTTGGCATAATCCAACTTCATCTTTAAAGGTTGAAGTAAATTTTTATTTGTAGACTCAACATGCCTATTAGACTGAGGATGGGCGACTAAAGTATATACTAGGCTTATGTGAAACTTATTGCAGAAACTTTGTAGTTTATCTGCCTATAGTTACTCCCCATTATTAGCTACAATTATATTCGGTATCCTTAATTGGTAGACAATGAATCTTTAAATGAAACTTTCCAAATCTAGCTATTATTGTGGCTACGGGCTCTATTTCTACTTATTTTGTAAAATAGTCACTGGCCACTATTAGGAATTTTTGTTGGGATGTCGCCAATGAGAAGTGACCTAATATGTTGATCCTCTATACTTAAAAGAGCCATGGCTAAAAATTTGTTTCAAATCCTCTGCTAGCTGCATAGGAACTATGACGAAGCATTGGCATTTATCACGTTTCTTTACTAGGTTTATGGCATCTTTCCTCATTGTTGGCCAAAAGAATCCTTGTCTGAGTGTTTTTTGTGTAGACTTCTTGAATTTCTTTGAGCATGTAGTATGCCTTGCCTGGGTCTGAACATCTGAGCAAAGGATAGTTAAAGGATTTTTATATAAAATAGTATTGATAATATTGTACCTGAGGACTTTTTTCATCCATATTTTTTGGAAAAGATCATCTGAAGCTAGGTTGGTTTGAAAGAATGCCATTATCGGTGTCATCCAATTATCAGCCACATTAGTGACTATTTTATGGACATACTGATCATACCTTGGTGTCTGGATAGATTTAAGTAAGATCTTCCCTCTATTTATAATTTCTTTGCCATTTCGCACATTGAATCAGCGAAGGTGTTTGATTTACATGGGATGTGTTCCAACATGATTTGATCAAAGGCAAAGGCGAGCTTGAAGACTATTGCATGATAGTTTGCTAATGTCTGATCTTTACCTTCATATTCTCCATTAACTTGGTTCACCATCAATTAGGAATATGTACAAACCACTTGGCTCTAAGACCTCTTGCTAGCTTTATCCCTACTATAAGGGCTTCATATTTAGTGGCATTGTTAAATATAAAGAATTTGAAGGATAGGGCATAATGCCATTCTTGCCTATTAGGATCAATTAAGAGAACTCTTGCACTTAATTTTTCTTTGCTTGATGATCCATTGGCGTATAGCTTCCAATATCTCATCTTGTCTTCCCTTACTGTAAGATCTAAGAACAGTAACTTGCTAAAATCTTTCTTCACCATATATTTTATAACGAGTTGCTCTGGTTTGACAGGTACTAAAAATAAGCATTCAACAATGAAATTAGCTAATGCCAATGTTTTGATTGCTTTTCTGAGAATAGACATTAGTCTAAACTCACTTACTTCGATGCTCTACTTGATCATCTTTCCCGTAAATTTGACCCTCTATAGAACATCTTTCAAGGGCTGATTCGTCAGCACCATGATAGGGTGGTCTTGGAAGTACTATTAAAGCTTCCTATCTGTTACTAGAAGTGCATAGGTTAACTTTTCTATCTTTGTTTAGTTTGTTTCCCCTGCTTAAAGTTCCCTATTTACATAATAGATAACTCACTGTGTTCTGTTATCCTCTTTTACCAAAACAGTAATGATCATTTTCTTCGATGCAGCTAGATACACAATCAGAGGATCGCTAGGAGAAAAGCTTACTAATAAGGGCGATAAGTAGGAGTAATGCTTTAATTGTTTGAATACCTACTGATGTTTTTTGTCCACTTATATCTAGTGGCTATCCTAAGTAATTTAAAGAAGGGCAGGCATTTGTCAGCCAAATTTGAAACAAAGTGGTTGAGTGTTGCAACTATTCCTGTCAATCTTTGTACTTCTTTAGTTAACTTTGTTAGGGGCATATCCAAGATCGCCTTAACTTTTTCAAGGTTTGCTTCAATTTCTCTAGAAGAGACCATAAAACCAAGAAACTTCCTTTCTACTACTCTGAACGTGCATTTGCAAGGATTCAACTTCTTATTATATCTTTGTATGATCTCAAATGTTTCTTTGAGATCAATAATATACCGTTCAATCGACACGCAATTTACTAGCATGCAATTGATGTAAACCTTCA
Organism: Adansonia gregorii; assembly: GCA_038382025.1. Lineage (NCBI taxonomy): Eukaryota > Viridiplantae > Streptophyta > Magnoliopsida > Malvales > Malvaceae > Adansonia > Adansonia gregorii. Next base: position 6,054,936 of record JBBYHO010000010.1, on the reverse strand, counting down.
TGGATCACCTAATCTAATATTTAAAAATCTTATTTACCTATTGTTGATAGGTGGCCCTCGTTTTAACCCAAAGGGCATAACTTTATAATAAAAGTCCCTTCTTGAAAGACGTCTTGGCTTCATCTAATGGATTTATTCGAATCTGGTTGTAGCCAGAAAAAGCATCCATAAATGAAAGGAATTGATGCCCTATTAAGGCATCAACAAGGCAATCTATTGATGGCAACGGGAAGCTATCTTTAAGATAGGCGTTATTAAGGTCAGTGAAGTTAACACGCATTCTCCACTTACCATTTGGTTTTCTTACCATCATCATGCTAGTAAGCTATTCTAGATACATTATCCCTCTTATGTATCTAGTAGACTGAAGCTTATTGGTCTCTTCTCACCTAAATCCTATCTAGCGTAAATCTTCACTTATTCTACTTCACCAGTTCAGCATGCTCGTAGACGTTCAATGTATGCATTATAACATCGATATTAATACTCGACATGTTTGTCGCTGACCAATGAAGATGTCTCCATGTTGACATAAAAAGCTCAACCAAACAATAGCCTTCATTCCTAAAAACCTTAAACAATTATAAACAACTCAGGGTTTGGTAGGTACAAAGAAACTTTATCTATATCCTTGGTTGGTTATGATTTTGGATGATGAAAATAACCCATGATGTCTAAACTTTCAAAAGTAATTGTTTGGCGCTATGGTGTTAACCAACAGTCTACTTCCTGCCAAAGCTTCATTGTCCACGTCAATAATGTTGTCGCACTTCTTGGTCATCTCGATAGACATTAGGTGATAATGCGAGGCTATTGTTTGGTTGACCTTCATGTATCCCATTCTTGCTAAAGTTGGAAATTTAACTATCAAACAATACACTACAATAATCAACCTTACTTTCTTCATGGTTGGTCATCTAAGAATGGCATCGTACATTGAGGGTTGATCAACCACCAAGAAATCTACATTTGCCATTATAGTGTTTTCTTCATCTCTTATTATGACTGGTAGGGTAATAAAGCCCTTTATTGGTATGGGTTGGTTAGTGAACCCATATATCAATAAGGATAAATGCAGGTCATCACTATTATACCTTATTTTCTAGAAGTTACTCCATTAGAGGATCTCTATCGCACTATCATTGTTAATTAAAATCCTATCTACCTAATAGTTTTCCATGATGGCAGACACAACTATTGACTCGTTTTCAATATCGATGACTAGTTTATTATTATCATCACCAAAGTTAACTTCTAGTTATCGTGGCAAACCCTTTTGGGGTACATATCGATCACCATAACAGACCACAAATGTGACTTTCTCTTGGATTTACTACTTGCCCAACTTTTATTGCCTTTAATGATAACATTAGTTGTGCCTATTACTAGACATCTTCCCGTAATTTTTTTGGCATCAGTTTGGTTGCTGATACGGTTTGTCACGATATTTCTTAATGAAATGCTTGATTTATCTTTTCCAAATCAATGCCTCAATTGCATTTTTAAGTTAATGCAATTCTCTGTTGCATATCCAATATCATCATGGAATTTATAATGTTGTTTCTAAGACTTTTGTCTGCTCTCAAAAGCGATGGCCGTTCTACCAAGCCTTCCCTCAATATGGCATGTAAGATCTAATTTTTGCTAGTATTAAGGGGTGTATAAGAGTCATATCTATTATATGGTGGTGCCCAATCTTTATTTATGCCTACTTATGTTTAGCTTATCATGAACCAGGGTTTGCTTTCTTGGCAGGTGTCTATTTTACCTTTTTAAGGGAACTAATCAGATTTTTTT